>JAOQMP010000001.1:13456244-13475758 GCA_027563575.1 Erythroxylum pedicellare
TTCTCAGAGGGTGAGAAATTAGAGAGAGCATTCTTTGTATTCTTTTGAGGGAAAGTAATATAAAGTTGGTCTTTTGACCGTATCTCTGTGTATTTTCTTGTTGCCTATATTCTTTGTTGCTTCCGCGTTGTTTCTTCGAGTGTGTGCGAGGTAAACACTTCAAGGGTGAGAAAAGGCTGAGTCTTACTTTAACGGATCTAAATGAGACTGTCGTACAAAGGGTGTGATCGAGCAACTTCGGGTGAAAGTTCGAGTCTCCAAGGTTACCTTTGTAACAAAAGGGAAGAGAAGAAAGAAGGAGTGACGACGATAAGGGGGAGGAGCTTCTGCGGGTGTGTTTTAAGCTAAACAAATGATGTTAAACTAAACAACGTCGTTTTATTTAAGTTAATAACATTCAACCGCAAAGCCACAACGACGTATTGGTTTAAAATTTACCGACGACATTTTCTGTCGCCAATATTCCGTCGAAAATGTCAACAACTCAATTTTCTGCCACCAATTCTCGTCTTACTTGCTAACGGTATTATTCCATTGCTAAATTTAAATTTTCTCGTCGCATTTACCGACGACCTTATATATTCCTTCAGTAAACAACGACGGTTTGTTTATCATCGTTGTTTTTCCGTCGCAAATTCATTATTTTCTTATAGTGGTATTTTAATACCTATGCCCCTTGGGTTATCAGACTGACCTTCTTTTACTAGCTTAGGGTCAACACATATTTGCTTCTTTGAATAAGTACTTTTCTAAGCTTCCGATAGGCATATACTTGTAAACAAGAAACAAATGTTGTTTTTCTAGCACCAGCTAATGGTAGTGAGTTCAGCTATGAACTCTTGCTTTCCTTAAGTTAAATTTTATTACCCTTTTGACAGCCACCTGAGTTGATAAGTATGATGGTGAATGATGTAGAGGGTTGTAAAAAGGTCAAGAGAATTACCAATGGAATAACGGGAATCACTATAATGGTGAATTGAAAAATGGGTTCATATCTATAAAGAGTGGATTATGGAGTGATGGGAAGAGGAACGATGATTGTTGGGGAAGACAGAAAAACAATGCTAGACAAACTCAAATGTTGTCGTATGGTTAGCTTGGTCAATTCATGGGTTAAACAAGCAGGTCCAGTCTAGACTAGTCCATGTTTCGGTTCTTTGCTAGATAGGTTAAAGTCTAATTTGACCTTTTTGCCTAAATATGAGATCCTATCTTCTTGTGGGCTGTTACAATCTTTAAATATTTTATATCAAATATGGATTTTATTGAAGAGTTGCTAAAATTTGAAGGAAAGACATCGATATGATAATAATAATTGATTGTCTCAGTAAATATGTACACTTAACGATATTACCTCACCCCTATTTACTAGTAAATGTGGCAAGACTATTTCTAGATTAAGACTCTATTATGAAAATTAGCGGATTACGTTAACTGTTAGTTGATTTTATCAATGATTAGCAGACAGTGTATTAATACAACTAATTTGACCGGCAGATAATATTAATTGTTTATTTAAAAATATTTAGTAAAATTAACTATTTACTATTACCTGCTATGTGTAAAATAATTTATAAGAACATGATTTTAAAAAAGATTTATAAAGACATGAGTATTATATTGGACATTCCTCGATTCCTCATCCATGCAATGTACTCGATCCGTTTAGTTGTCTTTATGTTTACTTTCAAAGTTAAAGGTAGATATATATAATAAGATTATAACTCTTTGTATATTATGACTGAAATTTGATATTAATTCAACTTCAAAAATTAAAATTAAAATATTAAATTTAAATAATAAACTTATTATCTATATCTTCATCTCTATCTCTTTGAGTAATTTATAATAACTTTTTAATATAATAGTCTTTTAATTCTTTAATTTTTCAATTGTTAGAAGAAAACACTCCTTATAGAAAAGTTTTCAAAATTAGTAGATTGAGTTCGATCCATCAACCCAATCAACTCATTATCAAACATAATTATCTGCGATTTAAGATAATCAAACATGCTAAAAACCTGTCAATACGTCAAAAATAGTTGGTAAGCTACTTACCAAACAAGTTCAATTACGTAAGTTATATGGGATACTTCAAGCGACAACCCTATTTGTAGAAATGTATTTTGGCAGAAACTTCTAAAATTCAAGGCGATAACTTGCAATTTTCAGTTGCTTATTACCCTCAAATTGATGAGTGATTATCCCTGTAATGGATGCACTGAGTTCCACTGATAGGGTTGGTAGTACAATACGAGCTATCATTCAACCATTTAATTGACAATGCTCACCACCTTTGCACGTACATTATTTAACAAACTATTTTACACTGGATCAAACACTTGAAGATAGAAAAAAAGCTTTGTAATCTCATAAGATGAAATAGGTAGCGGATAGGTGACGAGCTAAAAGGAAGTTCAATAGAAGAGACTGAGTATTTGTCAAGTTTCAAGCTTACTGATAAAAAAGTGTGCACAAGAAGCTCCACTATAAATTGTCTCCTTTACATTTTAGCATCGTAGCTTCATCGCAGTTAGCGGAAATAACAGACGAGTCACCGAGTTTCTTGAACTATTTTAGAAAGTAGGGTGATAAAAACGAGGAACTTCAGGCTACGATGCAAGTACTGACCTACTGGTCGAGGGAGATCGACAATAATCATTTTGGAAATTCTTATATGACTTAAAATAACAGAATTCTAAAATCAACCTTATGTACAAGGACGCTGAAGAGGGACGTGATGACACACAAGAAAGAAAGTGAGCTAAATGATGTCATCATTGAGGGGAAATGAACTTCCAACTTTTTAAGGGGTCATCAATGGTGGTCGAGAGATGGTCGTGTTAGCAAATGTGTCGTGTGTTACGTATATGGAGAAGACAGAGTAGGCGCCAAATATGTTGCTCCAATCAAAAGATAAAAGAAAAAGAACTGCAGAAGTTGTACAAGTTGCAACACTAATTACATTTTCTTGTACAAGTGCTTCATGAGGAGGCCATCCAATATCATCCTTCTCATTGATTCCTGCGGCTTTAATAGCCTTGTTCTATCATCTTCTAACAATTAATTATACTTCCCCTGGTCAAAACTATATATCTCCTACCAAAAAGAATTAAGTATAAGAAAAATAATCAGGAGGGGAAAAATAATGTGCAACGAGCATAGTGGATGTACAATCACAGAGCGTAGCATATCATTGAACTGATGTCCCACCTGGGATGTTTTCTTCACCAACTTCAGCCTGTGATTTACTTGTCACTGTGCACGGAGGAGACCACTGATCTGGAACCATCAAAAAGTAGGTAGTCATAGCTTTCCTGAACCTTTTCTTATATTGCTTTGGAGAAATAACTGTTGGAGCTAAATTCGTATTTCCACCAAGTATTCTCGAAGCCTTGACCCATGTTTCCAGGTGCTTGTCCCATGTATACTGTCTCATGAAATCAATGATCCCAAGAACTAATTCATGATTCTCTTCGTCCACTCCAACCAATAAGGAGTAATCCATTACATCGATTGACTGCAATTGGCATAAGAACAAAAAATTAAAATGGACAGCAGAGATTATATGAATTCTGTGTGATTATATGACTTCTGTGTGCTTAGGTATCTATATCCATAAAAAAAAATAGTGTGGTCCTAAGTGAAACCGGACATGCATGCCCTTCCTAAACTACTTCGTTTAACCAATCTTCAACATCCCACCACAAGACCCACCTCACTTACTAGCCTGCACTCCACAAAAAGGAAATAAAAAATGGTAGATTAAGGCAACAAGGCACATATAGATGTAGATGCACAACACATTCTGTCGGGTAATTACCGCAAGAAAAGAAGTATCATTCCAGACAGCTCTCTCCAGTAACCTCTTTGCCTTGTTTCCCACAAAAATGGGAGAAGTTGGCATTGCTTCAATTAAGTTCTGATCCAGCAGAACTTTGTTGCTCCCACTAGAATCAGGATTGTATCGTGATCTAGAAGATCCCTTTAGATCGTAAAGGCGGGTCACATTCCTTCCAAACAGAAGGTTCTCCATTACCAGAACATCAATCTTGGTTTCTTTCCCACCTTTTAAGTGCTTAGAGGTTACCTGGCAGTAGCCAATGATAGATAAATGAATCCGGGCAAGGTTTGATAAGTCTTCAGTGAATACTTCAATACAAAATATCTATTAGAGCTCACAAAATAATTTAAATGATAATCCCAGACAAAAAGTAAATTTTGAAGAAGTGAAACTAAATTAAACAACCAACAATCTACCCTTGTTTGTACTTTAGTGCCAAAGAATTAAGCACCTGATATATCCCCAAGATCTTTGCCAGGCATGTTGGACATCTTGAGCTAATTGATTCAGAGAGATACTTGAAGTAACCAGGACCAAATTTTATAAATGATTCCAGTTCTGTCTTTGTGACTTGTTTGATAATAAAGCGATCATCCAAGGTTTTTGCAAAGAAGACATTGCTTTTGCCACCTTGAGCTCCCCACTTCTTACAACGGCTTAGAGACCTTATAAAATCAAGCTCAGATGGGCAGCATATCCTCCTTAAGGCATCAAATCGCTGTGCGTAGTAACAAGTTACAGAATATTTCACTTTACCAGTAGGGCCAACATCTCCAAATGAAACTTTGACATGCATAGCTTTTGTATAACTGAGTGGGTCTAAGATCAATGAGCTACGAGATCCAGTAACAGATAAGAAGCTGTCATCAGAAGGACCAAAGCTTTTATAACTATCTATAGTGAGTTCATCAACAGAATGGAATGAATGGGAAGAGACTGAATCCAATAAATTCATAGAAGCACTGAAATCCCCACTGTCTTTCATTTTCTCCAGATCATCATTCAATTGGCCATGGTACTCTGGTGACATCAAAGCATAAGCTATAATACTAGTGGGTTCATCATCATATACAGGAATTACAGTGTCATTTGTGCCCACAGGAAGTAATAGTCTAGCACTGCCTTCAAACTCCAACTCCCTGAAGGACGAAACAAAGACTGGATTGTAGTCACCCAATGTATCAAGCTTTGCTGAGTTTGTTATAAAATTCTTGTTGAATGATCGGTAGAAGTTCAAGAAAGGCATTTTTAACCAACTTGTATAATCTTCTGTATTGTCACGGCCCTTGGTGGATAATGCAGTTGGAAGGGAGTAGCCAAACTTGAGCCCTTTCTGGTCTTCCATGTAGCCCTCCAAATCTGCATGCTCTGGCTCCACAACTTTGGTTGAAGAATCTGCCGCAGTCGAATCAAAATGAGCACTACCATCATTCTTTGGTACCCCAATTCCGCGGTGACTATCACCTGTCCATGCAGCATCAAGAGTAGCGGACAAATTTGCCATGATAGCAGCCTGATCCTCAAACGAAGTCCCAGAAATATTGTTGCTGGATTCCAGAGTGACTGAGTTATCAGATAAGGATATGGCAGCAGAAAGTTTAGCTTGATCTTGTCTCAAATGATCAAGATTGCCATCAATTTCTGTTTCTTCATCAAAAGCATCTGATCCATCAGTGTTGCTTTTAAATTCTCCTTGCTGTTCAGTTTTAATAAAAGCTTCTGGATCAAGTGGCAGAGAATAATAATGTGTAAAATCCTTTTCTAGAGCATCAACCTCGTCAAGCTTCTCAGTATTAGAAAGTGGTTTTCCTTCATATTCAGCGGTTGAAATGTTTAAACCATCCTGAATACTGCTGTTGTGTATACTAGCAGCATAAATTAGGCGATGGTCCCACATGTAAGACTGAAAAAGTAACTGTCTCCTTAGTCTATTGATCTCAAGTATGTCAATGGCAGGTTGGCTTTTCTTTGCTTCCTTGTTCAATATTTTCTGAAGTGACTCCTAAAACAAATATCGCATAGGATTATATCGCGATACTAAAACAAATATCGCATAGGATTATATCGCGATATTAAAAACAAATCATTGAATACAAAAGATTTTCTCTTTCTTTCTCTCTTTAATCTTATCAATATCAATCTTGAGAATATGATGGTGGTCAAGCATCAGAGTCATTCAAGATTTTGATTAACTGCTAAAATATGCAAAATGAAGCAGTAGATTTTAGATGGTAGATGTTACTTTGATGTAGTGCAGAGAGTGTAGAAAATTAAACTAATCATGTTTATCTTAAAGTTGTTGTCGAATACAGGAAAGATGGCAGAGGAAATGCTGCTTAGACTCCCAATTCATGTGCATGCATAAGCTATTTTCCTTCTGTATTGTATAACAGTTAATTATTTAGAGACTAGAAACAAGTAAAAGACACACACGCGCACACAAACACACAACAGAGAGAGAGAGGAGTATTTGAAAACTGAACGCCTTCTGGCTCATTTGGGAGAAGATTTCAAAGATATCCTCCTGCCACCAGAGTCTTAATCTTGGTGGATCCTTTCCACTTTCTGACAAACCAAAAAAGAAAGAACAGAAATAAAATTAATGCCTCACCTCAAATTCTGCCTTTTCCTTTTGTAACATTAATTCAAGTTCTGCAATTTGACGTCTTGTTTCAGTTTTCATGCCACTGTTTGCTGGCGCAACACTAGATCTTTTATCTGCAATTTGACTTAGAGCATTGAGTACTTCAGAAAAAAGAAGCTCTGCACGATTGACTACCTGCCAAATTAGACAACTAAATTACACACAAGCAGAGAGATGGAGAAGGATATATCATTAGAAAATGGAAGTAGTCATCACAGTACCTCATCAGTCTCTTTCTTTATCCAGTCCTGATTCTCAAAGTTAAAGTCAAGCTTTGCAGGTGGAAGATAGACAGAAAGAACACTAATTGATGCATACCGAAAACAAGCAACCATATTCCCAAATCTGCCAGCATGTAAAAGACAGCTAGTGAGTGAAGTATTCAAAACCTGAATGGTTTAATTTTTTATTTTTCCATCTTTTGGGATGAAATATGGGACCTTGTCGTCTGCATGAATTAAATACCATTAAGTTGATCAACTCCATAACTTGAGAACATTCATCAAATAATCTTATGTTGTAAGGCATAGATCATATGATTGCCATGATCTCCAAGAAAGAGAACCAGATTAGGTATAAATTTTGTGCACTTAAAAATAACAAGGTAAAGAGATGATGGAAATACCCATAGAAACGAAGACAATCCCTGTGCAAAGAATGACCACAACTTGCCACTCTGCTGGCAGCCGCATGGTTGGAAAAACTGAGCTCCAAGAACTTCCCAAAAGATAAACCCCAAGCAGCATCCGACATTACAACTCTTCGTGTAGCAGGAGGGAAACCATTGGTCCGAGGGCATTTTAGGCATCTATGCCACATCCAGATCTTCCCATCATTTTCTCCTGGTAGAAGTATTTCTGATAGCTTCTTAACCGATATAGTTAGTGTGCCTTGTCGATGTGTATAACAATGAACATGTGCTTCAGATGGCATATCACAGGATGGACAAGCATAATTCTGACAAAAACATATGGTCTTTTCAGTTTGAAAATGAAATTCCAAGGAACCTAAGATTTGAAATATTAAGAAAATAAAAAAAGAAGAAGCTTACCTGATCAAATAAATGGTCACGCAAAAACCGACCCAAAGGTTTGTCAAAATTACCATAGTATTTGATTCGAAAGAGGTGGGACCTCTCACAGACACTTCCCTTCCACACACATCGTGAAGATAAGGAAACCAAAATGCTCTGATGATCTGAAGGAGATGGAGGAAACTCTTCCTTTAATGGTCCTGAGTCCTCAAAATTATTATGAACGTTACTATCTAATTGTGAAGACACTTCTGAACTATGTTGCTGAGTTGCAGCGATCTCACAGAGATCATTTTGGGAAGGATTTGCTTCAACTTTCTTCAACAATTCACATCCCTTAAGAGCAAATTGGTCAGTCATAGCAGCTACACCACTGTTTATGGCAGGAATTTCAGGCACAAAAGAACTTCCAGATCCTTCTTTTTTTGCAGTGTAACTATGGTAACAATCTGTACCAAAATTGATTGCAGATGGAACAGTATCAAGAATTGTTGTCACATTGATAAAAGATGAGGTACATTCTGGGGATTCAGAACTGGGGCCATCAGTTGGCAGTTCTCCTTCAACTTGATTGAAAGAATTGTGGATAGCTGAGGCCAGACATGTAATAGGAATGCTATTGGATCTCTGTGGTTCACCACTAATTTCTAGTCCTTGAGGCTTTTCATTGGTGGAGAGAGTGAAACCAGGTACAGTTGATATGGATCTTTCAATGGTTGATGACTTATCCGGAAGTGCCACAGTGATTGGAGAGATCAATGGCAATTCAGGTAGAGAGGCACCTTCATCAGCAAGAAAAGATGTCTCCAAAGCCAAATGATATGCTGCAAAAACTCCATATTGAACCACATGTTTTACTCTCTTCAACTCATCACCATTAGCACCTCTAAGTAAAATCTGTTCAAAATGAAAACATAAGTTGTTAAATGCAACTTTGACGCAAGTCAATCAGCATGCCAAAATGATAAAGGATTATAATTTATGCAAACTGATGCATGCACTCCAGTCATTCATACGATTAACTATAATGGTTGAGTGACTTACAGTAAAACCTAGTGGCTTTGGGCAGCCTTCAAAATACATCAATGTCTTCACTGTTTTTTTACCTCCCAGTCCAGCAGTACCCAGATCTTCTGAAAACTTCCGTACATGGAATGTATCACAGTGACCCAACTTCGGGGAAGAGAGATGATCAACTGAAGGGACAATCTGAGCACCTGTGCAGCGTGCTATTCGCTCTAAAAGTGGCCTCTTGATATTCAAAACAAGAGATATGTCTTTAGCAAGTAGGTATTCCTGCGCAAATCGAGAGACTGATCTCTCTACTAAGAGGACATTAGGGTGGTGTGCATCTATCCGTGCCACTGCCATCTTCAAGTGGTCCATTTCCTTGATATTGAAAACAGAAAATGAGAATGAAAGAGGATAAGTAGATGTGGGAAAAGTTCAAGTAAAAAGTAGCGAGTAGGAAATAAATGCACAAGGACTGAATTTGAAATAAGAGAAAAACAAGTGTCTGTGCAAGGTGAATTTGTTTTAGAACCTGCTGTAACAGAGTATCAAAACTTGATAAGTGATTAGTAACACGCTGGTATTCAAGCGCCCCTCCAAGAATCAACAATCGAGGTTTCTCTATTTTGGATATCATTCGACGATGAGCCACATTCTTCTTACAAACAACTCCTTTGATCACAACACTATAGGAAAAGGAATCATGATTAACTTGATGAACCCACAAATTCATGGAATTATGCACGGTGAGATTTTAAAAAGATGAGCAGATTAAAGCAAGGATAAGTATGAAACTAAAAACATGTGTTCTGTAATTTCTAAAATTAGTTCAGCAATAAAAAAGTTTTACATTTCAAGTTCTAGGTCTCTAGAGAAGAAAAAGTATGCTTCTTAGATAGCATCTAGGCAAAATTTTCAACTTAAGCAACTGCTGCAATCAGCAAGTGCAAAAGGAAGGTCTACTCCATTGTGAGATTTATCAATTTCAGACTCATATCCTCATTTATTTTTCTTTATAAGTAATTGTTTTTCCTTTTCGTGATCACATAATTTTTTTCTTTAAGGTTTAGCAAATTACTCATCATTCTTCAATTAAATTCGAGGATAATCTGTGATAGAATTAAACTAAGGGAGACTAATTGATGCTACTTATTTGTCAGCAACCAAATGAAAAGTGCAAATATGGAGCAGTTGACACTTGAAAGTGATTGATCAAGTTTTTATAGTTTTCCTGATACAAATAATAATGGAAGTTCCAACTCGAGATTGACCAAGAATGTAGACAGGCACGCAATCAACTATCTTATATATCAGAATATAAATTATAGTAGCAATTACCTCTCACTGCGGTGTCCAGAAGCAATGCATTTTACTTTCACATATCCACCGGGGTCCATTCCTCCTCCAGTACTCATATCTGGTTTTAAAAGTGTAGCAGCCTCCCAAGACAGAGATGTGACGATCTCCAACCAGTTGTCCTTCTCATTTTCATCACCCAAGGGAACATTCTCAACAAGTAAAAGCTGTGCTACCAATGCCCTAAAATGCCCATCAACCACATTCTTCATGACTTGCTTCTGCTCCTCAGTTGATTTATCTTTATTGCGAAATTCTCCACTTCCAAAGCTGCTCGATGCACGTAAACATCCCCACTCTCCTGCAGAATCCCCCTCATAATAATCATCATCCTCAAACAAGCCAGCTTCTCTCTCATCCTGTTCATCATCTGGCTCAGGTGGGAGCCAGAGCAATCCATTGCTTTCAAAATCAACAGGTTCCATGTTATCATCTTCACCTGGATACATAGAGGATGGTGGTTCACATTCAACATTGATATCATTATCATCCTTTATCCTAGAGGGTGATGTTCCTTCAGAACCCTGCGAGCCACAATTATGGTTCAACAAAGCACTGCTTGTACCTTTGGACTCAATAGTTTCCCCATCAAGATGGACTTTTTGTGATCCATCATCAGTGCACAAGTCATCAAACTCTAACTGACTATAGTAGTCATTGACATGAGGAAAATGTTTTGTCTCAGAATCAGAATGATATATCCCATAATCATCCTCATCCTCATCATCACTCCTAATGCAAAAGAAACGTCAAGCATTAAACAATAGAACTCAAATAATAAACAATAGAATAGTAGTTTCTTCATATACTTGAGATGTATGTGTGAATGTGCCAGTGTTTCCAGATATCATGTCATTTGTTTCTGGTGAACACCCAAACAATAGATGAAGATTGAACTTAACAAAAATTTTATTAGACCTGTTCATTGAGAATGTATATTGATGGGAAGATTGATATCCTCCATCAGCAACAGGTATACTGCTTCTCTTAAGTGCAATTTCCCCGGGCTTAACTGGTGTATTCTCCATTTCAGATTTTTGAGCAGGATTGGGACCTGAACTGCAGTAAGTTTGTTGATAACTCTCAACTGAGTATGCTATTGACCCAACGTTTAAGCTACTAGCACTGTTAGCAGTCCCACTAGAGATGCTACTGGTCAAACTTGCTCCTGAAGGTGAACTGCTAAGATCCAAGCTGGGAAGCTCAGTTACATGATCAAAGTAAGTAATGCCTTTCTGCCATTGCTTGAAACAGTAATTACACACCCGAATCTTCTCCCACTCGTCCTGTGCTTTACTTGAATCACCAGACGGAACCGGAAGGGAATTAGCTGTACACTTGGCACAGAAAATTCGACCACAGAGCCGGCAGTGGTGTCTGCGGTTGAAAACTGTAAACTGGGAATCACAATCGTAGCATACCCTACAACTCTGATCGGGCATCCAAAAATCCTTTGAAACACTAGGCGGCTCAGGCCGCCAAGGAACCCACGACTTAAATATGCCAACTAGCTCAGATAATGTCTTGTCAGGAGAATCCATCTACACACTTTCCTTACAGTCCCGTTCATTATGCTATACTCATTTCCCACTCTTAAGAAACAAAATCAAGGTTTCAACTTGAATCAACAAAATTAATCCTCAGAAAACTAATTAATCATAATCAGCTACTGCAAGTCAGACCTTCCAAGGCTATATAAACAGCATCCATGGATCGTCTACTATCCTATATTCCTAACGACCTTTAGAAGTCGTAAACTCTTGATCACCTCAATCATACACTTTGCAACTTTTAGTGCGAATGCATTGTATTTCTTCTTATTACGACTCCACAAGGAGGCATTAAACCTCGCTACTCTACAAGCATCCAATCCACGAGCCTCGATAAGTTGCAGAGTGGCAAAAAAATGAAAAAAAAAAAAAAAGACACTGATTTCTTGATACCCAGAACCTCAAAACTGAATCAAACCATACAAATCATCACAATCACTAGAGTGGCATCGAAAGATTGCTTCTTTCAAGAAACCAACTAACATCAACTATCTTCATGAACTATTTCTCACAGAATCAATCTCCAACATCTATCTATATGTATCTTAGCCAACGAAAAGAACAAAATTTTCAACGAATTTTGGCTTGCAGAAATCTGAAGAAACAAGCAATGTTACCTTGAGAACACGATCATCAACATGAACGACAACAATATCACAATCAAAAGATTTCCTTCCCCAACAGAATAGTGCCACGTAGAGAACTAACCCGTGAAAGAGGGGCAGGTGGCGATCATGGCAAAAGCACGCCTACCCAGATAGCGATTCTTTCCAGTGAATCAAACGATTCAACACTTTGATGAAAATCATGATCCTCTTAGTTCTCGCTCTCCAAATAAAAAGTCCGCCCCATCTTAAGAAAACTAATACAACATTGCGTAAAGAACAACATCAAACATAACAGCACCTGAAATTAAATGAATTGTCTGGTGTTAACGATCAGATAAATCTTTCAAATTTCTATAGATAATTTTCCATTCAGGAGCTAAAGTCAATCGAATATTTCTTTTTTTCTTCTCAACCCACAAAATAAATAGACCCCAATTTCCTGGTTCGACATGAACTTATATATATATATATATATATATATATATTATCCATTGATTTCTTTTTCATGTGGGACTGACGGAAACAAGTTTGGCCCTTTGTTAACGTGGGAGCCTGACATGTATGAATATGATTCACAGTTTCGCCCTCCACTGAAATCTGCTATTACCCTAATTAATTAAATAATTAACCAATCATTAAACTTTTTCTATTTATTATTAAAAAGATCCTAACTCTAATGGTTCATAAGGGGAGCAGATAAAAATAAAAAGAATCCATTTGATGATCAAACTATTTATTCTAATTTCGGCAGAAAAGAGGGGAACGAAATATCATTGAATTAAGGGAACAGACATACGGAGATATAAATTGTATATGCAGACACGATGAATACTTGCTATATTGTGTATGTATTTTATGCGTGTGTGTATATACAGATGTATGTAGGAATGTGTGTTGTGTATGATGTTGTCTATGTACAGTATTAATGATAGTTCGTGTTGGATTATAGGTGGTTTTGAGTTTAGACCGTTGACTTCTGACAACTGTAACACAGTGACAAGCAAATGTTGGGTGCTTTTGTCGTTCTTTCTTACGTTTTTTATTGGAGCACTTTCAAGTTTCGATGGAAAAATCGACCATATGGGTTTTAGAACTCACGATTTTTCTCTTTTTTTTTTTTTAATTCTGTTAACGGTTTTTTATGAAGAACAAGAATGTAGAAGTTTTGCAGAGCAAGCAAAGTTTTGTTGTATCCAACATAGATACCCTGTCTTCTTGGAACTTAAACCAACAAATTTTAGCTGTCTCCGGGTATGAGGTAACTTAACCCAAACGAAAGCAAGCTGGCATCACAGTTTTGCCAGTTTTGAACGAGTCATTTCAGAGATTGGTCTCTTTCAGGTTCACATGTATTTGAACACAGCTCTACGACAATTCTTCTGTTCCTTCCTCAGAGAGCTACTTTTTGAAGTTGTTAACGGTGCAAGACATTACCTCAATGGTAATGTTGACATTGGTTCACATGGAAAAGCGAAAAACTAACTTGTCTTTTTGCAGCTTCCGGAAATTGCATAAGGTCAATTCAACTATAGGTGTCAGAAACTAGAGATAAACTGGGCCACCTGACATGGGTATATTAAACAAGAACCAAAGCCACTTCTTCAAGCTGGGCTTTGAAGGGAAAAGTCCAAGAGAACAATGTAATGGTGCCTTAACTAGATAACCATGACTGATATTGTATGCAATTTGTCAGGAACATTATATTTATACTTCTTGACCATCTGGCTTCTATGGATGCGAGTGCTTAGAACTTTAGTTCTTACCAGAGTCTAAATCTTGGGAGGATAGGAGACAAGAGTTTTTGAAGATAACAAAAATGCAGAGTAACCCATGGCTCATCTTATTTGAGACAAAATCCATTCAACATACAAATAAGTAATATTCAAGTGACAAGAGAGACACATAATCAAACCAGAGGTTCACTTTAGTGAAAATCTGATATTGATTAATTGGCAATCCGTAGGAACTATTGATAATTGTTATCAGGTAGAGGTCGCTATACATGAATCAGGACAAAGTTGTTCTAGTGACATGAAAGCTTTAGATAAAGAGTTTCCATTAGCACCCCAATTCTTTTATACATGCTGATATTATCCCTTATTCATTTGTATGTAAGTTATTTAATTGTCGCAAAGTATTGTGGTTTGGTGGAAGAGGATGTCAGAACTCTCGCTTTTACCCTAACACTTGTCAATAACATCCAAGTTATGAAGGTTGCAAATGGAGTTTACACTGATGAAAGATGATATATATATATATATATATATATATATATTATATTTTAAATGTACATAGTAGAATCTGTGTCAGCAAGCAAATTCGGACTTACGGTCTCGTAAACTTATTGTGGCTTCTCGTAAAATACTTATCCTTAATTTTTATCTCTTTAATAGGTCTTAAAAACATTATCACTCACGCGGTATCATCTTTCAGAGAACTTTCTTTTCTTTTCTTTTTTGGTTATATAGGTTTTCATTATCCCACGAACAAAAGATTAATAATGCCACGGCAGGTGTACATATAAGTAGATGAAGCATAAGCAGGTGTTTATTATATTGAGTTCCGGTGTATGTGTGTGCTGCTTCTGTGCGTAATCTGAAGAACTACACTGAAATGACCTGACGAAATCTCCACTTTGGAACAGTGAAAGCCCCATATGACGAGGCATTGACAAAGCGATAAGGTTCCTCTTGTTGATGTAGTGACTACAAATAAGTTGATGATATCTTTGTTTAATGAAAGAACAAAAGGTCAAGAGATAAAACAAAACCACCTGCTAAGCTTTCCTGACAAATGAATAGCCTTTGGATAGACAAAAACAATATATAGGACTATATATACAATATCAGTCAGGTGTATTAAGTTCGACCTCATCATCCAGAACATAAAAAAGGACTAGATATGCTTCCCGTATTTACTTTTACATAATCGGCATATATTGCTTCTTTTTGTTCGGTAGTTGCATTATTTGAACCTAATGAAGAACGAGGATTTTAAGTATACCACGACAAAAAACTGAAGTAAGCCTAACTAATTCCAAGTTGTAGTATATAATTAGTATTTTTCAGCTAATCCCTAGTCCTTTTCTTTGTATTTAAGCATTTAAAACGACTTGAGTGGCTAATATTGGAGTACTGACAAGTGACAGAACCTGTTTCAAGATGGCAAAGATTCATCCCCAATCACATAATTCCTCAGATGTTCCTTGTTATTTGACATCTCGAAGAGAAACCTTTACAATATGGATGAAATCTCTGATACTCAATGGAAATGGTTGCACTGTGTTTGATGCCAATGGTCAAGTTGTGTATCGAGTAGATAACTACAACAGTAAGTGTAGCAATGAAGTTCAGCTTATGGACTTTAAAGGCCAGGTCTTGTGCACCATACTCAGGAAGGTAACATACTGGAGGAACCTATTGTATCATAGATCTTTAAGCAGAAGTTGGTCCAGTTTCTTTTCTAATATGTACTTTGCCTTAATTTACCTGTCTGTGAAGAGAGTGAAGTTGTTTTTGGGGACATGGGAAGGCTACAGGTCCATTGACGCAGAAATTGGCAAGGTCAGGAAGCCAGATTTTCAAGTAAGAAAAGCATTCAGCACGCTGAGGGGAGAGGCATCAGCAAGCAAAGTGATTGTTGGTTCTGATAGGGATCAATCATATGAGTGCATGATAGAAAGCTGGAGCAAAGGGTCATCAGGTTTCAAGATAATTGACAAGACTGGAAAGGTGATTGCAGAGGTAAACTTTGTTAACACCTTATATATGAACTTCCTTTTTGTCTTCCTCTTTATGTTAAAGAACAGCACATAACCTGCAGGTCAAGAGAAAGGAATCAAGAAGTGGAGTGGCTTTGGGAAAGGATGTCCTGACAATGGTAGTGGAGGCATGTGTAGATCATTCTCTCATAATGGGTCTTGTTATTGTGAATGGTCTGATTAGTAGTAAAATGTGAAATTAGTAGGCAGTAGGTATAGTAGAAGAAACGTTACTCACACGATCAAGCCATGTAAGGTGTAAAAAGGGGAAATCCAAGACTACTGGAAGGTGGCACTCAGACCTGCTATAGAGCTTCTTAAAGTCCATCTGGTAAATTAGTGTCTGTATGAAAAGATAGATTTCCTTTGAGTTTGCTCAATTGAGGCATAGAACAATTGTTGTTGGTTGGTTTTCGGCTATTGTTTGTTGATAGTTCCGAGTAAAGAGAAAAGCAAAGTTGTTTATCTAACAAAAATGTCCTCATAACATCTTCTGCACGCTATTAATTACGGAGGAAAATAAGTTAATGCTTTTAACCCTAAATCAGGCATAAGGCAATTGTAATGCAATCTTCAACTTCTGATCCATTGGATCCAGGCTAGTTTTCCATGAACTATATTGTTGAGAGACAAACAACAAAGTAATTACAATCTTCAACTTCTGTTCCGTTGGATCCAGGCTGGTTTTCCATGAACTATATTGGTGAGAGACAACAACAAAATAACTGGATATACATCCAAATTCGTCTCGAGAAAGGGCGTTCTTTTAAGTACGTGAATTAAGGATTCATCTTTGTTTCTCACTCCCGTAAACTAATACCATTCTCATGATTGACTTATCTTAATCCTCAATGTTGAATTAACAGTAACTGCAAGGCATAGCTGTAGCTAGAATAGACAAGTACAAGTCGAACCTACAAAAACAGTGATTATTAGTAATTACCTTTATCCTATTATCTAGCTTAAAGATTGATTATCGCTTTTAATAAAGAAAATTAAAACTTAAACATTCAAAATAAAATAGGAAACAATAACGCTGCGTATGGTTACTGTCTCCCATATATAGAAACGCAACAAAACAAAAATTTGGAGACAGAACAGAATAACAATTGGAGATAGTGAGGTGTTTGGTTGTGATAAACAAAACAAATAAAATTGTGTTCGTCTCGATGACAGAAATTTATTTAGTTACAGTTAATAGGACATAAAAAATAGTGTCAATGACTAAAGTACCCTTATAGTATAATATGATTGGAAATATGTACTTCATTGATTATTTTAAAATAAATGATTTGCATTAATAAAAAAATTAACAAATAATAATAATAATAATAACAATAACAGGAAGAAATTAATTTCGTATAATAATAATAATAATAATAATAATAATAATAATAATAATAACAACAATAGTAATAATAACAATAATAATAATAATAATAATAATAATAATAATAGAAGAAGAAGAAGAGGAAGAAAATTAATAATAATAATAATAATAATAACAACAGGTAGAAATTTATAACAGTAATTAATAATAATAACAATAATTAATAATAATTGTTACTTATAATAATAATAATAAGTAGAAAATTTTTGTTGGGAGATGGGTATTTTTAGAAGTTGCTTATGTGTTTTATTTCGGAGATAGGGACAAGAAATTTTGTGCTTCAGTTTTGGAAAGAAAAAAATTTATGTTTTTGTCATCCAGAGTCAGAACAAAAATAAGTTGGGTCAGCAACCAAACACTGCGAGGTATAGGATTTTTGTGTTTTGTTATTTGTCTCAACCTACAGAGACAGTAACCAGATGCTACGTAATAAACATAGAGATAGTGGAAATTACTTATAAAATAATTAATATAAAAAATTAGTGTCTAGGTAATGAATCTAACTAAAATTATTTGATAATTTACGTTTTATCAGGCAATTGTCTTTTTGACTATTAGACTGTGAAAATTCCTATCTTATGCTAATAACTCTCTCGAGACTACTAACAACAAATCATAGGTTTATTAATCAAATTACTCAGGTTAGAGTTTCTAGGATTGCTCTACCAATTGGTGAATTCTGCTATTAGGTTTGATCATAATCTAAAGGATTTATGTCGACCAATCTCTAGGTTTGTAATCTATTCCTTACAATTATGACAGATCTATTCATACACAAGAATTTTTCAATCTCTATGTTATGAAACCATATTATGTACTAATATTCCGGATCTATTAGAACATATATAAAACTCATAATTGAATCACAATAGATCAATCAAAACAATTGCATTAAATAAAAGAATAAAAAATATTGTAGCACAAACTAGGGTTCATCATACCTAAACACTAAAGACATTTAATTAAACTTAAACGAAAATGATATCAAACATAAATTGGAAGAAAAATGAATAGAAACAAAAAGTTTATAATTCTAAATCTCCCTTCTTTTTCTATCTAATGTTCTTGCAAGTTGAGGTTTGATTTAGTGATATGTTGGATCTTTTTATAGTTTCTTTGTGTTGTAGTTCGTAGAAACCCTATAATTCACTATAAAAGGAAGTGAATAGAGGCAAACAAGGGGCCAAGCATTCGGAGGCGATTCTAGAAGCGAAGATCGGTCAAAAGGGACGATATTGATCCAGAGAAGTGGAAAACACGAAGACAGTGTATCAAACTGTGTACTTCTAAAACACATAAAATCGTGACTTTACATATTTTTTAGAGATTTATACAGTCATAAAGAGATATTGCATTTTGCAAGCTTTCATAGGTGTAAAATGTATATTCTGACTTCAGGGGAAGAACTGTATTGATCTAAGCTGAATTAGACAAAGTTTTCTTCTTGGAATTTGTAGATTATCTTTCTATCTTTCCAATGGGATAAAGTTTGTAATTTTTGGATATCGGAGTTAATAGATATGATCATTATAAGTGGTGATACTATATAGTATGTATATACGAAACAACTATAGTAATGATGAGATTTTATTGTATGTGATGAATCATTTGAGTTAAGATTTGGGAGTTTAATGTAATAAATTTGGTAATTGAATGTTTAAGGAGTGACATTGCGTTAGAAGAAGTGAATTTGGGAAAATTATGAGCGAAAGCAATGTTAGAATGGATGTAGGAACCATTGGAGATGCTTCGGAATGAGTTTTGTATCACCAATGTCCGTTAGACGGAGTTTAGGTTCGTTAAACGAACCTTCTCAGGTGTAAAAATGCCCCCATCCCAGTCTGTATCTATTAAACGGACATTAGGTCTGTTAAACGGACCTTTACGGGTTTGAAAAACACTCCAAACCCCATATATGTCTGTTAGGTACAGGTGCATGTCCGTTTAACAGACATATATTGTACACTTTTGAAAATTCATGATTTTGACCCTCTAGATGGCAAAATCTCTCTTTGGAGTCTTCATAAAAGTTGTAGATCTTGAAGTTTTCTTAGAACCCATCCTAAAATAACCTCAATCTGATATCTCTAGTGAAAGTTATACTAATTACAAGATAGGTACAATATGATTGAAGACATAACCATATTTGATTCTTTTAGCCATAACTTCATCATCTGACCTCTAAATGTAGTGATTCTTAAACCAATAGATTCGTAACATATTTTTCTATCTATTCATAAAAATTTCTATCTATTGGTTTTGTTTTGAAAAAGATTAATGGAGAGAAAATGAGAGAATCGATTGGAAGAGCAAGAATT
>JAOQMP010000001.1:13480425-13501340 GCA_027563575.1 Erythroxylum pedicellare
ACGAAGAATAGCAGAGGTGAGAATAAAAATAATAAAGGTGTTACTAGTGCAAGTGAATGGGAGTGCACATATAACTTGCTGCCTTTTCTATCTATCTTTTATTATACTACTTTAAAATTGTCTGGCTCTCATTATGTAACGGCTAATGAGTACATGAAAGAAATTTTTGGCATTGGTATGGTTATTTCAACGAGATGTGGACTTGGTTCTTTTAGTGTAAGAAACATGACTATGAGGATGAAGAAGAAGCATGATAAGTATTGGGGAGATGTTAATATCAACTACATATTGTTTATTACTGCCGTTCTCGATCCATGCTACAAATTGAAGTATGTGAACTTTGAGGTTGGTAAAGCATATGATGAAGTCAAATATGAGCAGTTGTGTGAGAAAGTAAAAATCACTTTAGATTTGATGTTTGATTTCTACTGATCCTCTATGTCTTTTCTTATTGCAGAATCAAGTGTCTAATCTTAAGCTTCAAGTGATATGGATGTTGATAACGTCAAGGATGTTACAGCATTTTTGGATAATATTTTTGATGAACAAGAGGCTAGTCAAGCAAGTGGGGAAACCAAAAGTGAGCTAGATAAATATTTAGCGGAAGATTATGAACCTAAAGACAAGACTTTCAATGTCTTGAGTTGGTGGAAACTAAATTCTACTAAGTATCCAGTGCTTGCTTTAATGGCTTGAGATGTTTTAGCTATGCCTGTATCTACTATTGCATCTGAGTTGGCTTTTAGTACAGGAGGTCGAGTGCTTGATTCATTCCGTAGCTCTCTTACTCCAAAGATGGTGCAGGTTCTTGTTTGTGGACAAGATTGGCTAAGAAAATCACAAGCTCCTCTTTACGTGGAAGAGAGACTTGAAGAACTTGCGCAAATTAAATCAGGTAATCTAATTTACTTTACCTTGTTTTAATATAAAAATAAATAAAAAATTCTTTTTTCAATTAAAAAAGAAGTAACGAGTTTAACTCTTTCTATTCTTTATTTTCTACAGATGTGGCTTTATGTATAATAGTAGATCATCCTACCATCCTATTTGAAGACTAATTGTTTAATAATTTATTTCCTTTTTATTCTAGAATGGATCTTTTATAAGACATTGTTTGACTTATTTTTACTTTGCTTGGGTTTAACATATTGGATTAATCTTTGATGGATTTTATATGCATACTTTTATGAACAATTTTTATTTGTTTTCACCAATTATTTTTATAATTTTTGTCATATATATTGATATGAATAGGCTTTGGTTACCTTGAGAATCGAACCTGAAAATAGGTTAACCGATCTTATAGGTTCTTTAGGTTCAGGTTCAGGTTCAGGTTCAGGTTCGCGAAATTACCAAACCCAACATTCAGGTTCAGGTTCAGGTTACTTATGAACGAATTAGGTTACCCTACTATGATCACCCTTAATGCTAGAGTAGATTTAGGTACAATTTAGGTATTAGCTTAAACAATTAAATTAGGGGCTTGTACCTAACGATCTAAGTCAACCCCTCTACCTTATTACGTCAAAAGGACGAAGGCATCTTAAAAGTTGGACATAGCCATTTCTAACATACATTGTTTGGACATAACTACAAATAAATCTCAACCATTGGTCATTATGGTATGAAATTTTAACATGTCGAAACATTCAAATTGAAACTTAATATTTTTAAAATATTCAGAATATACTATAAGTGAATAAAAATTTAAATAAGTTAACTCTCTGTTAATTAAATATTATATTAATATTAACATGATATTTTTATTTTAAAATAAAAAGTAAGTTTTACTGATATACGATGAGAAACCAATTATTTCAAATATATAACAGTGAGTCCCACTATTACATTGCAAGTAGAATTTACCATTTGAAATATATAAATGTGAGTCTCACTTTTATATGACAGTGAGATTTACTTTCTGATTAATTAAAAAAAATAATTATGTGGTAGTAAGATTTATTTTATTTTAAAATATAAAATAATATTATATCAGCATTAATATGACACATTGATAAGTCAGTTAAAATTTTCTTTTGCTTAAAGTTTGTTATGAACATTTTAAAAATGTTATAATTCAATTTAAACATTTCAAAATATCAAAGTTTAAGTTGTCTTCTATTATGAATGTTAGATATTCAACATACAATTTTAGTCATTAGACTCTCATTTTTGCAATATGGATGTTAGATATTCAAAATACAATTTAGTCATTAGACTCTCATTTTTGCAATCTTCGTTAATCAAACTTTCAACAATTAGTACAAAGTTAATTGCACGAACCACTTGCTTGGAAGAGAATTTTCATATCTTAAAAAAAAGGCCAACATCATTTTGACAAAAAGCTCCCACAGCTCTGGGCTAGAAATGACTTCACCTTCATCTATATGTAATTACGGGTCTCGTATGAGCTTAAAGAGTTAAAATTTTCAGGCATTGTCAAGTCCACCAACCCTCCTAGTGATTGGCTTGAAAGTTTAGATAGGAAGATTGTTGACCTATGACATATTTGAAATCTCATATTGAAGAATTACAAAGGTGGGGAGTCTTCTTTAGTTATAAAAAGAAGACTCCTTCACCTATCTTAAGCATCCAAAAAATTATCTTTCATAAGATAAATTTCTTCTCTACTTTTGTAATATTTCAATTGTATTATTTTCAGAAAATAGTGAAATATCAATTTATTAGTGTTCGAGGAAGTAAGCATAATTGGCTGAACCTCGTTAAATTCTGGTGTTCTTTATTTGTCTATTCAATGGCTATTGTCGGGTATAGTTGTAGTGAATTATTGTGCTATTAAATTACTTGTCTAAGAAAATTATGTCCAGGAGATTGGAATTTAAGTGGGATCGTCTGTGACCCTCCAGTCTTTCTTGAGAATTTACCTGGTGTGATTTTTCAGTACAATCATTCACACTCTATTTACCAAGACAGTAGTGGTCAAGGTGAATTTGTCACTATTAGAGGAAATTAACATGGAGTTTCACAACAATTGGTATCAGAGCCAAGGTTTTTTCTTAATGTTCTATTGTTACAACGTGGTCTGATCTTCCACATTAGAAACATTTTTCCTTGGGCTATTAGCATTCTGCATTGGCAGCTATTGAATAGAAATTATAGCAGAGATGACAGAAATCAAAGATACGATTGTCCAACCATGTCGACAGCTTCTACCTCGTCTATTCGAGCAAGGACTATTGTGACAAATGTAAGATATGCAGGGGAGATTTTTAATGGTACATGTCATTTCGGTATGTGGCAAAGTGAAGTTCAAGACGCTCATTTTTAGCAAGGTCTTGACATCACCATTGAAGAAAAGAAACCAGATGATGTTGAGGAGAAAGATTAGAAGACTATAAATTGTTTGGCATGTGGTACAATTTGATCGTGTCTTTCCAGAAAGCAAAAGTACGCTTTCTCGAAAGAAACTTCTGCATCTAAATTGTGGAACACGTTGGAAGAGAAATTCCTGAAGAAAAGCAGTCAAAATAAGCTTCATATGAAGAATAGATTGTTTCGTTTCTCTTATATTCTAAGTACCACTATAAATGATCACATCACCAGTTTTAATTAGTTAGTTACTGATTTAATGAATTTGGATATGAAATTTAAAGATGAAGATCTAGCTTTGATGTTGTTAGGATCCCTTCCTAAAGAGTTTGAGTTTCTTGAAACTACTTTACTTCATAGGAAGGTTGATGTGTCTCTTAGTGAAGATATAGCTGTTATGTACAGTCATGAATTGAGAAGGAAGACAAAGGAAGATTGTACAAGTGGAACAGTTGAAGCTTTGGTAGTCAGAGGCTATTCGCAGAGTCAGATTAAAGGAAAGAAAGGGAGATTGAAGTCGAGGCTCAAATTAAGCAAAGATAAATGTGCCTTTTTTTTTGGAAAAAGGGCACTAGAAAAAGGATTATCCAAAGCTAAAAAATAAAAACAAACCTGATAAGAGAAAAGTTGTTGCAAATTTGAATGTTGTTAAGTGTGAAGATGTAGACTCAGATCTTTCATTGGTCGTTACATCCTCAATAAGCCCTTCTAGTCTATGGCTGCTCGATTCAGGCTGTAGCCATCATATATGTCCCAATTGGGATTGGTTCTCTGAATTTAGAGAGCTAGAAGGTGGAGTTGTTTACGCAACAAATATCAATCCATACACAACAAATGAGATTGGTTCAATTTTCTTAAGGAATCACGATGGAACAACCAGGACTTTAACAGATGTCAGATACGTGCCAAGTTTGACGAAGAATCTCATTTCTGTGCGAGTCCTAGAATCAAAGGGCTACACTATAAATGCAGCAAATGGAGTAATGAAAGTCATTTTTGTTGCACTTGTGGTAATGAAAGGAATTCGAAGAAACAATAACCTATATTATTAACAGGGTAGTACAGTTATTGGAACAATAATAGTAGCTTTTAATGATGATCAAGAGCTAGAAGCAGTTAGGTATGACATATTCGCTTAGGACACGCAGGTAAAAAATCCTTGAAGATGTTAGTAAATCAGGAATTGTTGAAAGGAGTTTGGGCCTACAAATTAGACTTTTGTGAACATTGTGTCAAAGGGAAACAGGATAAGAGTGAAATTCAGTACTACAATCTATGATATGAAGGGTATTTTGGATTATGTTCACTCTGATATGTGGGGACCTTCCAAAACAACTTTTTTGGGAGGAAAACACTATTATGTGACCTTTGTTGATGATTTTTCCTGAAGAGTATGTGTGTCTACTATAAAGACTAAGGATGAAGTGCTGAGAATTTTCCTCAAACGGAAGAAGATGGTGGAAACTAAAACAGGTAGAAGGATCAAGCGTCTTCGTACAGATAATGGTGGGGAGTACAAGAGTGATCCATTTTTAAAGTCTGCGAAGATAAAGGTATTGACAAACATTTCACAGTCAAGAATACACCACAACAAAATAGGGTGGTAGAATGTATGAACTGGACATTGCTGGAGAAAGTTCGGTATATACTGTCTAATGCTGGGTTGAGCAGAAAATTTTAGGCTAAGGCTGTTACATACGCTTATCATCTCATCAGTCGTCTTTTGTCAACTGCTATTGGTGGTAAAACACCATTGAAAAAATGGTTTGGAAGACCTGTTACATATTATGATTCCTTACATGTGTTTGGTTCCACTACATACTATCATGTTAAGGAGTCAAAGTTGGATTCACGTGTAAAGAAAGCAATTTTTCATGGGGATCACCTCTGGTATGAAAGGAATCGTTTTTGGTGCCCAGAGTCAAAGACAATAATTTTCAACAGAGATGTTACTTTTGACAGATCTACCATGTTAAGAAAAGTGACAATTGAAAATGTTAAGCAAACAGATGGTACTCCAAAATAGGCGGAGTTTAAAGGAAGAATTGTTACCCTAGCAAATGATGAAGCAGATATAGAAACTCCTATAGTAGAAGAGGAGTTAGATGAAGAAGAGGTTCCAACCTAAGAACCTCCACAGTAACAATTACCAATTGCATTGAGAAAGCCAAAAAAGAATTCAAATACCTGCTCATTATGTTAATATGGTGGCTTATGCATCTCTAATTGAAATTGATGACATTCCTACCACTTATAAGGAAGCAGTCTAAAGTTTAGAAGTTAAGTGGAGGATAGCCATGAATGAAGAAATAAATTCCCTTCATAAGAATAAGACATGGAAGTTTCCTAGTCTCTCAAAGGGAAAGAAGGCAATTGGATGCAAATGGATATACGCAAAGAAAGTTAGATTTCCTGATAAGGATAATGTTCGCTACAAAGCAAAGATGGTGGCCAAAGGCTATGCTCAAATGGAAGAAATTGATTATAATGAAGTTTTCTCTCCAGTTGTAAAACATTCCTCCATTCAAATTTTATTGACTTTGGTAGCACAGTTTTACATGAAACTAGTTCAATTGGATGTAAAAACTGCGTTTTTATATGGAGACATAGAAGAGAAAATCTATATGAATCAGTCTAAAGATTTTCAAGTTGCTGGAAAAAAGAATATGGTGTGCAAGCTTGAAAAATCATTGTACGGATTGAAGCAATCTCCTAGACAGTGGTACAAGCGATTTGGCAAGTTTATGATCGGACAAAAGTATCAAATATGATCACTGTGTGTATTTTCGTAAGCTACAAGATGGATCCTACATCTATCTTCTCCTATATGTTGATGATATGTTGATAGCCTCAAAGAATCAAAGAGAAATTGAGAGATTGAAGATTCAGTTGAATCAGGAGTTTGAAATGAAGGATCTTGGTAAAGCCAAGAAAATTCTCGACATGGAGATAAATAAGGACAAAAATTTGGGGAGACTATATTTGACATAAAAACAATATTAGAAAAAGCTACTACAACATTTTGCATGAATGAGAAGTCAAAACCTATTAGTACTCCGCTTGCTCCTCATATAAAGCTCAGTGCATCCCTATCTCCAAAGAAAGATGTTGAACGAGAGTATATGGCTAAAGTATCGTATGTAAATGTGTTTAGTAGCTTGATGTATGCTATGGTGTGTACAAGGCCTGACATTACAAAGGCAATTAGGGTTGTGAGCAGGTATATGCATGATCCTGGAAAGGAACATTGGCAAGCTGTAAAATGGATTCTACCGTACATTCTGAACACCGTAGATGTTAGTTTGGTATTTCAATGGGATAAGTAAGACAATCAATGTGTAGTTAGATATTGTTATTCCAACTATGCCGGTGATTTAGATAAACTTTGATCAACTATTGGCTATATGTTTACTCTTACAAAAGCACCAGTCAGTTGGAGGTCTACCTTACAGTCAACAGTTACTTTGTTGACTACAGAGGCAGAGTATCTGGCAATTACAGAGGCTGTGAAGGAGACAATTTAGCTTCAACGATTGCTTGATCAATTGGGAATTGGACAGAAGCATGTCAAAGTACATTGTGATAATCAAAGAGCCATTCATTTAACAAAGAACCAATTTTATCATGCAAGGACGAAGCACATTGATGCCCGTTATCACTTTGTACGGGAGGTTCTAGAAGAAGGTAGAGTATCAATCCAGAAGATTAAGATCACTAAGAATCCTGTTGATATGTTGACAAAGGTGGTGATTGCGGTCAAGTTCTAACATTGTTTGGACTTGATCAATATTGCTAAAAATTAAAGATGGGTGATGTAAAGCACATTTAAAGACACTACTAAAAATGAATTTTGTGAGATATTTGAAGATGTGAAAGATGTCAAAGTGGAGAATTGTTAACTTATGACAAATTTGAAATCTCATATTGAAGAATTACAAAGGTGGGGGAGTCTTCTTTAGTTATAAAAGGAAGATTTCTTCACCTATCTTAAGCATCCCAAAAATTATCTTTCATAAGATAAATTTCTTCTCTCATTTTGTAGTATTTCACTTGTATTATTTTCAAAAACTAGTGAAATATCAATTTCACAAATGGTTGATAAGAGAATGACTTGTCTGCACAAAAGTCGCACATCTATCCAACTATGTAATTAGGATGTGAGAGAAATTAAAGGGTAATTTTGGAAATAAAATTATAAACATGTATGAAAAGTCACAAATGACGCTTCTTTTGAATAAGTGTGCATCCCTCTAAAACGACTTTTATTTTTGAATAGAAGGGAGTATATTATAACTTCATTGTCACAACAGAATTTGTTACGTTCCACATAAGTGTTGCATTAGTAGGGAAGTTAATAAACATAAAGAATTTTGTTTTTTTTTTTAAGTTTTAACTTTCCTATTTTGGGAAAGATTAAATAAATAGTAAAATTTTAAAATAAAATGAAGTAAATTTTAATTTTTTATAATATTAAAATTATTAATATTTGTTGATCAAAATTCAAAACAAAACATGGGTGTATTTTCTATTTTAATGAAATATTTTATTTTTAATTACTCTTATAAATTTTTATGTCTTATTTATTATATATCAATTTTATAATTATTTAATACCAATATAACTTTTAGACCTTAAACTTATATTATAGTTTTAAAACATAGCATATAACTATCACACATTTCTAACGTGCTTTTATAAAACTGTTTTACTTTAAGCCACCAATTTTAATCTATATCTATCTAACTATATTATCTAGCTATATAAAGAAGAACTGAATTTAACATAATTTAAAATACAAATTTTAGTGGATGTATTTCTAAATATAACATAAATATAAAATTAAATTAAGGTCAATTTTACAAATATTGAAAAATAGTTGATTCTTAGTAAATTTTAATTATTTTGACATTTAAGCACATTAAATATTAACTATCTAATTTTCTAATAAATAATTCATAAATTTTATTAAAATAATCTATTTAATAATTTACAACTAATATTTTAATAAATTTTCAACTATTGTGTTTAATTGAGGGGGCATAATTCCTTAAGAAAATGTTATATTAAGAATTTATCCACCATGAAATATTTATATTTGATGGATAAATTCACTTTTTTCGTAATTATCTCAATAACATAATACTCAATGATTTGAAATCTGAATTAGTTTCAGTTTTATTTATTTTATTATATTTTTAATATAGTTAATGTACAAAGATTTATTAAATAAAAGGTGTACATATAAAAATTATTATAATTACTCCAGATATTAAAAGTGAACCAAACTTTAAATTTACAAAATTATTAATTTTGATTATAACAGTTAAAGCATAATATAAAGTCAAATTGTAATATGAATCTTACAGGTGAATTTGAGATAACTTATATATTATTTACATTTAATTCTCATTAATTATATACTTTCTACATGCATGAGCAATATTTAGATAAATATATTTACTTATATTTATATACATATCAAAATAAAATCAATATGATAAAAAAAACGTATTTAAGTTTCATCATCTTATGTTTCATATTTACATATATAAATTTATCATAAAAATCTTTGAAAGAGTTAATCTCTTTATTAATCAAAATGTATCAATGTTTAGAAAAATACAAAACTATTATTATTAAAATATATATGCATAGTACATTACGTGAAGACTAACATATGCCATAAAAATCAAAATATGACTTGAAAAATATTAAATTTTGTTATAACAATAAAAAAATTACATAAAAGAAAAAGAAAAATTAACGTCCATTTATAATAAGGCCAAAGGTACCATTTAATTCCCTAAAATTTTACAAAAAAACTGACATAGTACATACTCTTATTTAGGATATATATTGGTCCTTTGATGTTGTCAAATGAATTACATTAGATCCTTAACTTTTTAAAATAGAACATATTAAGGTCAAAAGAGTGATTTAATCCCTAATGCTTACACTGAAATCTAAGTCTAACCATAACGTTTTGAAGCATTTAAATGAACCTTAACGCTTAGAAAATGTTCAAAATAAACGTTAACGTTTGGAAAATGTTCCAAATAGCCCCTGATTGGACGGAACAACTAACAGAGTTAGGCCTCTGTTAGTTAAATGTTGATGTGGAACTTTTTTGCATATAGTAATTTTTTTTTAATTTTAATAAGTGGGACCCACATAGAGATGACGTGGATTTTCTTATTAAAAAATAAAGTAGGTCCTACTTAGAGATTAAATGGTACATATAGGAACAATTTAAATAGAAGTGGATCCTACTCCTATTTAAGAGATGCGTTTAGGAGGGGATTTCATGTAGAAAGGTTTCTGATTAAGTTTTCTCTTTTCTTGTTAGGTAGAAGCAATGCAAAAAGAAAAGTTTGAAATCTACTTATCAAGTAGCTTGCACCTTAAAGGCAAAAAGTGATGGAATATTTGTGGCAGTGGAGTACGTTACTAATGTTGGAAGCGAAGTAGACCAACTACTAAAAATCAAACAACAATATATATTGAAAATAAACAACGTTACAGTATATGAGTTGCAGCTCTATCTCACACTATCTCTTTTTTTTCTCTTTTTTTCTTTGCTTTTTTCACTTACAAACATAACACATGCAAAGGTCTTTAAGTCATCAACATCGGTTTATTCACCGACTTTAACAGCCTAAAGACAGCCATAATAAATGAGTTTGACAGCTGATAAACAACAACAAAATGAAAGACAATAGCTATACTCAATTGTTTCATCTAAAAGAACCTATAAGTTTCCATCAGGATTGACTTCTAACACTTCCCCTCAAACCTAAGTTTGTATGTTAAGCTTTTCTTTGAGTTTGTGAAATATATCAATATTTAATGACTTTATAAAAACATTCGCAAGTTGATCTTCAATTCAGCAATGAATTAGCTCTACAATTTTGTCTTTCACTTGCTCTCGAATTAAATGATATTTCATGTCGATATGTTTTCTTCGGCTATGTGACACTGGATTTTTCGCAAGTGAAATAGCAAATTTATCGTCAACGTATATTGTAAATGAACCTTCTTGTGCATGATATAACTCACTCAAAATATTCTTCAACCATATTGCTTAATATGTGATTGAACCCAAGTTTTCTATATTATTTGGTGACAATTTTATAGTTTTTGTTATACTTTTTGGCTCTTATTATTGGATATTGTGCTTGATTTAACTTATAAGTGCTTGTTTTGAATTAATGTAGTTTGAAGGTAAAATTATCACAAATAGTTAGTAATTGCACTCAACTGATTTTTAGGACAATTGATACTGCAACTATTACTTTTCATTGCAGGACACTCAAGAAGTAGAGCCAAGAGTGAAAACTAAGAAATTCAAGAACACAAGTCAACAACACCAACAGGCAAGTTCGCCGCGATAATTCAAACAGAAACCTTTCAGGAAAAGTTTGTCGCAGCGAAGATCTGACATCGTCGCGGTGAAATAACAAAAATTCCAGCAAAGCCTTTTGGGAAAAGTTCATTGCGGCAAACTCATTCTTTTGTCGTAGTGAAAATTACAGTTGAACCCGAGCTATTTTTGAAAACTCACTTACCCATTCATAAAATGCAGCCCGGATACCTACTTGGAAACCCTATTTTTTGAGAAGTAAGAAGGGAGGACAGAGACATCACATACCCAGCCTCCAAAAACATCTTCTATCATCTTTCTCTCATCAAACCCTAATTTTCTTCTTCTATTTTTCACTATCAATCTTCCACCATGGGTTCCTAGCTTCTAAGAGCTATGCATAGCTAGGCGTTTCGTTTCCTCTTGAAGATGTAGCAATGTTTGGAGTTCCATAAACTTAAGAGGGGAGTAGTTCAATCCATAATTTAGCTCTTACCTTATAAATTCCTAGGTTTAGGATTTGTAATGTATGGTTTGTCTACTTGATTATAGTTGTAATCAAATCCTGGATATTCATATTGTGTAGTTTGGATTCGTTTATGTAGAACTTGCGCTTAAATACATGAAGTTTCATATATGTTTATTTGTAATCTTTGATTCTCTCCTATCTTGCATGGTTATGTTTGATATTAAGTTAATTCTAGATTTCAATTGACTTATTGCGTGGACTTATCCCACTACACACACTAAGAGCATTTAACAGGATCTTAAGAAATGGAGTCGTATTGATTAAGATCCTGGACTTAAAAAGTTCTTTAAGATTTAGCAATTTGAAACTTAGTGATTTCTACTCCCATCAAAATCAATTTCGAACTATTATTGTCAGAGCTCATTTTCAAGAGGACTTTATCACTATTTAATCACTTGTTTTTACCTTTCCAACTTTTTGATTCCCTAAAATCCAAAAAAATACATTTTGCAATTCAATTTAGTTGAGTTAATGATTTTAAAAACCAAAACCCCTTTCTACACAATTAGCGTGCATTTCATGACATATAGGTTAACTTAGGTCCATTCACTTAGGTTTCGATTAAGAGTATGATCCAAGGTTATACCTTATAGTGCAATCCTTGGAATATTTTTTATTAAACCTCTAATGGCTTGATGAATAAAAAGGATTTAATCAAATGACGTCGTTGCTTGGGAACCAAGAAATTGGCTCTCTAGGTTAACTTCTTTCATTTTGCTGCTAAGTGGAGTTAGGAGCCTTTTTGATTGCATTCTAGATAGTTTAGTTTTCTACTTATCAATAGTATAGGTTTTCATCTTTGCATAGCGTCAAATTTTGAAATTTTCTCTTGTTTGCTTTTTGATTTATGCATACATATTACACATCTATACACTTGCAATCTTCACATTTCATCTTTTTATTTGACTTTATGTACTTACAAGTTAAATTTGCTCACTTTTATTTTCTTTTGAATTTTGTTTCCCCTTGCATGCCCTGGAAAACCAAACTCTTACCCTTTAATCCTGAAATTGAGAGAACTCAAAGTAAAATTAGAAAAGAGAAGAGAGTAAAAGGGACATGTAAGGTAGTTTTCGAAGAGGAGAACACTACAGTAGAGTCTAGCTTACAAAGTAGTGAGAGAGAATCATTAAAAAGTGAGAGAATGGCTGAAAATGTAGAAAATATGCAAAACCCTGACCTTATTGCTAACCAACCTAGAAATGGTGGTAATTGTGATAATGGGGAGCATAAGCAAGTTGGTGAGAACAATGGAAACCTTATAAGGAGGACAATTAGGGAAGTTACTACTTCTGATGTGAATTATGATCCTTTTACTGCTGCTTGCCCTAATTTTGATGTTAATTTTGAGATTAAAAGATTGCTTATTAAGTCTCTTCCTAACTTTCATGGTTTGAAAAGAGAAGATCCCTACATTCACCTGCAATCGTTGTTGATGATTTGCCTAAGTAGGAAACCGGTGGGTGCTTCTCTAGATCAAGTACTATGGAAAGTCTTTCATTTATCCTTAGAGGTTAAAGCAAGAGAGTGGTATATAAGCCTTCCAAGACATATGACGAATGCCTACCACAGTTGGGGAAATTTGAGAAAGGCATTCTTGGAGAAGTATTTTCCTACCTACAGAACCTCATCAATGAGGAACGAGATTTAGTCTACACTACAAGACTTTGATGAGTCCCTCTACAATTATTGGAACCATTTTCAAGACCTATTGTCAAGATGCCCTCACCATCAAATTCCAAACGAGCAGTTAGTGCAGTACTTTTATGATGGGCTGAAGAGTCAAGATAAGGGTATGTTGGATGCAGCCTCAAGAGGTTCTCTGATTGATCCCACTGCTGAAGAGGCTTGGGAACAAATTAAGAAAATGGCTCTAAATCACCAGCAGTATAGTGCTAGGGACACTAGAGGAGTACATGAAGTGGGAGCTTCATCAATTCAATCTAGAAGAATGGAAAGTCTTAAGTCTAAGTTCAACTCTTTGGAGAGTAAAATAACTTCTCAACTATCCCTCATTAATGCAGAGTTCAAAAATATAAGTGTGCATCGACCACCAATTCCTATGGATCTTACTGCACCTAGTTGTGAAACTTGTGGTTCTGTGATGCATATTTCTAGTATCTGTCTCAGTCATTATGAAGAAGTATTTGTTTTCTATCAAGGTAGGCCCAATCAGAAATGGGACCCCTATTCTAATACATATAACGAGGGATAGAAATCAAATCCTAGACTCAGTTAGAGAAATGAAAAAAGAAGACCTCCAAACAGATTTCAACAAGGTGGAGGGGCTGGTCCATCTACTAACCAGTTCCAAAATCAACAGTAAGCTTTGACCGTTCCACAAAATGAAGACACACATCAACTCTTACCAGGGGCCAACATATGTTGAGGAACCGATCAAGATTGTGGGATCACAGATAAAGCAATTGAAGAACCGAGTCATTCCATTGGTGAAAGTCCTTTGGAGAAATCACTCAACTAAGGAACCAATTTGGGAAATGGAGGAGCATATGAGGAGACGATATCCCCACCTGTTCGAACAATCAGGTAAGAATTTTGAGGACAAAATTTTTTTTAAGGAGGGGAGATTTGTAACATCTCATTACTGACGTGGAGGCTAGAATAGAAAATATAAGTGATTATTGAGAGATTAGAAATGCATTTCATGCTTATGCATCATATGATATGCACATATACATGAATATTGAATTTTTGCACATGAAAATAATCGTACATGCATTCATTGACAATTTTCAGGTATAATTATTTATAAATGTGATTATATTGAGAATTGTGGTTTTTATATGTTGAAAACTGATTTGGAGAGTGTATTTAGTGATTTAGAATTTTTGATGAATTTTAGAAAAATTTCTGAAAATTTGGATAAATTTTGAACTATGAAAAATGCTAAGTGACAAGACAAATGATAAATGGTAGTAGAATTTACTGTCAATTGACAATGAAAATTTTAATAAATGACTTTGGGATTTATTGAAAAGTGTCATTGAAAATTGGGAGACAATTGGATTAAGAACTGGAATTAATTGGACTAGATAAACAAGAGAACATAGTTTTAATTCATAGAAATTGGACATATGGCAAGTGACTGTTATGGACGATCAATCACAATAATCAAAGAACAGTGCAGAAAATAAACAAACACAGATTTACGTGGTTCATTAAAATATGGCTACGTCCACGGACGGCCAGGGTTTTTTTCACTGTGAATTGTTTTCCATAACACGATACACTAGGAGAATAGAAAACAAAAGGCATAACGTGGGCCTGGTGTAAAGTCCAAAATATTTGATTAGTCTCCATATCTCAACAATTCTCCCACTTGGAGACTGATCCAGTCAACCCAACCATTTTCATTCTCCATGCCAATGTACCCAACAAACTCACTTAGACGCAAAATCTCACATGCTATGGTAGAAGATGAGATGAGGCCTTGCATAACCCCAGTTTCCCAGCATCCACACCTTTAGTCAACATGTCTGCTGGATTCTTAGCACCATCAATCTTCTTCAAACACATCTCATCTTCTCCCACCAAACTGCGAGTGAAGTGGTACCTGTGCCTGATGTGCTTAGTTATAAAATGATACATTAGATTCTTCAGCAGCTGTATAGCACTTTGACTATCAGTGAAGAGAACCTTGTCATGCTGCTTCTTGCACAACTCTTCCAAGTAATCAGTCAACCATATCATCTCCTTACTAGCTTCAGCTGTTGCAACATATTCAGCCTCTGTAGATGACATAGAGACACACTTCTAAAGTTTAGACAACCAACTCACTACTGTCCCATCTATAATGTAGACATACCCGGATGTACTCTTGCTTGAATCCACATCTCCACTAAGATCAGCATTAAAAAAACCCTCCAACACTACCTTGCCATTCCCATAACAAAGTGAGGTGCTAACTATTCCTTTCAAGTATCTCAGAAGCCACTTCACAGCTTCCCAATGTTCTTTCCCTGGATCTGACATGTATCTGCTCACAACTCTTACTGCATGTGCTATATCAGGCCTAGTGCAGATCATAACATACATCAAACTCCCAACTACAGAAGCATAAGGCACTTTTGCCATATGCTGACGTTCTTCAACTGTCTTGGGTGATTGCTCCTTTGAAAATTTGAGATGGTTAACCAAAGGCATGCTCCTGAGCTTAGCATCATCAACTTTAAACCTCGACAACACCTTCTCAATGTATTACTTCTAGGATAAATTTAGAATTCCAGCAAACTGGTCTCGGGAAATCCTCATCCCTAAAATCTGCTTTGTTGCACCTAAATCTTTCATCTCAAACTCTGATCACAATCTCCTTTAAATATTATTTATCTCCTCCATACTTGAACCTGCAATCAATATATCATCCACATATAGTAGTAAAATAACAAAGGAGTCAGTAAACTTCTTGATGTAACAACACTAATCCTTTTCACTCTTGTGATAACCATTTCTGAACATGAAGGAGTCAAACTTCTTGTACCACTGTCTTGGAGCCTGCTTCAATCCGTACAAACTCCTTTTGAGCCTACACACCATATGTTCCTTACTAGGAACCTCATATCCCTCAGGTTACTGCATGTAGATTTTTTTCCTCCAGATCTCTATGTAAAAATGTTGTTTTTATATCCATTTGTTTAAGGTCTTATTCCTCTGCTGTAACAATACTCATCAAAATTTTAGCTTCACAATAGGAGAGAATATTTTAGTGTAATCAATACCTTTCCTTTGTGAATATCCCTTAACCACCAATCGAGCCTTGAACCTAATTGTACCATCAATTTCATTCTTGATCCTGTAAACCCACCTGTTCAACAGAGCTTTCTTCTTTGTAGGCAACTCAGTTAACTCCCAAGTATCATTCTTCTCAAGTGACCATATCTTGTCATCCATGGCTTACTCCCACTTGATTGAATCCTCCACCTGTAGAGCCTCATCAAAAGATTCTAGTTCTCCTCCATCAGTCAACAACAAATAATGCAAGGATGGTGAATACCTTTCTGGTGGTTTGATAACTTTGGTAGATCTCCTCAACACTAGCTCAGGTGTGGCTGGCTACTGTTCTGGTTTTGCATAATATTTTCTGGATTTTTCGACAACTGAACCTCAGCTCCCACTTCTTCTGCATCTTTAGATCGCACCCTAAACTTGTCCTTATATAAGACATTCTCATCAAATGTCACATCATAATGTCTCAAGATCTTCCTATTCTTGTCATCCCAAAATCTGTATCCAAACTGATCTAAACCATACCTAATGAAATAGCACTTCAGAGCCTTTGCATCAAGCTTGTCTCTCTTCTCTGGATCAACATGAACATAGGCAGCACACCCAAAAGTCCGCAGGTGAGTAAACTTGATCTCTTTACTTAAGTAAACCTCTGCTGGCATCTTGAAACCGAAAGGAACTGAAGGTCCTCTATTTATCAAGTAAGCTGCCATGCTCACTGCATCTGCCTAAAATGTTTTTGGCAGCCCAGCATGTAGTCTCATGCTTCTTGCTCGCTCATTCAACATTCTATTCATCCTTTTAGCAATCCCATTCTGTTTTCCTTGCTAGGAACTGTCTTGGTGCACCTAATTCCCTCATCAGCACAGAACTTCTTGAATTTTGTAGAATCATACTCTCTACTGAAGTCATCAATGAAGGTGATGTGGTATCTCAAACCACCAAGAGAGGACTGGAGATAGCCCCCACACGTTTGTGTGTACTAGTTCTAATCGTTTTGTCTTTGGTTCTCTGCTAGCCTTTGTGAAACTGACCCGTTTCTGCTTTCCCAAAACACAACTCTCACAAAAGCCCAAATCAACAAATTTAAACCTTGTAGATACCTTTTGAAGCTAACATCTTCATCCCTTTTTGGATCATGTGTCCTAGTCTGTTGTGCCACAGACTCGAGCTCGATGTACTATCGACTACAGCAACCATGTTCGAACACCTTGTGGTACTGTATAAAGTTCCAGATTTTGTGCCACGTGCTATCACCATAGCTCCGTTCACAATTTTCAAGGAACTCTCCCCAAACACTACCCTATAACCCGTGCTATCTAACTAACCAATAGAAATTAGGTTCTTCTTTAAGTTAGGAATATATCTGACATCTTTCAGCTTCCATCTACCTTCCCCTGAGGTTTGTATACACACATCTCCCTTTTGAGCAATCTCCAAGGCTTTGTTATCAGCAAGATACACCTTACCAAAATTTCTAGACTTGAAATTATAGAATATCTCTCTGCTCGAAGAAGAGTGGAATGATGCACCAGAATCAAGTATCTAGGAGTCAATCAGGCTGTCCACACTAAGAATTAAGGCATCACCAATGTCTTCTGCAGAACATACAGAATCACCATTTTTATCGGACTTATTGTTTTTCTGTCCTTTCTTCTTCTTAGGATTAGGGTAGTCCTTCTTGAAGTGTCCTTTTTCACCACAGTCCCAACAAGTTACCTCCTTCCTGCCTTGAGATTTTCCCCTCCCTTTTGATTTTAATCGACTATGTTTACTGTGACCTCCTTTCGACTTACTCCTGCCCCTTCCCTTGACACTGAGTGCATTATTGGACGAATCCCTGATTTCTCTTTTGTGAATGCTCTCACTCAACCCTAGCGCCTGCCGATCTTTCAAATCCCAAACTTGCTATCTTATGGTTTCTGGCTTCATCCTTGACAAAGGTTCATAGAGGTTTCTCTGATACAGATAATCTTCCATCTGCATCTTCCAGAAACCAATATCGTTTCCATCAAATTTCTCAATTTGAAATTTTTCACTTTCCATCTTTTCAGATTGTTGTGATAGAAACCAAGGCTTTGATACTAGTTGTTATGGATGATCAATCACAATAATCAAAGAACAGTGCAGAAAATAAACGAACACACAGATTTACGTGGTTCACTAAAATATGGCTACGTCCATGGACGGCTAAGGTTTTGTCTTTCACGGTTCTTTTAATTTAGAAGACCAAGTAAGTGTTTTATTTTTGCTCTCTCCATCTTCTTCGTGGGATCATCTTGTTCTTCTTCTTCTCCATTTTCATTTCTTCACTCACTCTCACCTCACGCACGTTAAACCTTGCTTCCATCTATCAATTTCTACTTCCATTTTATTGCTTCTTCATTTCCATAACAAAACCCAAACCTTCCAGCATTCAAGATGATGATCTTGGGTTGTGTGTGAAGCCAGAGTTGAGTGAGATTTTGGAGCTAAATCAAGTAAGTAGCTTGTTAATCTTCATAGGTATTGTTAAATGAAAATAGAATGATGAAAAATGTAAGATTGTTGACTTGATTATATGAGTTTTTATATGTGTGTCGTGGATGATGAAAAGTCTATGTAAATGTCTTACTCTTATATATGTTTGATGGGTAATAATTCATATATTGTTATAGAGATGAAGTTGAGGTTGAATGATCATTAAAGTGGTGTTTAGATGAGTGCAGAAAATCAATGATGAATGGGTAAATGTATATGTTTTGTTTTTAGTTAATGATCAAATATAGATCATAAATTGTTTGTGAATGATATTAAGCTGAAATGGAGTTGAGAATGAAGAGTAAATGAAGTAGAAAGGTGTATGCTTTGTTTTGGTGATATACATATATGTGTTTTTACTATTGATATATGTGAGTTTCTTAGGTGTTTTTGAGATGAATTAAAATGAGTTTTGAGTTAAGGAAAACATAGAGTAATGTGATATTGTGCTATAAGAAAGATTGGATGAGAGAAAGAGATGTTAGGTGTGAGATGTTGGATGTTGAAAAATCTGGAAAAATGTAGCAGTAATGCTTCTGTGAAATTTCATCGCGGCCAACTCCTTAGTTTGCTGCGACCAACTTGTAAGATTTCCTAAGGAATTTTCCTCTCGGGAAAAGTTCACCACAGCCAACTCCCTAGTTCGTCGTGGCCAACTTGAAGAATTTCCTCTCTATAAAAGTTCACCGCGACCAACTCTTGGGTTCACCGTGACTAACTTGTAGGAATTCACGAGAAATTTTCCTCTCAAGAAAAGTTCGCCGTAACCAACTTTTCCTGCATTGCGTAAACATACTTTGGTATTTTAGCCATAACTTGTTCTATAGTTATCCAAAAGGAATGATTTTTGATTTGGAATAAACTAGAGACATAGGGATAGAAATTTTATGAAGAAATTGAATTTCAATTCAGTCTCTAAGAATTTCTGGACGGAGGTTGAGCACATAATACTGTTCTAGTATAAGAATAGTCTAAAAATGTTTTGGGTATAACTTTCAGATTACTGAACCTAATTGAATGATCTTAGTTTCATTAGAAACTTAAGAGATAGGAGAACAATTTTATAGATGAAAATATTGCCAAATTACTTAATTTACATTGTCTAAATGATCAAGAACAATAGACCCGAAAGTCAGTTTTTAGAAAAATCTGAAATGATTCATTGGGTTATGAAATTAGATTCAAAGTGTTTATTTGAGGTAAAAACCCTACATACAAATGCTAATTAAGTGAGTTTTGATACTGGATTGATTTTATGACAAGGATAATGAAAAAATACTTGGGATTGTCATGAATACGTATTGTGCATATTTCATATACATACATGTGCGTTAACAAACACTTATAATTGTGCAAAAGTGTGATATGTATATTGCTTGATATAGAGGAGCAATGAGAACGTCATCATCTAGATGTTGCCGTAACCTCTAGGCATTAACTTCAGGAGCAACATGTGAGTAACCTAGATCGTTTTACTTGTTTAATTGTTTGTGATAGATTATATTTTGAATTAGCTTATGAATGTGGTTTGACTGTGCAGTTTGTGGACAATGAAGGTCCGAGGCTTCTAATGCTTGAATGTGATATTGAAGTGCTACTTATACGTGAACGTGAAGAAATAAGTGATTTCTCAATTAATTGTTGAATTCCGAACTAAGGTCCAAAGATAAATGTATTCTGAATGTGAATGTAAAAGTATGTGATTGATTGAGAATATGTTAATGTGAAGCATTCCAATACGTGAATGTGTAAAAGATAAAGGCAGTTGTGACCAGAGTCGCCAGCATAAAGAGCTTAAAGCTCATACTATGATAGGAGCCTTTGGCTCAATTGTGAATGTACGCGGTATCCACTAAGAGATATGGGACATCATTTGATACAACTCATTATCCAATAAAGGATATGGGCTAGTAAAAAGGCACTCAATCACAACGATAATAATAAAGGAAGGTGAGTCTCATAAACATTGCATATACATTTTAATATGTATGTTTGACTGATTAAATTGTATTGTTTCCTTGTGTCGAATGAGAATGTGAAATGTGATACTTTATGCATACGTAAAGATGTGAATTACATGTTACATGTATTGATGTGAGGTATAAATTGAGTGAACCATCATTGTTGGCTACCTCATTGAGTTCATAAAACTCACCAAAATTATTTGTTGATTTTTTAGGACTGAGAGAGGAAATTAGCTATTGAGAGACGCTACAAAAAGTATATTCTTGTAATGGCTCAAAGGACGGTCAGATGGGATTGGAAAGATTAGATAGATTTTGTGTAATTTCCTCTTTCATGTAGTATATTTTATATTAGGATATGATGATGTACATATTCGGATGATATTGAAAACTATCAATGTAAATATTTGGTTTTTATGAAAGGAAAGGAGGAATTTGGTTTTAAAATATGGTGTTTTCCCTTATGATG
>JAOQMP010000001.1:13501440-13513244 GCA_027563575.1 Erythroxylum pedicellare
CAATTAAGATTAAGATATCCAATGTATAAACAGATCTAGCATAATTGAAAAAATTGCATGCAAACTTAGAGATAGGGCAATAAATATCTTTTAGATTATGGTCAAACCTAATAATAAAATTCATAAGTCGATTAATACGATTGTAAGAGTTTTAACTAGAAGGATATTTCAATTAATCAACTTAAGATTAGGAGTTGATAGTCTTAATAAAGATATTAGCATAATTGAAGAATTTTCACAGTTCAATAAACTTTAGATTAAATTGATTAGTGAAATCATGATTGTATGAAAAGTCCTATGAGGGATTCCAATTCCAGGTACCATTGTTTTATTCATTGATTTTTCATTCTTTTGCTATTCTAACATATTTTAAATTTGAATAATCAAAATCACCTCAATTTTTGGTTAGATAATAGGAAAAGAGTTATTACTAATATTCACACTCCTCGTGTGATCAAACCATACTTGCTAGTGCTAGCTATAGCTACACCTTGTGCTTGTACTTGAAACAAATTAATGCATAACATCACCACCATTCTTCCTTCTCTCCATCTCTCTAAGTCGTCCAACTGCTCTTCCAAAACCTCTTTTTCATTCTGCCCTCTACTTTTCCCTTTTTTAGTTTGAAAATAAAGTTTTTAGGTGGAATAAAGGCAAATATATGACTGTGTACTAAGCCATGTACTTAATAATCATAAGATCCTTCAACTTAAAGCAACTATATGTATAAACACGAGCTCAAAATGTGAACATAGTCTCATCAACATACAACATGAATATGTACCTCTTAACCATGGACATGTAACATATGAAATCAATCAATAAGCCTCAAACTCTTTAAACTTGAACAAGTAAGCTTGAAATTTACAAATAATCAAGATCATGGGTAAGTACACAATCATATACCAGGTTGTGTTCTTAACTTACAACTTTATAACTTGTTCAAAACAACTCCAGGTCACTCTAAACTTGTCTAAATTTATTCCTTTTACTCCAAATAAGTGAATTTATGACTTGAAAACGAAATATGATCAAATTAAGTACCAAAAATAATGAAACACTCAAATAAACAAGCAAAATGCAATAAATATAAACCTAAAAATTTGAATGATTAAAGACTTACCAATGAGAACACTTATCAACATATAGTTATTAAAAAATACATGCAATCTTTTATTTCGAAAGTTGATCGTTAATGGTCAAAGTAAAATTTAAGCTGGTAACTTAAGTAAGGGTTGATTTATCAGTCTTTTGTTTTGCAAAATGACTAGTTAATGGTCATATGAACATTTTTAGAAGTTGTATACGTGGATGTAATCATATTGAGATTTATGTTTGTGTAGTGCCCTTACTTTTGAGCATACATTTTGAATGTACAATAATAATATTTATAGTTATATTGTGTCAATATTTTAATGGACTTACTAGATTTGTAATAATATTTTGAACTTACTTGAATACATGATATTATTAGACCATATTTTCTACATGTGTGTGTGTGTGTGTGTGTGTGTGTGTGTGTGTGTGTGTGTGGAATTATATGCTTTTAACAAGCATATATTATGATATATGTAACACATAATGAAGCTTATGTTTAAAGAAAAATATTTTCCTATATTGATCTCAAAAAAATGTTCATAACTTCAGATAACAAAAGTATAAGATAATTAGTTCTATCAACAAAATAAACAATACGAAATATGTAAACAAAATCAGCTTCAACATCATGTTCTCTTTCATTATGACCTTGATCTAATGCTTTAACAACTTTAACTTATGCTCTGTTTCATCTTTTTATTTGTTATTCTAACTTTAGCCTTATAATGGCTTCATTAAAAATGTTATTTCTTCATATAAGGGCATGTTCAAAAGAGTTATTATGAATTAATAACTTGAGCTTTAAACTAGAATTTTCCTTCCTAAATCATTCAATCACCTAAATTGTCCTATCATTGAAAGGGACCATCATTCTAAGAAAAAAATATTACAACACTGAAACTTACAAAAAAGTACTAAAAAATATTCAGTAAAGTATGATGTGACAATATTGTACCATTGTCTTATACAAAATAATTCAGCTTATTAGCTACTTCAGACAATTAAAAACCTCGTTCCTAGACTGTTTTTCTCTATGATATCCTCATTGAGGCATTCAATTCATAGTATTATAACACCACATTTAAAGAAATGTTCTTATATGATAAACGATTAATAGACTATGTTTATCATATTTAGTGTGTTTTACTTGTTATTTGAGAGTTTTACGTTGTTTTTGGTACTTATTTTGATTCAAATGAGTTTCAAGTCTAAATTGCCTTTATGGATTAAAAGGAGAAGAAGTTGACTAAAATTACGGAATAAAATGGAAGAATTTGAGCAATAAGTAAAATACACGGTGTTGTAAAGTGTCGCGTAAGAGACTATAAGTGTGAAAGCTTCAAAGACATTATTTTTGCCTATATGAAGATACACACCCATGTAAGTATCATACATGGCCATGTTCGATGTCCTTGTAAGCTACTGAGAATGTGTAAAATCACAATTCTAAAGATTTTTAAGACATACAGTCACTCACAAAGCTATATGACTAACCGCGTATAATTCAAAAATCCTAATTTTGTAATATAAAAGGCAATTATGAAGAGGAGATGGAGAGGAGGCAACTAAAGTTAGAGTTAGAGACCATATTTAGAGCAAGAGATGTAATTCTAAACCTAGAAGGAGGAAAAACACCAAAATTGCTTCAAGAGATCCGATAAAGAGTAGCCTTTCATTAATATTTCATAAGGATTTCATTAGAGAAAAGGGAATATATATCATGGATTCTTTTCTTTTTAATTCTTCTTCTAAATATTTGATGTTTTTCATTTTCTATCTTTAGGAACTAGGTTTGTTTAGTGCCTAGGTATGATAAACCCTAAGTAGGGATGAATAGTGTGATTTGATCTTTTAATTAATACAATTTGATTCATTAATTCATTGAGATTCAATTATGTTATTTTATTCTTGAATTAATATATCTAGAATATTAGTTCAATGTTTGAATTCATATTATTGATATTAAGAAATCCTTTAGTATAAATAGATCTATCATAATTGGAAATAGTTACATGCAAACCTAAAGATAGGTCGACATAATTCTAGTCGATAAGGGTCAAACCTAATAGAGAAATTCACGAATTGAGTAATATGATCTTAGAGGTTTTAACTAGAAATAAGTTTCAGTTAATCGACCAAGGATTAGTTATTAATAGTCCTGAGAAAGATATTAATATAAGATAGGAATTTCTATGATCCAATGATCAATAATTAAATTGCATGATAGAGGGTTAATATTTAAGCGATCTTAAGGGATTCATTACTTAGGTGTTAGCTATTTTATATTGTTTAATCTTTATGGTATCTCCATTTTGGTTCATTATTGTGTTGAATTCTAGTTTATTTTAGTTTTAAATTAAATCATCATCTTATTGGACAGTTAGATAATAAAAAAGAAGCTATTACTAATATTTGTAGTCCTTGTGGGATTAACCCATACTTGTTAATGCTAGCTATAACTACATCGTGCACTTGCAGCTAAAACACATATAAATTACACATTACATTAAGTTTTTAGATCTTTGGGAACTAGAATATTAGGAAAACCTTACTTTTGTTAATCTAGCCATTATTTCTTTTTTATTTTTATTTTTACTTTTTGTTTTTAATTTGTTTAATTGTTTCATTGACTCTTTTATTTTCTCACTTCTTCAAGTCATAGGCTTAATTTATGACCTGAGGAAATCCATCGCACTTAGTTGAAAAAGATATAAAGATTAAGAGGATAACTTGTAGAAATCTCCTAAGAACCCTACTTTGAGAGATAGAGTTCCATCGATAAATAGATGACTTGGAAGATCAAATTAATACTAAAGCATAAAAAACTCTTATAGACCAACTGAGGAATATGTTCGATTATGTTATATTATACTTGATGGGAATAAGTCCATCATTGTAAGGTCGACTGTCACTGCCAATAGTTTTGAGAGTAAACTAAGTACTATTTAAATGGTGTAATAGTCTACCTAGTTTGACCCTCTAACACACATATAGCAAACTTTCTAGAGATTTGTGATACCTTTAAGGTCAATAGTGCCAATGACAATGCAATTAGAATAAGATTACTTTTGTTCTCCTTGAGGGGTAAGGCGAAGCAATGGTTAAACTATTAGCGTAAGTGATCTATTACCACTTAAGACCAAGTAGCAGAGAAGTTTCTTCTAAAGTACTTCCTACTAGCTAAGATTGCCAAACTGAGGAATGACATGTCCTCCTATACCTAGGTTAACTTAGAGACATTGTATGATACATGGGAGAGATTCAAAGAGACGTTAAAGAAGTGCCTATATCATGGTCTACCATTATGGATGCAAACTTAGACCTTCTGTAATGGATAAATCAAATGACATGGCACATGATAGATGTAGTAGCTAGGAGTGCTCTAAACAATAAAATGTCAAAAGTAGATCAAGACTTCCTTTGTGATATGGTGATGAATAATTATTAGTGATGCTCTTCTTAAGAAAAACTTAACAAGCCAGCATGAGTATATGATGTAAATGCAGTTATGAAATTGGCGAACTAGGTTAAATCTTTGAGCAGAAATATTGATGGATTGACAGTGAATCCTCAGTTATTCTAAATGATGTAGTCTTAGGTAGGCGGGCTTAGACATCTAAGTCAAGACCATTAAGCTCTATATCCCAAGTATTTGGATTATATGGGAAATGCTCATAGACCCTGTAATTACCCATATAGCAATACATATAATCCAGAATGGAGGAATCACGTAAATTTCTCTTGGAGAATTAGAGGCAATCAAGGAACAACCATATAAAATTCCAGCAACACCTACCTCAAGAAAAGAAGCCAAGCTTGAAGGACATTTGTTGAGATGTTCATCAAGTTTTACAATTTATAAGCGCTCAATATACTACAAATGCACAAGTCATGAATTGTAGTACATAAGTGTCGATCTAACGAGGAGTTATGAACTAATCTTAAGTTATTTAAGGCTTAAAATTTTAATAAAAGGAAAATAAAAATTTAATAGAAAAGTAACACGTGAAGGTGAGTGACAAGAAATTAATCGTGAAATTAACTCAAGAAATTGAATATTGAGCAACACCAAATTCACAATGAGAAATCACACAAGAAAATTTACCAAATTATAAGAGAGGGATCTATCATATCATTAATGCTAACCTAATCACTTTTATGTTATTGTGGTGTCAGTTCTAAACTATCGTAGGGTGGATTACTTTCTTTCAAGTTATAATCACTAAACCCTAATTAATTCGAGTTATGGAATTTGTAATCTCTCGATTAACTATCAGCTCACAACCTAATCATTTCTTAATTTTCTAACAAAATATCAAGTCTCACACAAGATCGCTCTTCATGCAATTGTTGATTTGATTAATTGCGTGATCTATTTGATTATTTAACTCTCATTAAACAAACTAATCATTTCACATTCGATTCATTCTCTCAATTTATTACCAAAACATGAAGTTACAGCAATCAATCACAACACCCAATCGAAATAACAAAAAGATGACTATATTGACATTGAATCAAGTTTAAATCCCTAATGAAAAGTTAGAACATCATCATCAATCCACGACCCATAAACATAATCATATTCATCTTACACATTCAATGAAGAAAATGAAAAAGACAAACAGAACATCATTTAGATAAGACCTGGATGACTCGAGAAGGCAGTAGCATTGGAAGCCCTCTCCTCTTCTTCCTCTTCTCTCTCTTCTTCTCTCCTCTTAAAGCTTTTCCCCAAAGTGGCAGAATGTAAGCTCCCTTTTAAGGTTCTATTCTTTTCCTTTTATAGTATTTTCTAATTAGGGCAAACTCTGGAGTTTTTCTAGGCTCCAAAAGTATGAAATATCCCTGAAAAATGAAGTTCAGCAAGTCGATGCATGTTGTCTATCACGATCATGGCTATTTCATCTTGCTTGTCACAATCATAGCACATTAGCCATGATCGTGGCCCTGGGTTTCACTTCGGGCATCCTCCGATTCTCCTTTGTTCTTTCGTAATTGATCAAAAACACTAACAAACACATCAAGGCACCTTAAATAGACAAAATTTAAGCTCAATGGCATACTATAACCCATAAAACACTCAAAACACCAATTTCTAACTAAACAACACAATCCTAACCTAAATATGCACTAATTATTCAATTTAACAACTAAACATATACTAAACTACCCATTAAAACATTATGCAATCTACCACTATCAATATTATGTCCAGGTTTCTTCAAAATTTAGAAGCAACGTTTCAAACCACAAAGACTTCATTGAGAAATCAAGAGGTTTTTATATGTAACCTAGAAACTCATATTAGCCAGCTTATGAAGTTAGTTTCTGAAAGACAATAAGGGAGTATACCTGATAGCACTGAGACTAATCCTAAAGAACATATGAAGGCAGTCACTTTTAGGAGCAGAAAGGAAGTACAAGCTCATAACAAGACAAAAGGTGAGGAGGAGAATGATAAAAAAGAGTTAAGAGAAATCTAAAGACATCAAGTGTCCTTCAAGAGTTAAAAAATCCTAGCCTACCATCTCATACCCTGCTAAGTTGAAGAAGAATCATATGGATAAGCACTTTGATAAATTCTTTAAACTTTTTAAGCAACTTTGCATTAAATTACCTTTTATTGAGGCTCTTTCATAGATGTCAAAGTATGCAAAATTCTTGAGGGAGTTTCTATGTAACAAGAAAAAGCAATAGGAGTTAACTACGTTAAGATAACTAAGGAATTCTCAGCAATTCTACAAAGCAAATTACCCAAGAAGCTTAAAGATCTAAGGAGTTATATCTTTTTTTTTCATTGGCATCTCATCATATCTCAAGACATCTTTTTTTAAGTCCACAATTGGTGTCTCCTGATGTCTCAGAAGTTCTTTTTTTTTTTACATTTAACTAAAACATCAATTACTATTCACATAGATTAAAAATTATGGTCAAACAAGTTCCTAACTACCTCTTTCTCCTCTCACTTTCTTCATGGTCTCCCACACACCATAATGCTTATTTGGATGTTCATCATGTAATCAACTTCTACATGTAAGATTAGTTAAAAAATTAATTCATTTAATTTCTTCATCAAAAAGTACATTCAAATGTTACAATAAATTATTAACAAAATAACATTACCTTCAACTTTCCATATTTCCCTCCTTAAAGGGATAGTTCATATGTTGTCTGTTCAGATAAAATGTCTAAAAATGAAAAAAAAATTGAAGTTAGGTATTATGAATTAACCATTTGGTAGCGTGCTTACAAAGATGATTCAGAATGAAATGTATTCAACTAAGTTGTTCATAATTATCATCATCGATCATGATATTCGATAATAGATGTCTATATAGTAGTCTAGTAGTTGGCATTTGAGCACAAATATATATACAAGCCACTGAAAAAAGAAAGAAAGAAAGGAGTTTCATGGAAAACATTTTTTCATCTACACACCCTTAACTTTTTTTAGTGCAAATTTAATGACTACTTGGTGATCATTAATTTTGTACTCCTCCTCAAGCTTTAACATCTTAGTTTTATCAATTTTATGCGTACTCATTTCGTTTTGTTTAAAACCCCACAATTCATACCGTAATGTCTCATAAATTTCTTCCACAATCCTCCCTAATTTTCAATGAAATCTTATTTGGATCAAAGCAAAGACACAACTAGTAATAAAGATTCCTAGATTTTACCTAAGCGACCCACTTCAGTTGCTCTAGAGTAAGGTTCTGCACCAATTTGTACATCTTCCTCTCGAATAACATCATATTTGACAACTATGCAAATACTCAAATAATATAGTCAATATCAAAATACATTTATACTTAATATGCTTGCTAGTTACTTTCTATTTTGCTTTTAAACCTTCTTCCTGTTGTGAAGGAGATCAACCACACTAAATTATAATCACTATTGCTCTTAAAAAGAAAACAAAGCATATATGTAAATGAATCCCATCAAACTAACTAAAAAGGTCCCAACACAAACTCAATATCATCAAAAGGATATAAACCAATAACATGTATTTATCTCCAACTCTACTTCTTGACCACTAAGTCAATTTTAACAAACTAAAGACCCATCAAACCGTGTCTACATGTAAGTCTAAATAAACTCCTTCACTGCAATAGTTGGGGTGGTACAAGAGTTGTAACTTCCTTTTGTTTTATGATTAACTACTCTAAAAGTAACAACTAAAGATTGATAAATTTAACTTTCTCCAAACATATTGCAAGTCTATGGATAATTTGTTGGGTAGATTTTTTGATGAAGATCTCGAATTCTTGAAAACTCCACTAACCATACATCTATTATCTGTCGATCTAGACTTCTAAAAGACACTGAATTGAGAATGAGTAGAGAACAATATGTCAATATTTTTGGATTCTCTTCAACAATCGGTAATAAAAGAAGAGGAAGATCGAACAAAAAATTCAAGTCAAATCGAAGCTTTGCAAACAATAGTATTCAATAATATGAGATGAGAAAATGCAGTTACTTTGAAACTTTTTAGGCAAGCGTATCAAGTAATTACATCCTTCAAACATTTCAATCGAATAGAAAAGATTAACGCAACAAGTGATACCACTGACACCCAGCTATGTCACCGGTCTTACTATAATATGCTCTTCTACATTATCAAATATTAAAATGCTTATTCCGTTCAAACTGTTCGTGTTCTAACACCTTTCGATTTCGAGCAGCATTTGATGTATTTGCTTCGGTAGGCGCCCATGAGAAGTGATATTAAGGTCTTTCGTTCAAAAAAGATGGATAGTGGTCTTGTTTGGTTCAGCTGGGAAAAGAATATGACAGCTTAAGAACATACATTCGCAACCATCAAGATTTTACCACATTCATGCTTTCCCCAATTCCCAAATGCCATCAATTCAAAATAACATTCAAGATGGTAAGCATTGGAACTTCGATTACACTCTACATTCTGTAGCTAGCGAGTTATTTATTAAGTTATGATCCAATTTATACTCAGTAAAGCTGTTGGACTGCATTGGAACAATGAACAACCACAGAAGAAACATGATATATTTAAAAGAAAAAAAAAAGTGAACTCAGTATCTCTATCTAGGATATCCAATTTATAAAAGTTTGACCAAATGAATATCAAAACGAAAAGCTTCCATTTCACAACCGCAGCTAATAATCACTTGACAACTACTTACTACTCGAAAGAAAGAATGAAAGTAAAATCATACAACTCATGAGATCCTCATCTACTTCTTCATTCATCCCACCCAGTTGGAGCGGGTCCAGGTGCAGGGGCAGTAGCAGAAGCAAACTGTTGTGGTGGAACAACAACATCCCACTCCCCAGCCAGCCCACCTACATTCATATCAGAAAGATTGGATCAAACAAAATAAAAGGCATTGTCACGGTTAAGTGTCTATCCTATACCATTAAAAAACCGAAATGATCATAGATATAGTTGCAGGAATGATAAAAATAAAATGGTAGACGGACATGGGTGCAAAATTTAAAATGATTTTTGACGAAAAAATGATTTCAAATCTGACAATTAAGGCAGCTTATTAGAATTTGCATAAAATCTAACCTTGCTCTGGATACAAGTTAGCTGCAGGAACAGCAGGAATTGGTGCTTGAGCCACATCAGCAGCCCACTGGCCATCAGGAATTGTGGTACTCCAATCGGTTGCAGGAAGGCCAAAATCTGTAGGAGGATAATCAACAGCTGGTACTGCTTCTTCCTCTTCCTGCTGCTTGGCTTCTTCTGGCTCCCTGTAGAAGAACAGATCAACCTGTACAAGGAAATTAGATCAAGAGAGAGGAAAATATAAGCATGTATATGTCAGAAAATATACAATTTAATTATTAGTTCTGCTCACCATGACATCCCACTTGTGCCCTTGTGGGATAGTACCCCTCATCTGCAGAACCATCCTTGCCAACAGCCAAAACAAACATCCGATGCTGTGCTTTCCTTTGTTGTTAGCAGGGATACCAATGTCCACATACCCCATAGGAGAATCAGTATCGCAAAAAGCAATGGTAGGAATGTTTCCAAGTGCAGCTTCCTTGATAGGCTACAAGATGTTGACAAATCATACAGTAATGTTTAATCATGAGAGAAATAGCCAAAAGTGGAAAAAGAATAAGATCATATTGTTGATGTGGAGTGATTTACTTGGTGATCAGTCCTTGGATCAGTGAGAATCAAGAGACGAGGCTCACTGAATGATGTCTGGAGCTGGTTAGTAAATGTACCTGGGGTATGCCTTCCAGCAATTGCATGGGCACCAGTGTACTGAGCAAACTTCAGGACAGCCCTCTGACCATAGGGCCTTGCAGACTGGACAATGATGTCCTGAGGGTTCTCAATGGCAACAATAACTCTCGCGGCCAGTTGAAGTTTTTCCCAGGTTTTGCCAAGGTTTATAATGTAAATTCCTGACAACAGACAACACCTATTGAAACCACAAAGCAAGAAAATTACAGAACTTCTCATCACAATTATGGAACTATGATCATAAATTCAAGCTGACAGGCCCAAAAATAAAAGGAAAAGAAATCCAGTGACCCACAGCCACCTTCATTGGATACATTGCAATGAGATAGCACATTGAACACTACTTCATCTTCATAATTTACTAAACGGGGCACTGAAAAACATAATGAATGCCGTAAACAGGAAATTGCCGCACCTAAAACTATACATTGTACGATGCTATTAAGCTCGTATCAGAAATGTGATCAACTAAATAATCCTCCACATCCACTCAAAGCATACTGCAAGTCTGTATCAACGTCTAACAAAACAATCAACCTTAAAAGTAATGATTATTGCAACACGTTCATTATGCAAGTTAACCATGAAAACGCCAGCATTTTTCTGATTCTCATTAAACGAAAACAGATACCAAACCAAATCAAAAGAAACCAAAGAATGAATACCTACTAAGGACCTCAAACAAACTCAACGTATAAAATTGCACCCCTTATGATCCAATCCCCATATAACATAGTTCAAAAGTAGATTGAGCTTAAATACCGTCATTTCGGCGCTTGAACACGTAACGTTCCATTTGAAAGTCACAGTTTTTGGTGCCAAGGTGAACCTCAGCCGCCAACATCATCTGAATATCCAACTCTTTCTGTGATAGAGACCGAGCTGGTTGGGTCCCACCGGTCGTACTAGTCGCCATGTCTTCGACGCAGAAAGATCGGCTGTTGTAAAGCTTGGATCTTGGAAAGTGATTGAGAAGACAGGGAGGCAGGGTTTTAGGGTTTCTATTAATATACAGAGAATCAAATTGATGGGCCGAGGAGTTTTAGGAACGTTAGGGGCTTACAAGCCTATTTTGATTTTCCCCCAATTTCATCTCGTTTCATCTTGTGTTTTTTTTCTTTTCGTTTTTTAGTTTTTATATTTTTATTATTAATAGTAACTGTATTAGATAAATTTATTTTAATCTTATACAATGTCATAAATATCGTATCTAACAAATTTTGTTCTAGATAGGATACAATGACAATTCTAGTTGATATTGAGTCCCGAACATTAGCTTCAGGCTTTAGGAGTCCAATGGGAGGAGTAAGTAAACTCTCGTGCAAGACATCATGGAAATGTTTCAATTCGCCTTTGTTACACTGAATTTGTGATTTACTCCTTCAAGCCCAGCCGACCATTTAGAATCATTTTTAATACCTTCGTCGCAAATGACTGTAGCAGGGTTATCCCC
>JAOQMP010000001.1:13534574-13549795 GCA_027563575.1 Erythroxylum pedicellare
ACACAATTTCCCAATTCTCATTCATTCATACCTAATACACCTTACTCATATCCTTTGGATCATATTTGCATTCATAAAAATAACTTTATTCCTTTAACAACTCAAAATTTCCAAATTTAAATACATTGATATCAAGATAAGTAATGACATCAATTAACAACCTAAACTTATCAAACCCTTAACCAATTAATAAAGCAACAATATAGGTTCATTTCAAGCCTTAATCAAGTCCAAATATACCAATGTAGAGTGACTTATCCTCATTTGGTTCAAAAAATTCACAAAATCGAAATTATCATTTCAAAGCTTTGGCCATGATCGTGGGAGACCTTCCCACAATTGTAGGATGAGTGCCCTGAAGTGCACTATCCAATTTCCCTCAATTTTCTAGATTCAAACACTATCATACCAAATTCAAAACACCTTCATAACAGTCCATTAATTATACCTTAAGTATAGCTTAATTATACTTCAATTCCTCATCAAATTCATTTCCAATTCCAACTCAAAATCATTCATTTGGCAGTTTATAAACTATTGTCTTTCATGTATGCAAAAACAGAACAGAAACTATCATTCATGCATCATTTTTTAGCACTCATTTCACTCCAATATCATAATCAATCCATCTCCAATTCAGTCATTGTTAAGTTCTATTAACATATATCACAAGAGATCAATCTTTCACTTACTTGGTCAACTCAATTACTTTCTCAATTATTAAAATAACCTAGCCTTCCATGCATGCAAGCACAATTCCAAGAACAAGGTGAAAGTATAATGGTTTTCAGCAAACATCAAAAGATAACAGCAAGTACAACAATGATCTGGTTCTATAACTATCTTTATGAAGTGTAAAACCATGGCTTTGGGTATGGTAATTGAACACAAACATAGACAAAACACAGAGATGTAAGGATGTGGGTGTTTTGGTGGTGAGTGGAAAAGAGAAGAAAGCATGCAGCAGAAACTTCAGGAAAGATGAATGACTCTGCATTTGCTTAAGCCTTTTGGTGCAAGGTGTTCTTGTTTTAAAAGGACACATGTCATCCAAGGAGATAAGCTACATGTCCTTTATATAGCTGCCAAGTGTCATCAAAATCCTAGACCATTTGTCACTCAATCACTGTTGCCATTATTCACTTAATTTTTTTATGCCAAACGTCACTCATTTTATAGGCTTAGTCATTTTAATTTTTTATGTGTCAACTTGTCTTACCACTTGACATTTTCCTAGACTAAATGTAGATTTTAATTCATCACTCTTCTAACTGTAGCAATTAACTCCAAATTACTAATTATAATCCATCAAACCAAAATTCAAGACATAAACAATACACAATCATATCATAATCATTTTAAACCTTTAATACCTTAGAATATGTCAATTAAGTGTATATACTATCTTTGTAATGTTTTCTAAATCAACATTCATATGTTTATATGCTCATGTTATGCATGTGAATGAAATGTACCTCATAAATTCTAAAATGATATGACTCAAAAGTCTGACATTCTAACCCTCAGTAAGTTTTGAAAACCGGCTATTACATTAACACTATAGCTAATGATAACTTAATTCATGTCCTTGAACTAATAAATATTCCAGTTGTTTATCATCAGTTAGACTACTCTACTAACGAAGGAGATTTAGCTTTTACTTCTTTAATTTGTAGCATGTTTGACCTAATTCTCAACCTTTAGATTGCAATGCTCATAATACCATTAATGTTGTGAATTCATCAATTATATCTATTACTTTATAGTCAAATAACATTTTTGTGATGGTTAAGAAAGGTTTAATTAATGTAGAGTATGATTCTCACAAGTCTGCAGTTAATGTAGAGTATAAACTCTAAAAATCTATCAACCAAACTAAGTCTGCAGTTGGTGTTATTAAATCTTCTACTGCACTTAATATGGAATCCTCATATGGTTTCAAGATTAAAATTAGGAGAAAATCTATAAGGAATAATCAAGTGTTATCCTTATAATCTCCTAAATCTTGATATAAATTTCATATGTTGATATGTACATGGATTTAATTGCCCTAATAAGTAATAACTTGTTGATGATGACTTGAAGGATTTGAATCCCTTTATAATTTATATTTCGAGAATTAAATTGAGACAAAATAGGATGAGTAAGCTATATTTTCTCAAACACTCTTAACTAATTATTATTAATCATTATGGTATGATTATGATCTCTTTTGATCCCAATAGAGTGAAGGCTCTGGATGTTATAATCACGTATTGAATCTTACACTTGACCTATAATTAATATAAGAAAGAAATTGTCTTCATATAAACACTAATTAAGCTAATATCAAGCTTTAAGCTCAATAAATTAACTTTATTACACCTCTTATGATGTGATTTTTTATATAATTTGTATTTTTATTTTATATTATTTCTAGTATAATTAGAATCATGTTTTCAAAATTAGTAAATAAAACTTCATTTAGATCTTTAGTTCTCAAAAGTTTGCACTAAGTGATATTTTTCTAAATAGTTGGGTCCTATACTTATTTCCTAATTACTTAGTATAGGCCCATAAGTAAAATGGTCATAAAAGTAATTTTATTTTTATTTCTTTAATTTTTAAGTTAGTGCATGATGAGAAAGGTGAATTCACTTGATCAAAGAGAGGTAAGTCAAAAATAGAATCCAAAAATCATCTAGGTCAAAACCTAAAAACTTAAGTCCAAACTAAAAGCCCATAAAACCTATGAAATCAAGTCCAAGCCACAAGCCTACAAAACCCAAAGCTTAAGTTGAACTCTAGGTACTAATCACTAATTTCCCATAGTTTCTCGCTTCTAGATTAAATCCAAAATCTATTTGAAGCCTTAGGTACTAAGTTATAAATTCTAGACTCATTTTTAATCTCTTATTTCATTTTATTTCTTAAGCCTTATAACCTAACTCTAGATATATCAATTTCATTTCAAATCCTATGGCACCACTTTTAGCATTTTTTCCATTTCAAAGCCCTAATATTCATTCTACTTATTTTATTTTATCTTATTTTTAAGCTCTAAAATTCATTCTATACATTTTACTTTTAAGACTCGAGATCACCTTTAAGCGTTTCATTTTTATTTCAAGTCTTATGATGCAACTTCAAACATTTTCCCCATTTTAAAGCCTCAATATTCATTCTAGGGATTCCATTTTATTTTAGTTTAGTTTTAAGCCCTAAGAATTACCTATAGGTATTTCATTTTTCATTTCAAGTCTTATAGAACTACTCTAGGCATTTTCTTTAGATTCCAACAGCTAATATTCATTCTAGGCATTCCATTTATATTTTATTTTATTTTTAAGCCTTAGATGTAACTTTGACATTTCATTTTATTTTTAAGACCTAATATATATTCTAGGTATTGCATTTTTATTTTCAATCCCCAGCCCCTAGGTAAAACTATAATTAATGTAGAGTATAAACTCTAAGAAAACTAAACCAACAATAAAGAGTGATAGGAACTAAAGGATCATAGATCTTATGGAAAATATCTACGATAAAATTTTAAGCCCTTTATTGAGAAATTGATGTATTCATGTTGTAAACCAGATGATCTCATAATCATCCCTATGGCACAAAGTGATGTAAATCAGTTAAGGGAATGTACAAAACGGAAGGTTTAATGTTAACAATTTTCAAAATATTCTAGTAATAGAACTCTTCTCTCATACTTTGTTATTAATTTGAGCTCAATAATAGCATATTATTCAGAAAACTAAAAACAAACTAAAAACCTTTTACATATGGAAATAATAACTCATTTACCTTTGTCTCTCGTATCAATAAATTCATCAGATACATTTCATCGAACACTTTATATGCATAAGAAATTCTTCCCTAACTATTAAGAAAACACTGGAAAGTGGCATTCTTCACCAATAGGAACACATTCAGACGCACAATGAACTATTAACAGTTGAAATAGATGTAGACAACACAAACGACATCAACCAAAATTGACCCAAACAAAAGCTTCCCTTACAACAACAAGCAGAAAAATAAAAAAAACGAAATACAAAGGAGGAATAACTAACCACGATGGACGATTAACCGAAGACCAAGATGACAACGATAGTGGACAGAACTGAAGACCACGACAATGAGGGAAGAGGAAAAAAATTCAAACTTTCACAGACATTCAAAAGAGGGTGAGAGGCTATCAACAGTGGTTTAAACGTGATAAAGAAATGATATTGTTTGTTGTTAAACAAATGACATCGTTCTACATCCAATTAAAACAACAACCCTAACGTCATTTGAATTTACCTATGGAATGATATTTCCGTAGGTAAATTACCGGTGGAAAAACTATTATGTAGGTAATTTCCCTATGAAATGGTACTGCTGTAATAATTTACTTACGGAACTCAATTTTCGTAAGGAAATTTCCTACGAAACTTTTTTCAGTCGATAAATTTCGTAAGCATTTTTTTGTCGGGAACCATTGGTGCCTATTTTTATGTCGACTTTCACTATTCCATTGCTAACTTCTGTTGGCAAAGTTTGGTCTCCTTCTTTACCGACTTCCATCGCAAATTACCTTTTTTTTCCAAAACGTTACCTATAGAAAGCAATTTATGTCACTAATTTACTACGAAATTTTTTCCATAGGTAATATTCCGCCAATAATTTACAATGTTCTTATAGTGTATGGTGGTCATGAAGGCAATTAACGCCTTCTGTTTACTTCTATGTGATTCGTTTTTGGTTTTGAGGGATGGAGATAAGGGTTTTGAAGAAGTCGGAGAACTCTTGGGTTTTATGATAAGGGTTTTCAAAAGGTCAAAATACTTATACGAGTGAAAGGAAAGTTTTGGTGGTCTAGGATTAACCCAACTCTACTCATGCTATGAATGTTAAGGTAATATTAGAGAATGTAATTGAAGGCTTAATATAATCTCAAGACCCTTGTAACCTTATATAATAGTAAAAATCAATTACATAAGGAACTAAATAGGAAATTATACATCAATTTGACTTTTTCTAATAATTTTTTAAGAAATAGAATTTGTATAAATAACTTTGAATTATCCAATTTATTTGATCCAAAATGAACTTATATGAATTGTTTCAGTTTGGTTTAAATTTCTTTATGGTTTGGTTTGGCTTGAGAAGTAAACATCATACTTCTAATAGTTCGAAATAAAAATTTTGTTAGAATGCACCAAACTTTAGACAGCCCCATCACTCATAACATGACTAACCACATGGCCCTACTCAGTAGGTGATTGAGAGTACATGGCGTCATGATTCCTGACAAGACAAAATCTTTGTTCCTCAACACCTCAGACCTCAGTAGTTGAAGCATTATAAGGAATCATATATGCTTGATTTTATCTTCTCAAAAACAGTGTACATATGGTCTCAAATTTCTTAATGAGAATGATTACAAGCTCATTCATATCTATCAGTGCATATGATATAATTTAAAGCATATGATCCATATATGCCTCAAAATCATGTTTTAAAATCCTTTCTAGTTTCCTGAAGCACATGCCATTCGAAGCCTAGAGATCCTTGTCAAGATTTGGCTTGCACTACATATGAAGCAATGACCTACCTTTGGGCAGGTATGTTGTATATACATTAGTCGTGCTTAAAAAATTGCTTCAACAGAACACACTGATTTGGACCACAAATAACAGTAGCTGTATATTGTCCATGGTTATTTGTCCAGGAACTCTAGTATTGTTGCTTTCAAAACCCGGATTGTTGTCCCATTGTCGACTGATGGCTAAAATGCTCATTAACATAACATGAATCAAGATAATTAGGCTAAAAGTTGACACGATATGTATCATACGCATCTTGTATGGGAAGAGAGATTCATGACAACCGAACCTGGTTCGACATCAATTAGTTATAGGAATTGCAAAGCAAAAGCATTGTTTCCACACGATATATATTCTATTCTTATGGTACTAAATATAAAAGGAAATGTGATGTCGCTTGCATGCCAGTTATTGCCATCTACATCCATGATTACTTGATGTTCCTCTTAGATGAACTAAAAACAAAACAAAGATTTAGTTACTGCTTAGTTTCATTCTCGTTCTCGAGGTAGTCACGGCAAGTAAGATTAGTTAAAGGTGTCTGGCAAGGCAGCAGAGGAAACTACCAAAAACTGACAATTTAAGGACAAAACACGAGTGACGACAATTGCGACGAGAAACGAGATGCATCCTTGGTTTGTTGACTTATATAGCATTTTGGTTTAAAAGATGAAATAGTGGGAACCATTGGCTGCTTTTTGAAGCCAACAACAGTGGCAACACAGCTATGTTCCTGCCTAATTAATCTACTTGTTGATTTAACCAACTCCTCTCATCACTAAACACCACGTAATCACTACCATGGTATATAGTCGATAATCATCCACTCTTATTAGTCATTATCATCAATATACAAGCCAAAAATGTGTTTATGCGTGTAGAAATCTAAAATTCATCAGTATGTCTCTTCAGTTGACAACTAGATAAAGTAGAATCGATGTTTAGGTTTCAATCTCTAAGAACCCCTTGACAAGCATTGCGTGTAAGATTGGCATTAGTATGTGGACTCCTTTTCAAATTTATGAGATATACACTTAACATGTGTTGTCATCATGAGATGTTGAGAAAAAATTTCAAAGAATTACGGTGGAAGAAATATATTTACATATACAGACGAACGGGGTTACATGTAACACGTATATGGAAATATCATCAGTTTCTTGAAATCAAAATCTACATATACAGACGAACGGGGTATACATGTAACACGTATATGGAAATATCATCAGTTTCTTGAAATCAAACATCCTATCCAAGACTAGACAAAGCAGCAAATGGTTTTTTGCATGTATAGACAATTGATTCTGACACAATCTCTGCCTCTCTCTCTCTCTTAGCTGTTACATGTCAAGTAGGGCCATGCAGTTCTATGCCTTTCTTAATCTCTCTCTTATATACCAACCTTCCCTTCTATTTCCTTACAAGATCCACCGATCAATTTCTTCTCCGAAACCCTTCTCTGTCTGTCCTCAAACTATCTTTTTACCAAGTCCTTGATCTGGGTTTCAAAGCCCCACAACCATAGACCTAAAACAAGCTCATATATAGATATGGCCAAACTTGGCAAGTTAACCAAGCTCAAGTCAGCAATCAAGAGATGGCCATCTTTCGCCAAGTCATCATCAAGATCATCCGCCAACGTAGACTCTGCTGTTAGATGCGAGTATGACGACAAGGTTTGCAAGGAACTGCAAAAAGTTTACGTCGGCAAGTCTCGCCGGAGGTATCTTTTGAGCTCCAATGTCGTTTGCCACCCTCTCTTCCAAGAGCTGATAGACAAGTCATCAGGTGGTTGTTGCGATGGAGAACTGGTGGTTGCTTGTGAAGTAGTATTGTTTGAGCACTTACTGTGGATGCTTGAGAGTGGTGCTTCTCAGTTGGGATCGGCAGAGGAGCTTGCAGAATTCTATTTCACTTGTTAATCGCAAGAAGTATGGATGAGTAGGAAAAAATAAAGAAGAAAATAACATGGATTTGATGAATATGATGGGGGATTTGGGAGTTAATTTATGGGAAATTTTTGTCTTTTCTTAGAATTAACTCATTGTTATCATCACAAAAGTGATGAAACCATAAAGCTTTATGATTTTTGAGGATGGGCTAAAGATTTATTCCATTTGCTTTTTCCCCTGTCTTTCAAATGTCACTTTCTTGTAGCAAATTGACATGAGATTTTGGCCCAATTAAAATTTACATTTTAATACATATTTGATAATAAGAATTATAATTGCTGCTTATGATATTTATTGACATTGAAAAATAAAATAAAATAGGTTCAATTAGTTTAACTGTTTTACTTGTTCTATTTTTTATTCAAGTCACCTTAATAACTTTTACTATTAAAAATTAATCGATTAGTTTATAAACTAACCAATTTTTATAAATCAGTTAATTTTTATTTGACAGTCTCTTTTTTCAAATTATAAACTATAAAAATAATCCCCTTCTTTAATTCTATATTAAGTTTTTCAATTTTATCTAAACTTTATTACATATTGGTTTTATAACAGTGTAATACTACTGCTTAAAATTTTAAACCTTTAAACCTTTTAGCTTATATCCGTTTAATTTTTTAATTCCAATTTTTAAAAAATTTGCCATATTCTGTTTCTGGCAAATTTTGATAACGTTGGTAAAGGAACATGAATAGGCAACAATCCTTTTGGAAATTGCAATGGGATATGAGAATTTCATAAACAACCATAAGACCAATGAATAAACTCTTTGAGAGATTGGCTCCTGTCAGTATTCTTAGATAGGGATATGATCCTTCACAAAATTAGATTGCCGCCTTGTTATTAGAGATAGAGCAACAAGCTCTTGTAGTGACAAAAATGCGAGAAATCAGCAAACATTAGATGATTAAATTGCATCTCAATTAAATTCATTTGCATTTGCTGGGATTAAACACTATTTGAAAAAAACTGAAGGGGTAGTAGTTTCACAAACTTTCCAATTTTACTGTGAACGTCTTTAGCACAAACGAAAACAAATGCAATCAAAAACGAAATAATAACAAGCACTAGAAATTTGATAACGCAGTTTGACACATCTTTCCTACGTTTGTAGGGCCCTCGCCCAGTTTAATACTTTCACCGAAGTACAATAAATTTACTCAAGGCTTTACTGAGCCAACACCACTCAACCCTTGACACTATCTCTCAACCTCACCTTTCGTGAAAGATTTTAACACCCAATAACACGACTGACTCGTGTTAACCTAAACAGAGGATTTTCTCAACAACATTTGATAATAAAGATAGGAAATAAACAACTCAAGTGATTAAACAATAACCAACATAAATAAAGATAACACTTGAGATAAAAAGAAATTCTCATAAATATGTCGCTTCATCAACAAAAGAACGGGAAGTTGCCATCGAAAGATTTGCAATGAGGCTTTAACATCTTCACTAAAAATCCTTGGAGCATAGAATGTTCATACCAGCGTGCTTATCGTCCCATCCGAATTCAGCAAAGCTACAACTATTGTGCAAGATGTTCTCCAACTTGTTGATGTTCTCTTTTTCATAACTCTAATAAACAGAGAGGTTGGTGGCCTTAAATAATCATGCAGCTACCCAAAACTAGTTCGTACTCATAGCCACTAAAATCACAATAAAAAGGGCACACAAATGGTCCTCGCCTACTACACTATTTTATATCCAAAAAAACCACATAAGATGCCCTTCTACTATAGATAGAGACATGCACACATTAACTAGCAAAAGCACTTCACAAACACGTAAATCAACTTACGTTTATCTTATATCCCCAAAATCAATTAAACCACAATGTTGTGCAAATACGGGGTCACGTATACAATACACGCAACCACCACACAACAACCTTCCAAAATCCTTCAATGAAAATCAACGTGATTTTTTGATACCCTCCTAAGATAGACTTCTATTTCACTTAAAGTCTTATCTTAGAATCCAATTCAAATAAAGTGTTACTTATTTATAACATATCTTGATTTGGATTTTAAGCATTATCTTGAAGACCCAATAATCAAAAATGCCAAAATGAAATAATTGAGATATAATAAATATCTTAACAATCTCTCCCTTTTTGACATTTTTTTCACAAATAAGAAACTCCCCCTCAATCCAACATCAAGTTCCAAAGAATATCTATCAAATCTTCAAATTCAAGAAACATCTAAAGAAGCAATAATGAACAATCATCCAAATTTCTCCCTCTTGAGACAAAAAGATGCTAAAAAAAGCACGACGAATAGTCACGCATATACCTTGAAATCTCCTCCTAAATGGAACGTTCACCATAAATAATCTGATGTCTCCCCTTTAGGACAAAACATTGTCAAAACTAAGAATGCCTTCAACACAATCAATCTTAGTAATAAAGAAACATAAAAATTAGTAGTAGGTTTAGCGGAAGAATTATAAGCACGCCAAGATGACAATTTACCACCAGTCAATACATATCCCAACATATCATTATTTACTTCAATTCTATCTTCATAAGACTGATCAAATTTACAAACCCAGGCAAATAAGGATGAGTGTTGCCAGTGTAGTGAGAGAGAGATACCCAAGAGAGAGATCCACATTGATGAAGGAGCTGAAGAGTCTTCGGTGGAGTCAAATATAAGTCATAATGTAAACTACTAAAAGGATGGGACCACAATGGCAACATAAAAACTAAAAAACTAAAGAAGACAAATTTGTTTACGTTTTGTCTTTTTTTAACAACAAAAAATTTCAAAAATGTAAAGCACATAGTCCCTTTTCCCTTTGAAGAATTTCAAACGTGGGATTATTCCTTATCACTTTATCTTGGTCATCGGTTTTTTTACTGAAGTAACTAACTTGTCTTTGTTTGACAATTTTTCAAAAGCAGTAACTGACTATGAATTCGTACAATTTCTTGTTTTTCCTTCACTATATTTTTATGCTTGTACTTGACCCTTTCTAACCCAAGAGTGCTTCGGTAACATAGGTTGCTACTGGAAATTTAATGGAAAGTGTCTAGATTTTCGGTTTTAACTCTTTTGAAACATCATTTATGACATCTTGTAGTATCTCGGCCTTATGTACCCGATAACTCTGCAAAAATGACACGTGGGTACAAATCTTCAACTCTTTCTCGATGTTTCTTCTTCTTGGACAGATTTGGACATATCATTTGTCTCTTCATTCACTTTAGAGCACTCATCCTTATAGCCAATGCCTTGAAAATGCCCTTTAACCTTACCAACTTCCATTAACTTTTCTAGTTTTTCTGTGCCTCCATTCAACATTCTCAATTCCTTTTCGGTACTTACTAATTTTTTTCTAGCTTCACCAAGTTCATCTAATGTAGACAACAATCTCTTCTCCAAATCTTAAATAGTATTCTTTATAAAGAAGTTTTCTTCCTTCAACCACTACAAGAAATTTGTAGTTTACTGATGAAAAAAACCGACGATAAATGTAAGTATTCCAATGGTAATAATAATTACCCACATAATAAAACAATAGTTAACGGCGTCGTTAATACGACCGTAGTTAATACAATTAAGTGAAAAAATTAGAAACATACTTTATCAAGTGTTTCTCTTTTGAGGTCTGATTTTTCACTTAATTTGGCATAAATATCAAACAAAATTAACTTTCCATGTTGCCAAATCATATTGTCAAGTCTAGTATTATTAATATTCTATGCTTGATAATTATAATAAGAAAGTAATTACATGACCATTAATTTAGTGAAAGCAAAGATATTCATCGCCTCCAAGTAGGTGAAGTTTGACGAGAAATTAGGTGGGGTTCTAATCTCGCACGCAACAGAATAATTATAAAGCTTTTTCGTATTGTGGTTTTTCAAAAACCAAAATCACTTTAAATTCTATAAAATGATTAACAAATAAATCATAATAAAAACATGAATCTTAATTCGTACCTTATTCAAAAATTTGATTCTTTTCTTGTCATATCCCTCAAACCGTTTTTAAAAATTGCTCATCTCAACTATCATAGTCGTAGAAGTGTCTAGTCTTTAACGGTATCCACAAAACAAGTTGAGATAACTCTGCAATTGCTACAAAGAGGGTTAGGTAAGAAGTGCTAACTCCCTTTAAGTTTTAGACATTGTATTTTAATTGAAATTAAAGTCTAATTAATTGAAATTTAATTAGGATTACAAATAATTCAAATTAAATGTCAATTATGCCCAAATAAGATCCAATATCTCACATTGATCCTTATTTATTAAATACCTCATATTTAATCATAAAGTTTTTCAAACTTTACAATCAAGTCTAACTTGATTGAAATATAATTCTCTCTTCAATTCCTTTATGTGTGACCTATCAGTTTCCCAAATATGTTGACAAGTTATAACTTTAAATCATATTTAAAATTAAATAAATTAAACTTGTTTAATTTGTCTTTAATTTTATAATTAAACAATGTATACCTATATATCAAGATTGATATCTAGCAATGCATCATGACCATCTCGATATTTAAATATGTTAAAGCAGTTTTGACTAATCTTTTTATGTATGATTTTTTTGTATAATTTAATCCTTTCATATACAATGTTTTGATTAGATTTAGAGCATGAAATTAATGTCTACTCTATTTTGAGTTAATCATATTAGTCCTCTACTATTAACTATTAATTCAATTAATGACATTTGTAAACTATTTATAAATGTCATTCCACCTTGGCCAAGGATTTCTTAAATCAATACTAATTGAGAACAATGAGATATTCTCCTTAATTACTTTAGGTTAATAAATCTTATCTTGATCACTTAACTACCTCTATATAGTTCATGTTATATTCAATAACTACTGACTAAGTTATCATTGACTAGAACAGGTTATAAGTAGTATCAAAATATAACAATCTCTATATAATATAACTTTGGAGATCTAAAGTCAAAGGATCACTTATACAATCATCACAATGAGAATTTGTATAAATATACAAGTAATGTTCCAAATGGATTTCTCATATGAGGTCAATTTAGTGAACTTGTTCTCTAATAAGCACTCATACATTTATTTAAGTATCTCCATAATTTAGTCCATAAGATTTACTACCTCTTTCACAAGAAAAAACATAGCATATGCTAGTCTTTGTATGTTCTATTAATGCTCAATCTTAATAGAACAATGGCTAAAAACAATTTAGGGATAATGCATCAATGAAATATAAATTTTATTATAATTTTATTTGCAATATATATTTATCTCGTTGACTTTTATCATATACATCTAACTATGTATAAGATAAAGAGTGTCTTTTGAATTATTTTATCACTAAACTACAACCAACTGATTGATTAAAAGGAATAAATCAACAAAGTTGTTGTGTGCATAATGATGGATTATAGCGATGAAGAGTCTATTAAAAAAATCTTTTGTGGTTCAAGATCTAAAGGTACTAACAGGAGTAGGAAACTATTTCAAAGGGATCAAGTTATTGGAAGATAAGAACTAAGCATTATTCTAGGAATTAGTGTAGTTTAGTTTGATTCTCCAATGAGTTGTATAACCAAGACTGTAATATTAGGTAGGGGTGGGAATTTTGTTTTTTGTTTTAATGAATGTGGACACTTTGCTGAACAACTTCACCTACCTAGAGGCAATGACAGTGATTTGGTTCGTTTTTTTCCTTTGTTTTATAGGGTGTTTTACTGAATTTATGAGACAAAAGGTGTATGGTGTGAAGGAAGAAATAGCTAAAGTGCTTCAACAACCACAATATGTTTAGAGATACAACAATTAGCTAAGTTACCTTCAGCACAACATATAATTATTCACATTGGAATTTTATATTCAGTTGCCCAATCGAATAATTGGCAAGAAAATATAAACAAGTTCTGAAATTTTGACAAATGGCTATCGTTATGGTAATTCTAAGGTACCGTCAGTACTCAGGTACAAATGCAATACCCAAATGATGATTGAGGAAATGAATATCACCTTGAACATGGTCCAAAGGTAATACTATGTGAAACCATAAATTGTAATTGTTATCCTTACACAGGTTAACAAATTTGTATTTTTTTAACTATATCATTTGTAATTTTTTACTAATTGAAATAAATTCAATATTTCTTGTCTTAGGTAATTTAGTAGTTAGAGATAGGTTATTTAACAAATTGGGATTCTAAATTAAAACAATCATATGAGAAACTTCGATTATGCCAATATTTGATTATTAAATCATTGAAGTTTTATGTAGTGGTAACAAATATTTATAGCTTTTAACCCTAATGAAGGCCTTAACTGTTAGAAACCTTTAGATATGTACATAACATGAACAACTTAGTAAATAAATTTAAGTAGCTATAGTTTTTTTTATTGCTCATGTCTATACAAAAGAGAGAGCATTTTGTCTTGTTATTAGTGATTACATTTTACTTTGAAAATTGTATATTTGACAAGCTCTAATTATTTGACTCAATTTTGTTTTATTATAAACTCTCTAAGGGATAATTAATCCTAAAGTGCTCAATTTTTAAAATTTTTTCCAATTTAGTGTCTAAGCTTCCAAATTTTTCAGTTGCATGACCAACTTTTTAAGACATTTACAACTCATTTTAAAATGTTAGTTCCATTAGTAATTTGTTAATTTGACTAACAGAATCGTTGTCGTTCATGATATGTAGATGTCCATCTGAAAAAATTCTCTCTACTCTAGTTTAACTATGATCATTATTTTTTAAGGTGGATATTTACTTGTCATAAGCAATAAATATTTTATTAGTTAAATCAGCAAATTACTAATGAAACAAATTTTCAACTGAAGTATTAAGGTTTTATAATGTTGGTCACTCAATTGAAAATTTTAAAAGCTTGGACATTTGATTGAAAAATTTTCAAAAAGTTGAAAACTTGAACATTGGTTATCTCTATTATTATTTGATAAAAATATAATTAATAATACACATCCCTAAATTTTCTCATTCACACAGTCACTACTCAAACCTTCTACAAATTTTGAGTAATGTTCAATTTTGTATCTTTCATCATTCAATCATAATAAACAATTTTTTATATCTTTCATTTCTCTGTCACTATAAGTAATTTAGATTTAGAAGTTTAATTTTCTTCAAGTGTGTTTTCCTTCCTCTTCCATATTTTCTTTAAGGTACATACTAGATCTCAATTCTTAGTTAGTTATTTAATTCCACGAAACATATTTATATATTTACATCACTAATTTTATTGATAATAGATCTTGATGAGACTTTTTTTTTCAATTTCTAATAAGTTACAATCTCAATTTGAAGCGTGTGTGTATATATATATATAGTTAAGCATATTAGTTGTACTGACTAATAGATGTATCGAATATCAAATGACATTTATCTATAAAAATAAATGAAGGCATGTGTCAAAATTAAACTAATAAAATCTCATACTATTTTCTACTTTGTATTAAACTATCTATAAGATAAGATGATTAATGTATATTTACAACTCATAAGATAAGATTAATATTTGTAATTTTATTTCCTAATGACAACAATAAATAATATAAAATACAAACATTTAATTTTCTTAACTTAGTTACATATATTAAATAATTTAATTATATATTAAATATTATATTTAAATGACTAATCATATGTTAAATACTTTTTATATACAAAAAATAATTAGTAAATTGTATGTT
>JAOQMP010000001.1:13557178-13568257 GCA_027563575.1 Erythroxylum pedicellare
CGAAAATCACAAATGAGTTCATCTTCTTCATTTCTGAGACAAACCCTATACACATCTATTTCTCTAATCCCTTTTCTAACAAAGCAAGATGAAAGATGATAAACTTACCTCTAACAAGTTGATTTCCTCTTCTTTTCTTCTTCTTTCCAAGCTTCCCACAATCTTCTTCTCTTTTTCTCTTCTCTCTTCGATTTTTCTTCTTCCTCTCTTCTCACTTCCATGACACTTCTCTTCTTTTCTTCTAATCCAAGACTACATTTTAGTCTCATCTTCCAATTTTGCCCTTCATGTATTGAGTCTTTCCAAAATAACCCTCCTTTATTTAATCGAAAGTCTACTTACCTTAGGCCATAAATCTAATACCCTAACTATACTCTAATTTAATTATAACACTTCATTCTAATTTCTAATTTCTACTTATGCTCACTAAATTAATAAACTCAATTCTAAAAATAAAATGACACAAATAAATAATCGAACAAATGATAAATAAATAATTAAACAAATAAATCGATAACAATTTTCAAAAAATTTCGAGGTCCAACAATTCATATGTTACAATATTGACTCTCTTTTATTAGAGCATATGTCTTTCCACAAATACTATACAGATGATAGTTTAAACGTACCTAATGCCTAACTTGAGTTCACTTATTTATTTATTTAATCTACCCTTCGAAACTCACATATGACATTTTAAGTAAAATTGGGCAAACATATCATTTACTTAGGTTATATCATTAACAATAAATGTCACTACACCTTTAATCGTTATCCTTTATATTCATGGAAATTCATGTTGATTTATTTAATGTTATTGGACCTCTCTTACAATGTATTCCTCTTTCTATAGTGGCTCCCCTCTCTGACTAATGTAAATGAAAACAAAGTTTTAGTGGATTATTGTACTCCTTTAAAATTGAATTCCATTAACAACCAACCTTATTTCATCCATTTCATATTGGGGTAAGAGAAAGTTAGTGATATTAGATTCATTTTAGGGGAGTGATGTTGCATTCAAGGGTTGTTTAATTTGTATGGTATTTATTATAAGATTTTGTTCATTTGATATATTTGACGTTGTACTTATTCTTAATATTGGAAAAAAGAGCGATCTTTATATTTCTTTATCTTCTTATAAGTTGTGACTGTGTTGCTTGACTTTTGCCAATTTTTGATTGAATATATTTGTGTTTAAATGATAAATGGTTTAACTCTTAATCTTTGAAATTGATAAAATTGTTGATTTTTGTAATGTATAAGTAAAGGGGGAGTTAAATGTTTACACTGCTTTAATATAGAAAAATATTGTACTTAGATGGTCAATTTCATTAATAGTTTTTATATCTCCACATGTCCTATCACCATTAAGAAAAAGAGTATTATTAAACCAAAGGAGATTCTAATCTATGATTTGATGATAAACAACGTAATTAATACTAATGATTTATTTTTTGGTTCCTTAAAAAAAGTAGTACGAAATGAAGCCAAGAGACACCGTATGGATACCATAGAGAAAAGTCCAAATTTTAATTAAGAGAATGAGTTTGATACTTTGATAGACTTGAAAAATATTTAGGAACACATTTTTAGGTATACTGGTTGACTAATCTAGGTTAATGGTTAACTTTTGCATGGTTTTTAGGTGTATTAGTTGACCAATGTACATGTATGGTCAATCAATATGATTTAAAACATTAGATTTTAATATACTATAAGTTTGTTGGTACGTTATTCAAAATATTAGTCAGCTGATGTTTTTGAGTAGTCAACCAATGTACCTTGAAAGGAAACAAAATCATGTACTACAAGTTTATATCAATATTGGTCAACACATTGGTAAAGTATTATGACACATTAGCATACCATTATAATACATTTATCAATTAATATCCTAGAATGATCAATAAATGACAATGTTATTAATCATTACAATAACTAGTTTTTGTTTCTAACAATATTTTTAAACTAGTATGGTAATAAATACTTTCAATAAATGACAATGTTATTTAATCATTACAATAACTAGTTTTTGTTTCTAACAATATTTTTAAACTAGTATGGCAAGAAATACTTGGGTATTTAGTTATTGGATGTTGTTATATCATTTGGGTGTCACAAGAACACATTTGAAAGAGTTTAAAGCTTTCTAAAGCATTCAAACATCCATCAAGTTGTAAAGTTTATTTAGGGGCTATTTTATTATATTTAATTGATACAAGAAGAATTGTTATTGCTCTTTATCTTCAAGGAAGATTGTAAAAGAGTTATTATACAAGCAAAACTTATTTTAAGAGGGTTCTTTTTCACTTAGTTAAAAAAACAAGCTTAGTGGTATCCTACAAGAGAGAAAATGGACATTGGAAAAGATTATGTTTCAAGCCACTATAGTTGATTGAAATTAACTAAATTATTATTTCATATCATCATTCTATTGAATTTGATCAAGTTGCATTTTTAAATAGCAAAAGGCTTTTCATATTCACTAACATTCAATTAACCCTCTCTTGAGTGTCCTTTAGGGACTAATACAAATCCTTCAGCTAGCTAATATAGGTGATCAACTAGTTGGTCATGCCTAGAAACTAGTAGTTGCAATAATTAGTTTGTGTTCTAACAACTATCTGAGTTAGTTTTAAGTATAAATAGACCTTGCATGAGTTAGGGGGAATATTTGGCAATAGATGGAGTCGTGGGAAGTTTTTAAGAGAGTTTCATTACATTTATATTTGTTTGAGAATAATATAACCCTTGATGCATTGTGTGATCAAGAAAGGAGTTATAAAGTTGTATTTAAGTTACTGAGATGTCAATTCAAAGATCAATTGATTTAGTTATAGTTCTTCTTCACCCATACCAAAGAAAATGTGCAAAAGGGATCCTTTCCACCCTAAGAAAGGAATATGTTTAAGGATTCCTGTTCATCGAAAAGGCGACTGATGTATCAAAAACTCTTCTTCACCTATTAAAAGAAACAATAATAAATTATTAAGTAAAATTTGTATAGTTGACATAGATTAAGAGTTGCTTGGCAGAACTACTAAAAATCTTTTTTTGTCTCTTTCCTAACTCATTTCAATTATTATTGTGATTAATATATATAAAATTATCATAATCATTCATTAGATTAGGAAATTTATTCATCGTTCGATTCAAATATGATAAAAAGTATACAAAAATAATTTACCTTATTCTTGTTTGTTGTTAACAAACCAACAATTTGTTTAATGATTCTTATATTTCTGTTCTTTTATATCTATGTAAAGTATAAAAACATTTTTATACTTCCATGTAAGTTTAGATTATTGTTATTATATTTTTCTCCATATTATATTATTAATAGATAATTGGGTATTTTTATTTTTATTAAGTATATATTATTAAAAATTAAATGGTATTAATTTAATTTCATATAATTTTTTAAGAAGGGTATTACAGAAGAAGTTGACAAGAAGTTTAAAAATAGTTGCAATTTTAAATATGCTTATTGTTAAACATATGTGAAGAAGGTAAAAGATTTTGATTTTATTTAAATTTCAAAATTAGATATAAATATAAATATGTGAATAAATAATGTTCTTATATTTTATTTGAATTTTTAACAAATTAAGCATTATTGTAAAAACAATTTGTATCCATAATAAAATAAAATTATTTTAGACTCGATTATATAAAAATATTTTAATTTTCTTCAAGAAATATAATTATTTAACATAGAATAAATTTATTATTGTGTTCATTATAAAATGACAAAAATTATAAAGTAAAATTAAATAAAAGTAATGTACTTATTAATTTTTTACAATAATCGAACTATAAATAAAATAAAATTAAAAGACATATATTTTAGGTGAAAATATAAAAAATACTTGTATGAAAATATAAAATTTTCAAATAAAAAATTATGTACAAAGCACTTGGTTTAATCATTTGAAACTTATATACAGTTAACACCATGTACTTATGACGATGTACTGTTATGATGGCTTTGGGCTGTATGGGGCTAGGCCTGGCATTTTCAATTTCGAGCGTCCCAAATCAGCACAAGAAGAAAGACACTTCGAAAGTCCCATTTCCATTCCCATTCCCACATCCTAATTCTATGATCCGTTTCTTATTCTCATATTGCATTTTTTTTTTGGAAATTGTATTTATTTGGAAACCGGCAGGAGGCAGATTGCCGTTAATTTGCAATAACGGCATGGAGTTTTCCGTCAATTTGTGCTTTCCAGATAAAATTAACATCACCAACCAAGCCGGCAGCTCCTATCGTCACGCCGGTGACGGAATTCTCCTTCACCCACCCAATCACGTCCCGCCACCTCACCCCTCTCCTCTCCACGTGTCCTTTCCGTTCCCTCACCGACGTCGTCAGTATATCTTTACCAAACAACCCCTCTCTGATCGTTCTCTTCTCTCTCTACGAAGTACGAACTCCAAGCCCTAATCAGGATCTGTGAGACTCTCTCATGGACGACGACGACGACATTAACTCCGCCGCTTCCGGCTCCCCTCCGCCCTCTCATAACGGCCGGATCACCGTCACTCTCGCCTGCGCTCCCCCTCAGCCGCAGCCAACGCCGTTAGCGGTAGCCTTTCCGATCCAGAAGGCCAATGGAGGTGGCAGAGAAGACTGTTGGAGCGAGGGCGCTACAGGGGTGCTCATCGAAGCATGGGGAGAGAGGTACTTAGAGCTGAGCAGAGGAAATCTGAAGCAGAAGCACTGGAAAGAAGTTGCGGATATCGTGAGCAGTAGAGAGGACTACATGAAGACGCCGAAGACTGATATCCAGTGCAAGAATCGGATCGATACGGTGAAAAAGAAATATAAATTGGAGAAGGCGAAGATCGCCGCCGGCGGGGGTCCGAGCAAGTGGCCTTTTTTCGACCGGTTGGACCACCTGATCGGTCCGACAGCGAAAATTCCCGCCAATTCCGGTAAAGTACCGGTCGGAATTCCGGTGGGTGTACGGTCCAGCGTGCAAAAAAGGAATCTTTTTGCTCCGGTGAAATTAGTTTCGAATAGTAATAGTAATAGTAATAATAACAAGAACCCGAATTTGATTAGGAGAAGGGGTAATGTGGAGACGGAGTCGGAGTCCTCGTCGGAGATGGGGGCGGAGTCCGACGATAGTTTTCCGCCGGATAAGAGACCGAGGACTGTGGTGCACCAGAGTATGAATACTAAGGTGGGGAAGGAGAGAAAAGGGTGGGGGAGTTCGATTCGGATGCTTACACAAGCGATCCTGAAGTTTGGGGAGGCTTATGAGCAGGCAGAGAGTGCAAAGTTGCAGCAGGTTGTGGAGATGGAGAAAGCAAGAATGAAGTTTGCCAAGGAGCTGGAGCTGCAGAGAATGCAGTTTTTCATGAAGACTCAGATGGAAATTTCGCAGTTGAAGCGAAGAGGAGGGGATGTTAGTGGTGGTCATCAAGCTGGTAACAATGTGAATTCCAATAATAATAACATTAGTGATAGTGATAGTTAAGAGTAACGGAGATGGATATTTGGGTTGGTGTTGGAGTTTTAGAGTAGACTAATGAGGTGTGCGTATGTTGTGTATCCAGAGGGGACAGGAAGAGTCCCCCTTGATGATTTAACTCCATGTCAAAGACCTTGTAGTATCAGAGTGTTTCTGCTTGTGATTTAATTTATAACAGTTTATAACTTTCCGCACATTTGGGTTCGTAGTTATGTGCATTATTGCTATGTAGTTTTTGGCTAGAGAAGATCTCTTGCATTTCGTGGGATAACTTTGTATTGTTGTTACATTTGCATGTATTAGATAAGAGTAGTAAACAGCTTTACAGGTTTCTGATACCTTGTTAATATCTAGTTATTAGTTTATTTGCTTTGTGTGCATGTATAATGTTGATTAGATAATGAGATTGATCCGGGATGGCTTACATTATGTTTGGAAAATTAATTCATTCAGATAGGACACATGAGGAGAATCCCAGTTTGAGAGGCTGATAGGAACAATGTGCTGGATTGGGACCTATGAAACGGAATCTGCTTAGACTGTATTGGCTTAACTGGAAGCACATGTCCTTCACATTGATTGTGGTCTTGTAAATTATGCAGAGAACTTCTTTTCTCGATCAGATCACGTTTTTTTATACGTTACTCGAAACTTGAAATTAGTGTCCTACATTGTTTGGATCTTGGAGGACAACACCATAAAAAGCTATCTAAACTGACAGCGCAGATTGGCACCCTAGACTTTTGTGGGCTTTGTGTGCATTCAGGAATCAGGATACGAGCGCCTTCCTATGTTCCCTTTGCATTTCGACTCAACATTTAAGAAACAACGTAAAATCTCGTTTTCTTTTTGTATTTATTGACAGGGTTGTCTTTTGATTGATGCAATCCCTTGAGCTTATTTAGACCTTCACACTAAACGGGACATCCTTTGTAATTTAAAGTCTTCCAATGAGAAACGATTCGTTTTCATGTGGAGATCATGTCGATTGTCGTTTGGAATGGTCAAGATATTTAAATTCTCGTTTGGTTTTATTAAGAAACAATGGCAAGCACGTATGTGTACAGTGTGAGTTATCAAGACACGTAACATACCATGTTATCACAGCTTGCATAGTTGACATAGATCTCCTCATTAATATCGCACTCCAGAGAGCGATAACAAGAACATGTATTAAATTAAAGCGCAGATTTTGATTACACGAAAGAGTTTGCAATCAAAGATGATCTTTTCTTTTTTTTCTTTCCCCGAGAGATAATTTAGGAGAATTTTAATTGTGAAAAGATATTTTTAAATTATTTATTTTTAAATTAATTTTTACTTGTATCGGGTCAGCCCATAAAAAATAAAGTACTATTTCATGAAAAAAAGAAGAAGAAGAAGAAGAAGAAGAAGAAGAAGAAGAAAGATGAAATTTGGGGGGAGTCTATTATAGCCTTGGCGATCTTGCTGGTGCTAGGCCACCCCAAGTGTGTTATGATGGAAAAAGGAAGAGATATTCTTACATTTCTGATGTTAACCTTAACATTATCTAAAGTGTGCCATTTTACGTATTTTGGTAAATCCTAAACCGATAGATGACCTTAATCATGTCATGATCTTTTATTTGGTAATAAAAAACAAACAACGTGGACCCAAGATGAAGAAGTGACAGAAGAAAAAGGGAATGTCATGTAAACCTATGGATCTTTACATACAAAACTTCTGTCAATTACAGCATACAAGCTCCTAATGTCATGATTGATAATTATGATTCTTATTTCTTTCAGCAATTTGGAGCTTGGGGTTACTTAAAGGCCACGAGCGGGAGTTGTTTAAAACCAGATTTGGGAGGGACCAGCTTTACTCACTATAGTCCAAACCTCGTCTCCTGATCATAAACCCCATATCTGATACGGCTTATCTTTTCTTTTTGTTCACTAAGCTATCTGAAATGGAGTCATCGATATCAAATATCAATTGGCAGTCACCGAAACCAGCTTAGACGGTTGAACCAATTGAGACTAGAAATAAAAAAACTCTTCCTTTTAAATTGAAAGTAACATTCACAATTACCGAAGTAAATAGACCAGTAGGAACGCGTAATGATAAGTGACATTTTCTTTTATTGAAAGGGAAATGAAAAATAGAACACCACCACCGGCCGACCCTCTTAATGATCATGTCAATCCCGCCCACCAACTCCAATCCTTCATTGGGGAAGATTTTCAGAAAGAAAAGGCAAACGAAAAACATCCAATTTGCAGGCTCCTATTGTTGGTCAATGTGGGGCGAACGTAGATAGAGGCTGTTTTTCCTTACACGGCAATAAATTCAAGAAAACACAAACTAGAAGGGTCCCTAGTCCCTACCTACCATGTGAAGTAAAATGAAAAATGTAGGCAAAAAATAAAGGGTTGACATTTTAATAAATTTAAATAATCTCAAGCCTTTTTATCAATTAATAGTAAAAATTTAAATCCTGCGTTCCTATTTTTACTAAAGAAAAAAATGCATAATCTTTGCATTTAATATGCTTTCCAAAAGATTAGAGCCGTTAATATTCGTAAAATCCCTACCCCCGCCCTATTAACGGAGGAATGTGGAGTGTTGACCTCACCTTGATTTTGCATTCAAAATGACCAGAATGGCCCCAATGCGATATGACTGACACGCCTATTCCTTTCACCTACTTTTACAAGTACTCACTTCAATATTTGCATGAATACAAGAGATTTAGAGAACCAACTTCGTTTAGAAAAGTCTTTGCAGCCTCATAAATCTTACAACTTCAAATAATCTCAAGTCTCACCGAGCCGACACATATAATTCCTAAACATCTATTTGGAACTTAACTCGGAATCATTTTGGTTTTGGACAACCTAGTCATTTAGCTTCAATGTCACTCCCATCCATTTTGGTAATTTCAAGGTCACATATGTTCGGTCTCTATCTTTCAAAATTTTCAGTTAAATTTTCTCCGCAAGCTAACAAATCTTTTTGTCCGAAATAGAGAAAAACACAACCCCTCTCTGCCTCTCTCTGCTGTACAGAAAGTGTATAGAGAGAGAAAGGGAGAAAAAGAACAAAAGATGGCATTTGAGAAATGAGTACAGCAAAGACCATCATTTTACTGTTGGGGGTTTCTTAGAACTGAAAAAGAAAAAACTTCAGATATCCAAAGATTTAATCTTTGCAAAGAGTATGAAGACTGGTGATAAAGTAGATAAAACCCAAATGCTGCTACTCTTTTACTGAACTGGGAACTGAGGATCAGATTCACCAATCCGAGATCTCGCTGGTTGGTATGAAAGGTATGAACTCCCCCATATGGTCTTAAATTGTGAGCTCAAAGGGGTAAACTTCTCGGATTTCTAGCATGCAAACTTGGTGCATTTTTGGCTGTTTACTTGTTCGTTGAGTGTTTGTGCAGATGGTTCTTTGTGTTCTATCATTTGAATTTGACTTTTGTGGGGGTGCTTCTGGGAGCGGGTTTGATTTGGTTGAAGCATTTGAGGCTGGAATGTTTGTGGAATCAGATCTGGGTTTTGCTTAGTTTGTTTGAAAAATAGATTTCTTTGCCTAACTTTAGCTACATTTTGGGTTTAAGGAGTGAGATCCATGGGTGAATTTTTTTGTAAACATTTATGCCCTTAAACTAGTAGATTTTTACCAACGACTATATAATATGGTCATTTGTTTTTCCATTTGTCGTCATTTGAATTCAGAATGTGGATCGGTTAAGTGTTGGTTTCTGTCTTTGATTTCCATTTATGGAGCATAATCCACATTTGAACCGAATTCAGTACATAGAATTGGTCAACATTGGGTTTTATGTTTATTGTCCTTTTCCAGAACTTGCGGTGGAGGTTGGAGGTTTTTGACATGAAATTCTAAAGCCTTGATTATTTTGCAAGCTGGGGATCTCTCAATCTATCCGCACATGTACATTATTGAGTGTAGGAGGAGGATAAAGAAGCAAGTAGTCTAAAAATATTATTGAAAAATGAAATCGGACATGCCTATTGACTATGCTGTGTTTCAATTGTCACCAAAGCGAACACGGTAAGGAGTTTAGTTTCCTCAATTTCTTATTCCAGTTTTGTTCACAGTGTACTGTTTGGCTTATCTTTCTTGGTTTCTTGTTTCTTTTGCAGATGCAAGTTGTTTGTTTCAAGTAAGGGAAACACAGAGAAACTTGCTTCAGGACTTGTAAAGCTTTTTGTCACCCACTTGAAGTTTGTAGAAGAGGATGTTGCACAAGCAGCTCATTCAATTAAACTTGAAGTTGAAGGACAAAGGAATCATGATGGGTGGTTTACGAAAGGAACACTTGAGCGGTATATACAATTCTGGGATACCTTCATGGCTGTTGGAGAATTAAACCATGTTGTATTTGACTTTTGATGTAATCTGCATTTCGTTTTTTTAGATTTGTGCGGTTTGTCAGTACACCTGAGGTTTTGGAAATGGTTAATACATTGGATGTGGAGATGTCTTAGTCAGAAGCAGCCAGGAAAATATACTCTCAGGTAAACTTCCATTTTAGGTAGCAAAAAGCCTCTGAGTGCAGTTGAAAATATTGTATCTGAACTTGAATGCTTTTATTCAGGGCACTGGAGATCAGTTTTCTGGTGCTTTAGGTGTGTATCGTTCTCCTTCTTTTTCTTCTCATGTGTGTAGAAGCTCCTACAAAATTATATGACAATAATGCTATAATTCAACAGCACTGAGGAATGCAACAATGGTTAGAAGATATTTGCTTCTTTGGATGATGAAATATTTGCTTTTATATTACCTCTGATATGAGCATGTCATTGGTTCCAAGGGACACTTTCATGAAGGAAAATTTGAAAAGTGTTGATATTTTCTTTCTGAATATTATTGACCACACTTTTGTTTGTGACATTGTATGCTGAATTTTCCTTCCTACCACAAAGCACAATTAAATTATGTGTTCCCAATCATATAATTCAGCTTTTTGTTTATATGCTACAGCTGGCGATGGAATAGGAATCATTGCAGGGGCTAATGCAACAAAGTAACTCTCTGATTTTATTCTTTTCTGTTCCTGTAAGGCCTGGTGCTGCCCAGGGGGAGGGGTTAGGAATGTGAGGGTGGTTGATTTCATCTACTGTTGAAATTCTTTAAGTTCTATCTGTTGGATTTTTCATTTTAACTCAGTTCATTGAGACCTTTGCAACAGAAGTAGATTTGTTTTTCTTTTCTTTGCCTCTTGGCTTGGATGGTGGGAAGTGGGGATTAATGATTGTCAAATCAAGGCATTTACAAGGATCTAATATTTGGAAGATGTGGAGCCAGATATTAGCATATTCATCTACTATACGAAGTAGGCAAGGAAGTATTGATAGTGAATTATGAAAAAAGTAGATGATAATGGTGATGATTTCAAAGATTATAGTGTAGACTTCTCAGTGAAATGAGACCATAGTTTTCTCCAAAATATACCTTACTATGACTGTGATTTTAGTATGTTCCTAAAAGCGATGTTTTACATGATGCAGGAAGGAGCTTCTGAGGGCAATGGATGTACGACTTGCTGCCGTTAGACAGGATTTAACTGCAGCATGTGCTCGTGCATCAGCTGCTGGTTTCAATC
>JAOQMP010000001.1:13568357-13596755 GCA_027563575.1 Erythroxylum pedicellare
ATGGATGTACGACTTGCTGCCGTTAGGCAGGATTTAACTGCAGCATGTGCTCGTGCATCAGCTGCTGGTTTCAATCCTGACACTGTAACAGAACTCCAACTCTTTGCAGATTGTTTTGGTGCCCATCGCTTGAAGTAAGTACCCTGAGGAATTTCCTAAACCTATTTTGGGTCCTTAACTCTTTCTCTTTCTCTCTGGCCAAGTCACTGGAATTGAAACTGTGGGGTTTGTGGTAAGGATAATAGAAGAAATCAAAGTTAAGGCTATATAGATCTGTCAACAATCAAAGCACTAGCTTAGGATTCTCAACACCTGACTTGTGGCTGCAAAAACATTATGTGCTCTAGTGCGCAGTTTCTATTGGTTAAAAGTAAGGTCTAGGAAAGAAATAACTATAGTAGAGCATTGAAATTTCTGGAACATGTCTCTTTCTTTTTCAGATCTTCTATCTATTATCATTGGGCTATACCAAGCTCCATTTTGTCCTGTAAATATGATCTTAGTGCCATAAGAGTTGAAATTGTGGGATATCATATTTATATGGTCTTCAGTAGCTTTTTCTCCATTATCTATCTTGAAAAGTGCAGCTATCATCAATATATGAAAGTATCTTCTTCTGTTTTATATCTTTCCTTGATAGATAGCCACTATGCTAGACATCGTAGGTATTTACATGAAAAGTGGTTATGGTCTCTACATAGGGAAATAAAATCTGTTGTTCTTGGCATTTTATTTGGTGGAACTACATTTTTGGTTGAGCCACAGTTGCACCATGTGTAAGGTAAGTGATATTGATGAGCTTTGTGCAGGTACAACTTAGCCATCTTGATGATATAAAGCCTCTTCTGAATAGAATTCTTGACTATATACGCAGCTGAACTTAAGTCCCTCATATTTCATCTCATCATGATAATGCAAGTTGTACTTTGCACTCGGCATAACACTCCTTTGCATTCTAATTCTCTTTTATTACCAATTCAGTAATTTTAGTTTCAATTATTTGGATTCCCTATGTGGTTCTCCTGCTTCCAAGTATATGATACCAGGACCATTTGAGGGTTTTTTAGAATTTCTAGGGTGTTATCCTGGTGAATCTCAGGCTAATTGTTAACATTTGTTACTGGACAACAAGTTACCCTTATCAACCAATTGACCTGTGCATTAAGTCCTCAATTTTTATCACTTGGGACAAAAGGAATCTTCTGGTGGAAGATACAAAGAAAATATTATATTATACTCCATTTTGAGATGATATATCATAGATCGATAAAAAATAACGGCTGGGATGAAAGAAACAGGCAAATTTTCAGCAACATCGAAAGGAGTTTTGAGGCTTTTACTAAGGATTTGTTAAATGCAATTAGATTACACATCAACCTATTTCCTGACAAGCTTTCTTTAGATTCAAATTGCATTGATGTGTGGTGGTACGAGGAGGTGGTTTGTAACAATTGTTGGTATTTTAAGTAGCATAGCTTTCTAACTTGGTTCCTGAACTCCCATCCTCTTGGTGAGATTGTAATTCATCTTGATTTGTCTTTTATTGGCTTAATTAAATTTCTTTTTTATTTATAAAAAAGATGGCATTGATTCTTCATGACTTACCATGTCACTGTTCAGCAGGTTTAACAGTTAAATAATGATTTTCTATTTCTAAATGTCCTAACTTCCTTGTACTTGTCACGTTTTCTTTTATCTAATATCTTAGCTCTTCCATTACCAACCCAAGTTAATCCTTTTTCTTTTTTTTGGTCTATCTGAGAAAGCTTTAATAAACATATTTACATGTATTCTACAGTGATTCTTGTACCAAGTTTATCTCACTGTGCCAGAGAAGGCCCGAAATGATTAGTCCACGGAAGCCACATATTGAGGATGAAGTGGTTCGCTCTTCATGGGGATCGGACATGTCAATTGATGATCCGACAGAAGAGCCAACTGGGTCCCACACTGCAAGAGCCTACCAACTCCCCTCTCAAAACAAACTCCAACATCATCAAGCTGGCCAGGAGCAGCAAAACCTCGAAAAAGCACAGCTCTGCCTCAACCAATCCAGACCCTCAGCCTCTGAACAAACTAATTCCTTAGTCTCTGTTAACCAAAAACAGAACAGTGAAGAAGAGGCAAAGAAAGATGGTGTCACTGCATCATCACAGAATCATCCAAGTCAACTAGGAAGGAGACTGAGTGTGTAGGATAGGATTAAACTGTTTGAAAATAAGCAGAAAGAGAATTCAGGTGGGAAACCTGCAGTTGTTGGGAGATCTGCTGAGTTGAGAAGACTATCCTCTGATGCCTCATCGGCATCTGGACCTGAAAAAGCTGTGCTGAGGAGATGGAGTGGCGCCAGTGACATGAGCATTGACTTGGGGAATGACAGGAAAGATAGAATTTTCACAGATAGCCCTGCATTAACACCTTCGTCAGGCGCTCTGTCTCAGAACAGAAGTGGTGTGATTTTTGGCTCATCAGATGATCATAAGGACCAGAAGGGGTTGAATGATACATCAAGCTCATATAAGAATGAGGCCAAGAAAGATCAGACTGAATTGCTGACACGTAGTGGTTTTGGTGTGAAAGATGAGGAGGTGGGTTGTAAGGTGAACATTAGCTGGAAAGATCAAGCGGCTTCTCAGACACAAGTGAAGTTTCTTACTGGAAAAGGGGAACGAGTGCTTGAAGATCATTCGGTTGGAGAGAAGGGCAATGCTGGCAGGGAAGAGAAGACAATTGGAGTTACAGATTCAGTGGGATCTGAAGGAAAGTCAAGATGTTTTCAGGAAAAGTTTGAGAACATTACATTTAAGAACCAGGCTAGTCTGCGGAGCCAGATTGGAAGTTCAGTGGGTAGGGTGGGTGAAGCTGAACTTGGGAATAGAGTTGAAAGTATCGATTTGAAGGATCAGCCACGGAATAAGTTTAGGGTTTCTCATTCTCATTCCCAGTCTCTTTCAGGGCAATTTGAAGTTGGTATCGGGGTGAGAGTTAAAGAGTTGTCACAGACAAAGGCAGAGGGTATGCAGCCAAATTCTCAGTTGGAGTGGGGATTGCCTACTGGGGAGAGTGAGCCAGTAGGAAAGAAGGATTTCACTTTGCCTGAAAAGGAAGCCAAAGAGGAAGATCTTGAAATTCCAAAAATGAAGGTCCAGAAACCATTTTTTGCTAGTCCAGAACAGATAAGGAAGATGCAGAGTAGGGATGAGTGTGGCCGCATTTTGGATGAAGCTGTTTTGCCTAGTAAAAAGGCTTCTGAAATCCAAGAGAGCTTTGGTGCTGCTCAAGCATCATCATTGGAGACAATTCAAAGGGTTAGGCAGTCCAAGGGGAACCAAGAGCTCAATGACGAGCTGAAAATGAAAGCTAATGAGCTTGAGAAGCTTTTTGCAGAACACAAGCTTCGGATTCCTGGCGATCAATCTGCTTCTACACGAAAACTGGCAGCAAGCTCACAGTACCCAAAACCAGCAGTGGTTGGGATGCCCTTGGCACAATTTGAGGAGAAAAAGCCAATCATTGAACCGATTGAAAATCCCAATTATATGTCTGAGTTGAGAACTCCTGAAATGAAGATGGTGAACAATCAAGGCTATGACATTACTCCGGACCAAAATATTTCTCAAATTAGCCTTTCTGATGATTCCAGAGGAAAGTTATATGAGAGGTACATGCAAAAACGAGATGCAAAACTGAGGGAAGAATGGAGTACAAAAAGAGTTGAAAAAGAAGCCAAGTTAAAGGCTATGCAAGATAGCCTTGAGCAGAATAGATCTGAGATGAAGGCCAGACTTTTTGCATCTGCAAATAAACAGAATACCAAACGACAACAGGCAGATAGTCTCAGAAAGTCCAATGTGCATTCAACTTTAAAGAAAGAGCAGGTATAGCATTAATAATTACTCCCGAATAGATAATTTATAAGGCTGATAAGTTTTGGGTTTGCACTTTTGCTTTTGTTTCTAGTAATTGGAATCTTGACGCTTGCCCATCTCACAAATGTTCCTTTGACAGCAGCCAGTAGATCTCATTCAGAGTGAAGAGGATGAAAATTCTGAGTTTTCTAAACAGAAATATTATGGACAAGATAGATCCTTCATTGAGGCATCCTTTGTTGATGATTCTTCAAAGAACTCAAACAAGAGGCCTTTTACAAGTAGAAGTATCCCTTCATCTACCCCTCGCACTACAGTAGTACCAGTTCAACGGTCATCATCCAAAATTTCCAACTCCAATACAGGGAGACGGAGAATGCAATTGGAAAATCCTCTAGCGCAATCTGTTCCAAACTTCTCTGATTTGAGGAAAGAAAACACAAAACCCTCTTCTGGTGTAAGCAAAATGGCAAATCGAACACAGTTGAGAACCTATACTCGCAGCAGGAGTACCAATGAAGATATAGATCTTACCAAGGAAGAAAAGCATCGACGTTCTCAGTCTTCAAGGAAAAGTGTGGCTGTTACTGGTGAATGCAAGGATATCTCCTTTTTGAATGCTGATAGTGTTGTTTTGGCACCTTTAAAGTTTGATGATGATCGTGGTGAACGAGGTTTTCATGAGAAGTTTGCAAAACCTATGGAGCCAAGGCCTTTCCTCAGGAAGGGTGATAGTCGAGGCCCTCGTGGAGGAGCTAGTGCTGATAAACTGAAAGCTTCAGCGGCATCTCGCATTTTTGCACATGAAGATCAATCTAAGGAATCTCTGTATGAAGTGGATGATTCAAATCATGCAAGACAAAGGGGGGAGGAGGAGGAGGAGGAGGAGGAGGGCAGGCTTGAAAGTCCAGAGCTTGAAGATTGTGCTAAATTGGATAATGGCAAGGCAAGCCTAAGCCAGGAGTCTGAGAATGGTGATTTTCTGAGATCTCTTTCTCATATTGATCCTTCCCCAGTTGCTGAATTGCCTGCCTCAGTGCCGTCATCATTCTATGCTGTGGGGTCCTTTCAGGACTCCCCAGGAGAGAGCCCAGTGTCATGGAATTCACGCATGCATCCATTCTCCTACCAACTTGAGACTTCAGACATTGACGCTGCTGTTGACTCACCAATAGGAAGTCCTGCATCCTGGAATTCGCACCCACTCAACCGAGCAGAAGCTGATGCAGCTCGAATGAGGAAGAAGTGGGGAAGTGCTCAGAAACCTATTCTTCTAGCAAATTCTTCACACAATCAGTCCCGCAAAGATGTGATAAAAGGGTTCAAGAGGTTGTTAAAATTTGGAAGGAAAAGTCGTGGAACAGATAATCTGGTCGATTGGATATCTGCTACAACTTCTGAAGGAGAAGATGACACAGAAGATGGGAGAGATCCTGCTAGTCGATCATCAGAAGATTTGAGGAAGTCAAGAATGGGATTCTCACAAAGCCATCCTTCTGATGATAACTTCAATGAAAGCGAGTTGTTCAATGAACATGGTAACCTATACATCCCATTTTCAGATTCATTGATTACTTAAAAGTCCTATTCTAGTAAAATTAGGTTCTAGCATGCATTTACAGTTAACTGTGGTATCATATGTGCTGTCACTTAGCTTGGAAATTGATGTCTTTTACTCCAGTTTTGATGAAGTAGCTGATTCAATGATTAGAAATTTATATCATGGCTTGTTTGATATTATGGTGCTTTATATTATACTGCTGAATATATAAGAAGTTTAGTTGCTCATTTTCTGCTAGATTTAAAGCAAGGATTCTTTATGGATTATTTATTGCAGTGACATTCAGAAAGATTTCTCTTTGCTGTTGTATGTGAAACATTTGTTGATAGCTCAGACTGAAAACACCTTGCTGGCTTTGCAAAGGACTGATTTAGTATATGTTGATTTCATTGAATTAATATTACAGCTTTGCTTGTTAAACTTGTTATCCAAGGAGATTTAACCATTTGGTTCAGGTCACATTATTTTCACATGTTGAAAGTTATTATGTTGCATTTTTATACGATCTTTCCTAAATTAGGCAGTGCTGAAAATTTTGGAATCCACTGGAATTCTGGCTTGCTAAAGCATTAATGTACTAATGAATGATGATTTTCCAATATAGTCCCTCAGGTGAGCAAAGAATTTGTGGACAAGTTAATGAGTTAGACAATGAATACTTAATTAAGATTTTGATTCCATATAGATTTTCCTGTCTTATTTTATATTTTCTCATTTATACCTCTTTGGATTCCAAGTAAAAGCAAAGGTGGGGATTTGTGGTGTTGGTTATGCTTTTGTTTTATGCTGAAATTTTCAAGAATATGACCATGCGCCTGTCTTCTTGCAGTTCAAATATTGCGTAGCTCTATACCAGCACCTCCAGCAAATTTCAAATTGAGGGATGATCATATATTTGGAAGCTCCATTAAAGGTGATTTCTTATGTTAAGCCCTTTCGTGTGTTGTTTTTCTTGGTCACTAACTGCATTCATATTCAGCTGCACAAATTATTGATGATGTATGTCCATAGTCCTTGGTCTAGTGGATAGCATGATGTCACTGGTAACTGTATGGTCGTTCAAACTTAGGCTTTCTTGCACTTATCTGGCTTAGATAATCACGAACATTGAAGTTTTGCCAAATTAGAATTGTCCTTGCCATATTATGGGATTCTGGGCTGCATAGCTGTAACTTGACTAGAGCCTGGTGTCCTAAATCAAAGTTCATCTCCTTAAGCATATTAGAGCCTTCTAGCTAGATAAATGGGCATCTTTATATTAATGTCTAATCAATCAATATGGACCACTTCAGAGATCTGCTGAGGAAATTCATTGCCTTGATTTTGTGCTCCTCATTGAAGTGTGGGAAAAAGAAGACAAATCTTACACGTGTAAACAATGTCCTTGGTAATATCCTATAGGCAGTTGCAGGTTATACAGTCCTGTTCTGTTTATAAGTTTGCACCACCTTAAAAAGTTTTAAAGCCTGATCCTGATTATCCAGTGGCATAAAAGGATAGTTCCTTTCTGTTGGAAATTGATTGGTTTTTTATGGTATACTTACTTTGATGCCTACAATTTACAGCTCCAAGATCATTTTTTTCACTCTCCACATTTCGAAGCAAGGGAAGTGACTCAAAACCTCGATAATACTTTTACCAGAAGTTTGGAGATGCTGCTCGAAATCATCTCTAACGATAAACTGTAAGGGTTACGTACAGGAGAAAACATGCTTGTGCCAGAACTGGCTGTAAATGCTGTTACGAAAAGAATCACCTACTGGTGTTGGTATGATTTTGGTAGTCTAGGAGCATTCTTTCATCTTCTCCTCATTTGTTTTAGTATCGTGTGATGTGTACATGAGATCCTATCATTGAAGTTCCTGAGTTGTTAATGGTGTACGAGAATGATGTGATTATGCGGAGCAACATGTAAACACGGACTACATTTTAGTAATATGTAGACAATCCTGTTTGTGGCTGGCATTGTTTTTGTTCTTTATCGTGTTGCTTCTCATCAACTGCTGATGATAAGCTTTTCTACGCCACTAACAGTTAGCATGAATGCACGCTAAAAAGACCACCAAATCCTTCTTGTACCTTCATTAGCTCTTGGAACGACGTGGTAATGGTTGCATATAAATTCCCCGAGGCACATCATGCTTGTGATGCCCGTCAAGTACATTGATCAAACCACTTTTGTTTCGTCTCTGAGCTTTTGTCTTTACAGGCTTATCTCCACGTCCAGTGACAGGCTCCTCTGAGACAGCCAGAACAGACAAAGAGAAAGCATCTTGGTCAATTATAAAGGCAACTTTGGTTGGTTAATTTTGCCAAAAAAGGTCTCCAATGACAAATGGAATGGGACCATTTTGTATGGTAACTTAAGTCTTTATTAGAGCATATTTATCAAATGCAGCATCTTAGCTTGAATTTCTCATTCGCGTTGATCGGCAAAACACCAGGGTCAAGGAACACAAAATCACTTCACCTAATACAATGCTTTAAGAATGGATTTATGGGTTTTAAACTGAAGGGCTTTTGGCAAAATCTTATGAGCAATGTTCCAATGGCCGGCATTGTTATCTGGTTGATATAATTTGGATAATGCCAAACATTTGGCGCATACACACCCCTCCTTCTTGTACCGGTCAACTTAATCTCATTAGACAATCTTACGTATTGATTACATGTTTCTCATACTTCAAACTTAGCCTGCAGAGTGACCAGGTGGGTCTCTTAACTATTTAACGTTAGGAAGGGGAAAGGGTTATTTATCAAAAAATAATAAAAAAGGGATAGAGAGCTATATTGTCTCATCAGCTCTATTTCCCGGGCAATACACAAAGAGGAACCTGAGAGGAGGACTAAGAGAACCGGCAGTAATCTACGTTGGCTTGGTAAATTAAGGATGAAAATAAGTAGAACATCGATGACCAATACTATTCTTTGGACACATCAAATCAGACGGCATACTCAAAGTTTACTTTAATAATCCTTTTTGGACAACTTCAAGGCTGAACCTTGTTCATCATGTCCATTGGCTTCTGCTCCTCACAGTCTGCTTTGTCATAGTACAGGGACTTAAGGCCATCAAACACTTCCATCTCCATACTTGCAACCATGTCTGATTCTTCTTTCGAAAGTTACTACAGACCAAGAAACAATCGACGCAGACACAGAAGACACCCTACACCAGCTTCTATCTCTGGAGTCACGGCTTCACCTTCATTCACAGATTTAGGCTCTTCACACACGTCACAATTTTTTCAATGTGCTCCTCCTCGTTCTTTTGCTTCACGCCCATTTACAAACAATGATAACGTCTCTTGGGAAAGTGAGGTATCATGGCAGTTTGAGCCAACAGGTTGGCAAGATAGTCGCAACTTGGGTGTAGCTTTGGGTCCATGGATTGATTCACCAGTGACAAGTGGTATCTTTAGAAGAACAGCTAATGATTACTACAGTTCGCATGCTCATGGTGGACACCGAAACTTTTACGGTGACTATTCAAGCTATAGTGCAGCTCCTGTTGGTAGGCTGGAACTACAGAGTTATGCCGCTCGAGATACCGAGATTTCGGCCGTCCATGTCAGGCATTATCGCCAGAGTTCTGGTTATGGTAAATCCCGTGGTGACAGTTCAGGCTTGGAAATCATTAAGGAAGGGTCTGCAAGAAATAGCAACGTTATGGCTTCTCAAGGTGAGCTTGTTCATATCTCTGAGAGAAGTGAAGATGTGGAGAGACAGGCAGCATTCATAAAAAATCCTAGCCTTGGTCATCATGGACGCCAAGGTTCTAGCTGGTTTGCGGTCTCCAATGCTTACAAGGATACAGAGCAAGATAGTTTGAGTCATGTCAGTGAGGGCCTTCATCATGCTAAGCCACATGTAGGAGATCATGAATATGGCCAAGGCAACCGTACTCCTAATCAGGATCCAGGATCAGAACAAGGAGATTATGGTGAAGAGGAAGAAGATGATGAGGAGCCGCCAGAGCAGGTTGGTCTCTTTGGTTTGTTCAAGTACTCAACCAAATGGGATATGGTTCTTGTGATTTTAGGCTGTTTAGGAGCTCTCATAAATGGAGGATCTCTTCCATGGTATTCTTATCTTTTCGGAAAGTTCGTGAACAAGATCGCCCATGAAACAACTGACAAAGTTCAGATGTTGAAGGAAGTGGAGAAGGTAAACAAAATGCTTACAAGTGAAAATGATCATTGTATTAGACTGTTTATCAAATTTATATGACAATGTAGCAATGTTTCTTTTCTGCAATTCAGATTTGTCTGATGATGATCGGTCTATCAGCGATAGTTGTGGTTGGTGCATATTTAGGTAAGATGGTGAATACATCAATGATCAAACCAATGATTATACCTCTATAATAACTATACATATCTAGTGTAGATCTTAACAGTAGTTTTCTACGTTACCAAGATCAACATGTATCATTTCATAAAAAGGAAAAGTTTTGGATGGAACAGAGATCACCTGTTGGAGATTGGTGGGGGAACGGTCAGCTCATCGAATACGAACCAAGTACTTAAGAGCAGTCCTACGCCAAGATATTGGCTTTTTTGATACCGATGTTAGCACAGGTGATATCATGCATGGAATTTCAAGTGATGTTGCACAAATACAAGAAGTCATGGGAGAGAAGGTCCATCCTACATCTTCTAACCTGAAAGCTATAATCTTTACTGTATCACATATTATAGAATTTGCAAAGATGTATAATATTTAAACATTTAAGTATTAAATTTGTTCTCCTTGTTAACTGCTTAGACTTACAAATCCCAATGAATATCCTCTAATGAAATAACTTCTAAATAATTGCAGATAGCACATTTTGTTCACCATATATTTACCTTCATTTGTGGTTACACTGTCGGGTTCTTGAGGTCGTGGAAGGTAGCTCTAGTAGTTTTCTCGGTCACACCATTGATGATGTTCTGTGGCATTGCTTATAAGGCCATCTATGTTGGTCTTGCCACGAAAGAAGAGGTAAGTCGTTAAGTTCAAGTAATTATTGAAGGATTCATTGTCTGAGATTTTCATTTAAATGGAAATTGCAGGCCTCATATAGGGAAGCTGGTGGAGTTGCAGAACAAGCAATTAGTGCAATTAGAACTGTGTTATCTTTTGTTGCTGAGGATCATTTTACCCAAAAATATGCTGATATGTTGATGAAGTCGGTACCCATTGGGGCAAAGATTGGGTTTGCAAAAGGTGGAGGAATGGGAGTTATCTACCTGGTTACTTATGCAACATGGGCCTTAGCATTTTGGTATGGATCTATCTTAGTTGCAAGAAATGAGATTCGTGGAGGTGATGCCATTGCTTGTTTCTTTGGTGTCAATGTTGGAGGAAGGTAGTACTTTACCAAAAAAGCGCAAGCTTGCTTCATATAATTGGCATAGGAATTAAAATTTTGCAAAATTAATAATATCAGCACGTCCATTTTGGCAGGGGATTGGCATTATCACTGTCATATTTTGCACAATTTGCTCAAGGCACAGTGGCAGCAACCCGTGTATATGAGATCATAGATAGGATCCCTGATATAGATCCTTATAGCAGTCAAGGTGGGAGACTTTCACGTGTTCGAGGGAAAATCGAATTAAAAAATGTCACTTTTGCTTACCCATCTCGTCCTGATGCTATCATTCTTCACTCTTTAAGTTTGGCTATCCCATCAGCAAAGACTCTTGCACTGGTTGGTGCTAGTGGAGGTGGCAAGTCAACAGTTTTTAGTCTAATTGAGAGGTTCTATAATCCCAGTAAAGGTAAGCCCTCTATCGCTTTGATCAGAATCTGTTTGGCTTAGCCTTCAGTCGGTGAAACCAAACTCCAATCTTATTTCTTAGCTACAAGTTGAAGTCAATTTCATAACTAGTAGAAGTGAGGTTTTTGCAGGAACTATTACCTTGGATGGTCATGACATAAGTAAATTACAAGTCAAGTGGCTAAGAGACCAAATAGGCATGGTTGGACAAGAGCCGATTCTGTTTGCCACCAGCATACTGGAAAATGTTATGATGGGGAAGGAGAATGCCACCCAGAAAGAAGCAATTAATGCTTGCATTGTTGCTAATGCCCACAACTTTATCTCAAGCCTTCCACAAGGTTATGACACACAGGTAGGTATAATGAGAATAATTTCCAAAAGATGCTACCTATAATTGGGAGGGACTAAACAAGCTTGAGCATGCTAAAACATTGATGGTTCAATTTCTAAAAGAAAATGTTTCTTATTGGCAGGCCGGAAACAAGGGAACTCAACTCTCAGGCGGGCAAAAACAGAGGATTGCATTAGCTAGAGCCATTATTAAGGATCCAAAAATCCTTCTTTTGGATGAACCCACCAGTGCATTGGATCCAGAGTCTGAGTCTGTCGTCCAGCAAGCCATTGAAGAGATCTCTGCCACTAGAACAACAGTTGTCATTGCTCATAGGTTGGCAACCGTAAGAAATGCCAACACTATTGCCGTTCTTGATCGTGGATCAGTTGTTGAAACTGGTGACCATCACCAGCTAATGGAAAAAGGTGGAGCATACTATGATCTTGTCCAGCTTGCTTCTGAAGCAGTCTCCGATTCTGCGCAAAAAGAAATGAATAGCTTCAAGGACACAGAATTTTCCAGGTACGAAAAACCATATCAAGAGACTGCATCAAAGAATGTACAGGACATATCAAGATCAATAAACTTTAGGTCCATGCAGTATGACAGCCAGATTAGTGAGATCTTGCAACAAAAAATAAAGCCAAGAGTGTTACAAATGTCAGATATATGGAAACTTCAAAAACCAGAGATTTTTGTGCTTTTTCTGGGATTCATTTTGGGGATGATTGCTGGTGCAATTCTAACAGTCTTTCCATATCTCCTTGGCGTAGCCCTTGAGATCTACTTCGATAAGAACACACACAAGATGAAGAATGACATTGGAAATCTCTGTTTAGTAATTGTTGGTCTTGGTGTTGGATGCATTATTTCCATGACAGGCCAACAAGGTTTTTGTGGACTTGCTGGAACTAAGTTAACTAAGAGAGTCAGGGAAATGTTGTTTAAGTCTATACTAAAACAAGAGCCTAGTTGGTTTGATCTTGAAGAGAATTCGCCTGGGGTACTTGTTTCAAGGCTCTCAGTTGAATGTGTCATATTCAGAGCTGTTCTTGGTGATCGATACTCAGTTTTACTCATGGGATTGAGCTCAGCTGCTGTTGGTTTTGGTTTATCATTTTATCTTCAATGGAGGCTAACCATTTTAGCTATAGTTTTAACTCCTTTCACTCTTGGAGCAAACTACTTAAGCTTGATCATAAACGTTGGACCAAAAATAGATAATAGCACTTATGCCCGAGCTAGTAACATTGCTGCTGGCGCGGTTTCAAACATTAGAACAGTAGCGACATTTTCTGCTCAGGAACAGATAGTTCAGTCATTCCATAGAGCCTTGGATGAGCCCAGGATGAAATCAATGAAAAGATCACTGGCATTAGGCCTAGCGCTTGGTGTCTCTCAGGGTGCAATGTATGCATCATATACATTTTTCCTATGGTTTGGTGCCTACCTTGTGAAAAAAGGTTATTCGGAATTTGGTGAGGTATATAAAATTTTTCTCATCCTCGTTTTGAGTTCGTTTTCTGTGGGACAGCTAGCTGGTCTAGCACCGGATACTTCCATGGCTGCAACTGCAGTTCCTTCTGTTTTGGACATTATTTACCGTAGGCCATTGATCGACGATGATAAGGAAAGGTTTAGAAAATTTGACAAATCGAAACCACTTGATATTGAGCTTAAGATGGTAACATTTGCATACCCTTCTAGGCCTCAGGTTGTTGTTTTAAGGGATTTCAGTTTAAAGGTCAAAGCTGGTAGCACTATGGCACTAGTGGGTGGTAGCGGATCAGGGAAATCAACTATTATTTGGCTGATACAGAGGTTCTATGAACCTAACAAAGGAAAGGTCACAATGGGAGGAGTGGACGTGAGAGAGTTTAAGGTCAAGTCCTTGAGAGCACAATTAGCTTTAGTTGGTCAAGAACCTGCATTATTTGCCGGCTCTATAAGGGAAAACATTGCATTTGGAAATCTAAATGCTTCATGGGCAGAGATTGAAGAAGCAGCAAAGGAAGCTTACATTCACAACTTCATCAGTAGCCTTCCTCAAGGTTATGGAACTCAGGTATGGACTTTAACCAATAAACATACGATGGTGTTCAAGTAACCATGACATAGATAAACCAGACTTTGACATGATCAACTTGATCATTTGCTCTTTCTTTGATTATACAGGTTGGTCAAAGTGGAGTGCAACTATCTGGAGGCCAAAAGCAGAGGATAGCTATTGCAAGGGCAATATTGAAAAAAGCTAGGGTGTTACTACTTGATGAAGCAAGCAGTGCATTGGACTTAGAATCAGAGAAACATGTCCAAGAGGCACTACGAAAGATCTCTAGGAGGACCACAACTATAGTGATAGCTCACAGGCTATCTACTATCAAAGAAGCTGACCTGATAGCAGTACTCAAAGATGGCAAAGTTGTGGAATATGGTAGTCATGATGCACTCTTAAATTCACATCGTAACGGGGTATATGCAAGCTTAGTTCGTGCTGAAGCCGAAGCCACTGCATTTGCTTAGCTGGGCCTTAAAACTGTGTGCACAGCAAAGCCACCATCCAATTTCAATGTGATTTTGCTTATGCTCATGGCCGTGGGCCGTTTCAAACGAATACAATTAATCCTATGCCAATTGTTTGAGTGTACCTATATCTGCTTTCGTAGATGAATGGGAATTGATTGTTCTGGCATTATCTTGGATGGATCATCACAGTTCTGGAGAATGTTTTACCCTTGTTACATTCTTTTGATGCAAAGCCTAATAAATGTTAGATGCCTATAAAGGGGCCATTCGTTCATCTGCTCGTTTTCTTAAAGAAGGCCTAAAGCATTTCAGATTTTCATAATTTACGTAGAATGGATTAATATGACTGAGAGCATTAAGAAATTCTTTATATTTTGATGAATTCGCCATTTTGAGGAACTGTTCCATTCCATTCTTAGTCTCTTCAAATCTTCAAGACCAATCTTTATGTGGATTAAAAAAAAAAAGTTCTGATCACTCATGTTAAGTCATGAATGACATAAAACGTGAATTGAGTGTGCTTATCTACTTCAGTGTGTCATTTTTATCACAATTTCAATTACTTCAAGTCGCTTAGCTTTCGAGATATATTTAACCATTTGGCTAATAGTAGATAACTTATAAAGTATGCTTAAATCTTAATTAATAATTTTTTATAATAGTTAATCTAATGATTGATCTTAGACATCAGAGATTGAAAGATCCCCATACCCTCTCCAAGCTCTAAAGGGAAATTTGACCTCCAATTAAAAGACCACTGACCAATTGACAGAAAGGCACTCCATTCATGATACCATAATCTTTCAGGGCTATGCTTGGCATTTCAGGTAAGGGCACATATTTTCTTATAGCATAACCATTGTCTCTTGGCTTTAAAGCCAAGGGATGTTTGAGAGTTACGTGCCTGTCATGCAAAGATAGTCAGCTTTGTCTATGACTCCTAACTTACAGAACAACTTTGTCTTTGTGATGTTCTTTTATCTCATCTCTATCCCAGAAAAAAAGAAAAAAAAAACCAAGAAAAACTCTGTGTCTTCAATGAATATCAGATTCTTCAACATTCTCTAGTCTTGTACATTTATACTTGGAAGGGTCTGCTTCTTCTCTCAGGTATATTGCCTCCATATTTCTCTTTTCTTTTCTTTTAAAAAATGCTTGAGATGCTAGGTCGTGCAGACATGTCTTAATTATTATTACAAGTTCGTGAATCCTAAAATTATAATTCCTTGGATCTCATTACTGATATAATAAGGTTGAGAATGGTGAGCGAAGGAAAATCTTCAAAAAGATAATACCTAGTCGGGATCACGTTCTTCTATCATGTGGACATGAAAACGTGGTTAAGCAAGCCGTTTTTTTGCTAGTCAGTGCTTCAGAGTATTGGAAGCAACAATTGATTGATCAACTTTTCCACAGCAATGTTATGATACAAGGAAATTGAGGTTTTTAAACCATTGATTTTCTTATTTTCTTCGGACATGCTCGGGAATAGCGTTTTCAACCTGAAACGAATTAGATTATGCTCTTAACATTTGAATTTGGTGCATCAATCAGCTATCTAAAGGCTTCAGTGAAGGAAGGAAACAGACAAGGAGAGTTCATGCTTTGAGAAAGAAAGAAGGGCATGGCCTCTCTCACACCAGGAGTATTACTAAAGCTTCTTCAGAGTGTAAACTCCAATGTAAAGGTTCGAGGAGAATACAGGTCTGTTCTGCTACAAGTTATCAGCATTGTCCCTGCCTTGAGTGGCTCAGAACTGTGGCCTAACCAAGGCTTCTTTGTAAAAGTATCTGATTCCTCTCATTCGACGTATGTCTCACTGTCAAAGGAAGACAATGAGCTAATATTGAATAATAAGCTACAACTTGGGCAATTTTTCTACGTTGATAAAGCGGAAGCTGGAACACCTGTTCCAGTCCTGGTTGGTGTCAGACCACTTCCAGGACGTAATCCTTTTGTGGGTAATCCGAAAGATTTGATGCAAATGTTGGTACCATCTGAGGGTCCTGTAACAGTTGATAGTGAAGGGTCGAAATTAAGAGAGTCACTAGACTTTAAAGAAGAGAGTTCGAGACAAAAAATTGTTATCAAAGAAGAAAAGGCAGTTGTTCAATCCAGGTATATGCAGGGCGTTTTGACGGCAACTCCTAAAGCTAGCGGAGTAGATATTGACGGAGTTGGGAAGAGCAATGACAATGAGAATTCTGGAGCAGGTAAGAAATCTGGGTCAATGAGAAGCAAGCTGCTAGAGAATAAAGGTCAGGTAAGATTCTCGGCCGATAACATATAAATGTTGTAGGGTGTTCTATAGTCTCTTTCCTTGGTAATCTAGTAAATTACATATTGGCATGGAATCAAAATGTACTTTTCCATCTCCTTTCAAAATATTCCAAGCAATTACTCTCCCATTTTGATTGATATAGTGAGTAATTCGTTGGATGAAGGCTTGATTGTATTGTGGAAAATGAAAACCCCTGTCAACTGATAACTATTGGCATAGCAAGCATTGCAGGCACGTCCTACCACTCCTTTACGCAGTCGACCTGATGCATTCTCAGCAAAATCAGATATTTCTGTATCCAACATCAAGGAGTTTCAACTAGCTTCCAAGATCACCTCTGCAAGATTCTCATCAAATAAACAGGACATCACTAATTTCGCTCCCTTCTCAAACGGTAAAGGCAAAAGCCTTTTGCCTGAAACACCAGCTTGGACATCTCTGCCTGTTAACCTCATGAAGCCAGGAAAGGTATGTTTCAACTTACTTTGTCATTTCTTCCAACAAATTCTTCATTCTCAGGGGCAAGGTTGGCATGTGACGGTTCTTCTGATTGATTTATCTACAAGATCTTGTATCGATTAGTTTTGGAAAAGTTTAGCTTTCTTTTTCTTAATCGATCACCATTCTCTCAGGGACTACTTAGAAGGAAATATTTAGCTTCTCAAGTTGCAGCAGAAGCTCAGAAAGAAGCATCTAATGCAGCAACTCTCATCAAGTGCCTCAAGTAAACTAAATGGCTGAGTTCATGCGACCACTTATCAAACATGTTTAACTTGAAATCTATCAGAATCAATTTTCACATACTTTTTTTTTTTTTTAAAGAAGAAGTAATAAATTCATTCAAAAAGGCGGAAATTACAGAACTTTTCAATCTTTGCTTGCAGTATGTTTGCTGATCTCTGCTCCTCTGCGTCTCCTGATAACCCCCATCAATGTCTCACCAAGTTCTTCTCGCTTCACCAGTTAATTGATCAGCAAAAGGTCACAACAGCATTAGCGGATAAATCACTCCAACTCTCCATTCAATTATCTGCTTCAGACACAGAGAAAACATCTAGAAAGCCAGTTGTGGCTCATTATTCGAATACACTAAAATCTCCGAAGCCTCCAGCGGATTTAAGTTCAATTGAGAAGTTGGAATGGGCCAAAGGAGATGGTGTAAAGGACATGGAGGAATTAAAAGAAACTCTATTGAATGAAACACGAGCTTGGTTTCTGAAATTCTTGGAGAGAGCATTGGGTGCCGGCTTTCGAGTTGCCACCCAAGAAAAGAAAGGTAAAGACAGTGTGGGGCGACGTTTGGAGCCAGAGAACAACCATATTGCTGTAACACTGTCACAACTTAAGCAAGCAAATGAATGGCTAGATAAACAAAGGAACTCAATGAACTCAGAAAATAACAATGGACTCGTGGGTGCAATTGACAGATTGAAGCAAAAGCTTTATGGTTGTTTACTTGGTCATGTCGATTCAGCTGCATTAGCTCTGGAAAATCGGTCTGATCGTGGCTGAGAGGCAAGACATGTTCCGCAGGCCACAAAATAATTCATGTATTGAAGTAATGACACGAAGTTTGACAAACTATATTTATTGCGAATTCTATGATCCGTAATTCTAGTCACTAAAGGCCCTTTAAGGTCGAAATTTTGACATGATACTGAAGTTAAATTAAAGTTTATAGTGATTGAAATCTATCTACTTTGTTGTTGAAAAATCATAACGTGACGCATAACGTGCACATCGGAAGAAAATAAAACTTTTTATAATTGTTTGATATTTAAACTTTATATCATGATTAATTAATCACAAATCATATTTTACTATGAAAATTTGATTTTCTTTTCGTGAAACCAATTTTTGAAAAAGGTTATTAGAAACGCCTTTAATCGTACGAGTGTCTTACTTTTCATAATATATATTAAATAGATTGAGAGAATTATATAACCGGGATATGTCAAGATGTTAGATTTTATAAAACCTATGCCTATTCGTAATAAAGTTTAGACCCTTTATTACTTTAATCAAATTTTAATTATATTTTAATTAAACTTTATTTAGAATTGTAACTAATTCTAATTAAATCTCAATTAGGTTCAAATAAAATTTAATTTCTTATATTTATCAAAAATATTTATATTTGACTTTAAATTTTCTCGAACTTTATTATTAAGTCCAATTTGACTTTAAATTACTTTTCTTTATTCAAATGATCTTTATATATGACTTATTAAGTTTTTAAATATGTTGGCAATAGATATAAATTATATTCTTAAATTATAGTTACGATTAAATAAACTAAAATATTTTAATTTATCTTTATTTTTCTAATTAAATAATTTATATTAACAAATTATGATTGGCGCCTAACAATATATTATGACCATCTAAATATTAGAAATGTTAAAACAGTTTTAACTAATCTTTTCATGCAAGATTTTTTCATATAATTAAATCAGTTCATCATACAATATTTTGATCAGACATAGAGTAAGAAATTAGTGTATATTATATTTGAGTTTAATCATATTAGTTCCTCATCATTAGTAATTGATTATTTTTAATGAAATTTGAAAAATATTTTTGTAGTGATAGTTCACCTTGGTTAAGGATTTTTAAAATAAATGTCAATCAAAAACACATTCTTCCTAATTACTTTAGGATAACGAATTATATGTTAATCACTCAGTTATCTTTATAAGTACATATCATATCCAATGATGATCAATCTGGCTACCTTTAACTAGGATAGGTTATAAGAAATATCAAAATATAGTGATCTATATATGAAATATTTTAGAGATATTGAGTTAAAGGTTCACTTCTATAACTATCATGACAAATATTCATAAACACACAAGTAATTTACATATAAAATTCTTATATCGATTCAGATTAGTGAACTTATTCTTTAATAAGTAGTCATATATTTGTTTAGGTATCTTCATAATTTAGTCAATAAGATTGAGTATGTCCTTCATAAGAAAGAAACATAATGGAATGCTATTATTTCTACTGTATTAATTTCTAATCTTAATAGAGCAATGATTATGAACAATTTAGGGATAATACATAATGGCAATGTGGATCTCATAATTATGATCTCTTTATGATTTTACTTATAAATTTTATTTATTGCATGGACTTTATCTTATAAGTTTGTTAATTAAACAAATGCATAAACTAAGAATACTTTTAATTAATAATGTAACAAATATATAACCAACTAATTAGTTACAAGGTATAAACTAACAATCAACCACTTGCATTAAGCTAGTCGCTTAAATATCATTTACTATATATGTATATAACAATCATGTCACATTGGTATACTAGTTTGGTGAGAGAATTTCAGAAGATTTTGTTAGGAAAAGTTGCTTAAACTTTAGGGTTAATTACTAAAAAAAGCTCAAACTTTTATTAGATTTTCAATTATGGTCCGAATTTTAAAAAGTAGCAATAAAATATTCAGAGTTTCAATTTTTTCAATTCTAGCTCAAACTTCAAAAAGTAGCAATAAAATGCTCAAACTTTTAACTATTTTCAATTATAGCCCGATGTTAGTGTTTTCATTAAGTTTTTGATATGGCTTGTCACGTATTTCAGAAAGCTTAACTATTAATACACGTTAGCCAAAATTAACATAACAATTTAAGATTAATGAAACGGTATCGTTTAATCACATATTAAAATGATGTCATTGTTTAAAAATGATATAAATCAAATTATGTAGTCCCGACGATCTTATGCTTTGATTTTAGTTTTTTCCTTCGTTTTCAATTTGTTCTCTCGACGCCTTTGTTGTTCTATTTTCAGGTTACGCAACCCTGACGGCCTCACACTAGGGGCATTAAGAGAATGAACTAAAAACAAAGAGTTTACTAATGTAGTACGTTATAATGCAAGAGAAGTTTGGGGCATCAGAAGAGCAAACAAAAAACAAAAGGCTGAGTGCTGAGAGTATCGGGAGAACAACAAATAATGTTGGCTTAGAATTGAAGAAAATTGAAAGTTTAAGCATTTTATTGTCATTTTTTAAAGTTTGGGCTAGAATTGTAAAAAATAAAAGTTTGGGCATTTTATTGCGACTTTTTAAAGTTCGGGTTATAATTGAAAAATTGACGAAAGTTTGAGCTTTTTTGGTTATTAACCCTAAACTTTATAACTTTCATCTTAATTATCATTATAATGAAGAGAAATTAACTAAATACTTACTTGGACTCTTTATAAGACTTTATCTCTTTTTGCACACCTAATGACTAATGTTTTATAGTACATATTTTTTGAACAATGCAAGAGAACTATATCAAGTTTATTAAGAAACTTCTTGATTCAAATAATCATGACTTGATTAGCAATTAATGTTGTATTGGAATATTTCCAAGTTAAAACAATATCATTTAGAGTAAAATAGACCTTAAATAAGACATGTTTGTTCTTGTAAAATTGAAGCTAAATTCCAAATGACATTGCACTCAAATATCAGCTTATACGTAAACTAACAAATATCTTTAATATTTAATAAATATCAAATATTTTAAATGTATGTAATCATAATAAAATATATATAAGAAACTTTTTGCATTTGTCTATATAGATATTTATCCCTAAAAGTTAAGTTATAGCCTTTGATATCTAATTGAGAGTTATTCTTAAACTATAATATATTGCATAACTGAAAATTTGAAAATTTGTTCTTTATGAGCAGTATGTCATTTATAAACTCCTAAGTACAACAATAATCCCATTAACCTTCATTATAAGTATGATGAATTGACAATTATCTTTGAAATAAACTATTTGAATTTATTTTAAAAGTGAATCTTTCAACATCTCTAACTTCCACTATACATCAAATATATTAGATAAGGACACTATTTTCGTTAGGATGAATTGTTATAAGATTTGAACTACTTCAAAATTCATCTTACTTTTAGTACTTAGTTTGAGACCCATTCTCCTATAATTATGCATTGAAACAAATATTTTATTCGATTAAGTTTGTAACTTTGTATCTAACCTTTTGGATATCATACAAACTTTTATATATCTAATTTAGTTTTAAACTTATTAGATTATGTGCTTCAATTAAGTACAATATCCTTAAATTATTAAATGTGACCCTTTAAGAGTCTTATCTTTCCATATCTTTATAAAATCTTGCTAATTGATTTGGATTAAAAAATGGAAGCATGTTGTTATATTAAGACATAACTACGGAAGAAATAAATATTATATGGTGCAATATCTCTTATTGTACATTCCTTTTTAAACAAATCCATATTGTTATAGATTTTAGTTTTGTAGACATTTCCTAGACAATCACATTTCTTATAAATAACTGGAAAAATTTAATGTAAAACTCACCACATTATTCTTATCAAAGTTTTTTAGTATTATTCTCAGTGCCTAGTCTCAACTCATATTTAAACACTTTGAACTTTTTTTTAAAAAAAATATTATTAGTTAATTTAATATATATCACTATATCATATAAAGTTGGTAATAAAAAATTAATGACATACAAGTAGTTATTATTTTATAAGGTCTTTATTTATCAAATATCTTATATTTGACTCTAAAGTTCCTTATTTCTATTCAAGTATAATTTGATTAAATTACTCTTTTTTTTACCATTCTTTGTGTTTGATCAATTAGGCTTTTAAATATATTGACAATGGATATAAATTATATTTCTAAATTAAATTTAGGCTAATTTAATAGATCTTTAATTTTCTAATTAAATATTTTACATTCATAGATCAAGATTAGAATCAAGTAAGACATTATGATCACTCAAATATTAGGAATATTAATTTTTTTTACTAATCTTTAAGTCTATGAAATTTTCACATAATTTAATAATGTCATCAACGTTTTGATCAATCAAAGAGTATGAAATTATTGTCTATTATATTTGAGTCTAATCATTGTTCTAAAGCTAAAAGTTTTTATTAAAAATAAGGTACTCGAATAAGTGAATACATGGCCCTAACAGAAGCTAGAAAATATATCGTTAATTACAAGTAACTTCTTAAGAATTCTAACAAAACAAATTAAGACCAATCAAATTATGTAGCAACACTTGGAAGGTCTAGCAATGTTCCATTTTAGTGCTATTAGTAATCGACTCTTTTAATAATGTTTGAAAAATATTATTAAAATGTCATTATACCTTAGCCAAGAATGTTTCAAAACAATACTAATTAAGAATAATGAAACATTCTCCCAAATTACTTCAGGATGATGAATCACTTATTGTTACACTTAACTACCTCTATATAGGATACACATTAAGTCAAGTCAAAACTCAACATGCCTAGTGCACAAGACTCCCCGCTTTGCAAGGGTCTTGGGAAGGTTATCAATATACGCAACCTTCCCCTTGTATTTTTTATAAAGTTTATGATTCAAACTTATGACCTTCTGGTCATAAAGGAGCAACTTTTACTAGTTGCTCCAAGGCTTTCCCTCATAGGATATACAAAGTAGTATAAAAATATAACGATCTATACATGATGTATTTTAAACATATCAAGTCAAATTATAACTTATACAATCATTGTAATGAACATTTTCATTGATATAAAAGTAATATTTCATATAAAATTCTCATGTGAGTTGGTTTAATGATCTTATTCTCTAATAAGTCTAATATATTAGTTTAAGTATCTCTATAATTTAGTATATGAGATTAACTATTTCTTTCATAAGGAAGAAACATATTATGAATTAACTACTCTTTCCACTTTATTAATTTTCAATCTTAATGGACTGATAAATATAAATAATTTAGAGATAATACATAAATGTAATATGAATCTTAATTATGATCTCGTCGTAATTTTAATTGAAAAGTATATTTATCCACGTACTTTATCTTATAAGTTAGTTAATTAAACAAGTATCTTTAAGAAGAGACATTATGAACTGTTGATTGGAGATCTTAAGCATATTGAGTCTGGTCATATTCCAATTCCAATTCCAGGGATGTATAGTTGTTTTTCTCTTAGTGCATGTAAGGAACAGATATTTCTTGACTCTCGACTCTTTCTAAAAGCGAAGTGTTGATGTTCACTACCACCTATAGAAGAAAAATACAGACAAGCTGACAGAAGATTGGCGGTTGCCTAGGATCCATAGTTGTTGCTAAAAATGATTGTCTTACATAATATTGTGGATCCTCCTCTTCCACTGGTGGTTGCCTGAGATCCATGCGAAGGTGCCCTCCAGGTTGGGCTGAGAGAGCACGACGTTGGGAATGGTACGCTGTTTTTGTTTATGCATGCAAGTAAATTTACCTGCAGTTGTTTTTGGTATAACCATTTACATAAGTTGCAAAAATATAACGGAGAATGATGGTGTGGATACGAGTTTTGGTATCACCACTCCTTCTTCCTCAGCCCGACTCTTCTTAGTCCCCATCTCTCTCTCTCTCCCTCTTTTCCTGATCTTGTCTTTGTGTTCGTACAAGGTTGTTTATATCTATGATGTTTGTTTGTGTTCTAACTTCAGCTGTTTATTTATGGTCAAGTGGACGCATGCAATAACTTATATATGTAGTATACATTGTCCATAACTGGGCTGCACTACCTTGTTCTCTGGTGATTTTTGGATTGTACTACCATAGCTCTTGTCGCCGACCGGTGTCCTTTTCAAGAATTGCTGTAAAGGGAGGTGTTCTTCTCCTTTTTTCCCCCTCTTTTATCAAGTGTTTTGCGTTATCGTATTTGTTGCTATCTTTATGCTGCTTTTTCCCATGTTTTATGGATGTAAGTGGTGTAGATTTTAGTGTTGGCTGCAAGAAATGGGTGAGTTGCTGTTCTTATCCTTTTTCAGTAGTTCTTTTCGTTTATGATCCTATCGTCGTTTTAGCTACTACTTGTTACTGGTTGTTTTTTGTAGTGGTTTCTTGGCTGATCCACCATTTGCTCGGAATTGACAGACTATAATTCCCATGCAGCATCACTGAGTTTTAGTTCATTAAGATTTTTGGATAAAGGACTTCCTTTTTTTACATAAATTGTGGCAGTTTTGGTACTTGCTTTCAAGTTTCTTTTATAAAAAAAACTAGGAATCGTCAAAGGGTGTTTCATACAAGCTGTTAGGAAGGATTTCTCTAGTTGATAAAAGTTACCAGGTCGGCTTACAGGGATAAAGATCCCTGTATCCATAGAATCAAAAGTCAGATTCACGTGTCTCAGACGCTAACCTTACCGTCATTCTGACAGAGACGCAACAACCCAACTGCGGATCTTTTTCCAAATCTCTAATGTGCCCCCTCTTTCTCTTTTTTGATAACGCAACTCTTCACTTCATCCAAGCTCTGTTGACTTATCAAATCTGCTATTATAAAATCGTAGGATTGCCCCCACTCAATAGTTAGGCGTTAGTCTTCTCTCTTGAGTACGTAGTATTCTTCGTTTCCTAATTTTTATTAATCGTAATAATAATAATAATAATAATATTATTATTATTATTATTATGATATTTCTTTATTTCTTTATTTATATATTTTTTTAACTTTTTACTCTTACATTTTTTTTGGGTGGGGTCTATTAGTTTTAGTTTTACGATGTTCTTAGGATAGGACTTGTAGAAAACATAATAGGCACAGTTTAGGCAAGATGTCGTCAGATCGAACAAATAGATTCAGTACAAGAGGGTTGATATATGCAACGTGCAAGAATAAAGACGGAAATGATAGGCTCTTGGAACGTAAGGACCCTCAGGGGAAAGTCCTTAGAATTGAATGAGATTTTAGACAAGTATAGGATACAAATAGCATGCATTCAGGAGACTAAGTAGACAAGAGCTAAAGCAAAGGAGATAGGGGGTTCAAATTATGGTACTCGGGTAGCACGAGGAAGTAGAATGGGATAGGCATCTTAGTGGACAAGGGTCTTATGAATAGAGTAGTAGGGATCACAAGGGTTAATGTTAGGATACTAGCGGCAAAAATTATTTTAAGCAGTGTAGTTCTCAATGTAGTTTGTGCTTATACACCTCAAGCTGGTGCAGATGGACAACAAAAATGCATGTTCTGGGAGACGCTAGACTGGTTGCTTCAACAAATCTCTCATACTGAGCAAATCATCCTAGGAGGGGATTTTAATGGGCATATACAGGCAGATTCAAATGGATATACAGGCACTCATGGAGGCTTTTGGATACGACACTAGAAATGACAGCGGGGTTGATTTATGGATATGGCCATAGCATGTAAGTTAGTAATAGTCAATTCATGTTTTAAGAAAAATGAAGCGAATTTAGTGACATTTCGTAGTCACACGACCAAGACGTAAATTGATTATCTTCTTGTCAGGGCACGAGTTAGATCATGGTTCAAGAATTGCAAAGTGCTTCCGACTGCATGCCTATCAACCCAACATAAACTGTTAGTTTTTGATCTAGGGATTAAGGGATGGAAGGCACAGCAATTCACAGAGTGATTCCACAAAATCAAATGGTGGAGACTAAAAGGGGACATGGTGGAGCAGTTTAGGACTCAGGTTTGGTCTAATACAATATGGGATGTGAGTGGAGATGCGAATCGGATATGGCAGGGAGTAGTCCGTAGTGAGAGAGACCGCCACCAAACTCCTTGGGGTTTCTAAAAGACAAGGGAGGGGCCGGATGGAGTCTTGGTGGTAGTCAAATGAGGTCCAGGGGACAGCTTTTAAAGCTCTGTTGGCAAGTGCAACAGAGGAGGAGTGGGTCACTAATAGAGTAAGGTATAGACTGACAAAACAGAAGGCAAAGAAGACTATCTCAGTGGCTAAAGGAGAAGCTTACGAGAATATGTACAAGAATTTAGATACGGTTAAAGGAGCATAAAGAATTTTCAAGATAGCAAGAGCTAGCGCCCGTGAGATGGAGGATTTCAATCAAGTCTGTTGTATCCGTGATGAAGCAGAATAGGTACTCACAGAGACCAAGCCATTAAAAGGAGGTGGTAGAGATACTTTTATGGCCTTTATAATGAGGATATTTTGGTTAACATAGAGTCAAGGAAACACCCCATATCGGGAAAATTTCTAGACAGGTACTCATGGGGGAGGATCATAAGGGGAGAAATTACAAAAGTTTTGAGGGGGATGGGGAGTAGATGGGCCATAGGGCCGGATAAGATTCCTATAGAGGTATGGAAGCGATTAGGAGTTGTCAGCATTGATCCATCTCTTTAATGTGATCCTCAAGTCAGCCAAGATGCCGGATGAATGGAGATTGAGTAGGTTAATCCCCCTATACAAAGCCAAAAGAGACAGCCAACAAAGCTGTGGGAGAAGGTAATTGAAAGGAGAATCCAGAGAGTTGCTTCTATATCGAACAACCAATTTGGATTTATACCTAGTAGGTCCACGACAGAGGCAATACATCTACTTTGGAGACTGATGGAATGCTACAAGCAACGAAGACGGGATTTGCATATAGTTTTTATAGATTTGGAGAAGGCGTATGATAGGGTTCTGAGAGATCTCATATGGAGGTGTTTGGAGGCAAAGGGCATTCTTAGGACTTATATAAGAGTGATTAGAGATATGTATGAAGGAGCATTGACTAGTGTAAGGACGATAGGAGGCGACACGGAAGCATTCTCTATTGGTGTTGGACTACACCAAGGCTAAGCCTTAAGCCCTTTTTTGTTCACTTTAGTGTTAGATGAACTTACCAGAAACATTCAAAGAGAGGTACCTTAGTATATGTTATTTGTTGACGATATTGTCCTGATAGATGAGACCAAAGAGGGGGTCAATGCCAAGTTAGAATGTTGGCGAGAAGCGTTAGAATCGAAAGGTTTCAGAATGAGTAGGAACAAGACTGAGTATTCAGAATATAACTTTTTGAGTAGCCAAATGGTACATGAGATAGAGGTAGCAATAGGTGCTAACATTATACCACACAAATCAAGTTTTAAATATCTCGGATCTATTATTCAGAGAGATGGTAGTATTGATAACGATATAGTACATCGAATTCGATCTGGGTGGGTCAAATAACGGAGTGCATCAGGTGTTCTATGTGATAAGAAGGTCCCTTTAAAACTCAAAGGGAAATTCTATAGAATGGTAATTCGGCTAACAATGTTATATGGTGCAGAGTGTTGGTCTACTAAGCGTAGACATATGCGAAAGTTGGTAGTAGCAGAAATGCGTATGCTTAGGTTGATGTGTGACCTTACCAAAAGAGATATGGTACGAAATAGGGTAGTGTGAGACAGAGTACAGGTGGTTAGTATTGCTGACAAGTTGAGAGAGAAGAGACTTAGATGGTTTGGGCATGTATGTAGGATGCCTCCGGTACGACATTGTGAGCACATAAATCTTAGTGGCTATAGGAGGAGAAAAGGGAGGCTTTACAAGACCTGGAGGGAAGTGATAAAGAGAGATATGTCAGAGTTGGCCCTTATTGAGGCAGTGGCTAGAATTAGGAAAGTCTGGCGGAATAGAATAAGTGTAAATGACATAATTTAGAGTCCTCGCGCCTCACCTTTACCACATGTTTTTTTTTCAGATGTAGGAGGGAAGATTACTACAATGGACGTAGCAAACCGCAGGATTGTCGTATCCTCAAGATCGCTCAGTGCAAATTTCTAGTGTAACTAGCAATGTGAAGATAAGTTTTTTTTTTCATTATCCTGTCAAATCTACATGTGAGTCTACTAGAAATAGTCTTTCTACTATGTAGGGGTAAGGCTGCGTACTATCAGACTTCCTCAGACCCCGCTTCATTGCGAAACTTCAGGGTATGATGATGATGATGATAAATATCTACCTAACCAATTGGTTGAAAAGCATAATAAATTATTACTAAATGACTATATATATAATTATTATGTTAAAAGTAGACGCAATTTATATTGCACCTTAAACTTTAAAATGTACTTATTTAAAATAGTGAAAAGAAAGAAGTAAATTTATGTACTAATTGGATTTTATAAATTCATCTATTTAGAAACTAATTGAAAATATGTCTTGATTTTGTTAATGCAGTTTTTCCAATGATTGTATATTAAATAATCAATGTATTAGCCTTTATTTTAACATTTGATTTACTCCA
>JAOQMP010000001.1:13611051-13628799 GCA_027563575.1 Erythroxylum pedicellare
ATCAGATAGTTTATATTAAGAATGATCAATGAAAGAATAAATCAGAAATGATATTGGAGTCCTAATCCTGATGGAGACTCAAGCATAAGATGTAGAATATGTTACTGGGAGTATATGCATTTTTTGATGTAAAGTATCTAACAATGTGATTGGATTCTTGAATTTGAGGTGACATTAAGTATAAGAGACATAAATAAGGTCTGATGAATGTGTTACCAACACAGGAAATTAAGATTAAAAATAAATTGAAATGTGTGGAGAAATTAGTATGAATGAGCGGACAATAAAATAATTCAATATGAAATTAGAGAAAATCGAATGCATTGAGAAAATCATTCGAGAAAGGAAGTCAATTGGAAAATTGAAAATAACGTAAGACAATGTTACCTCATTGAGGAATTGGTTATTTGAGGAATTATGAGAACTAATCATGGGCATATGGAGCTTTGGAAACATTTGTCTAAGTCAACCAATGCCCCAACAGTATTATGGTATTGATGATTAAAATGATCCAAACAAAATGGATCAATTCGTGATTATGATCATAGAGGATGTTTGGAGTGTATTTGAAAAGTGAAGAGAATATTTTTGAACATTGAGATTAATCTTACATATCATGGATGTAAAAACAATTTTAAGTAACTATAACACCAATGTTAATTATATCACTTCGATTTGGAGATTATGTAGTATATAATGAAGTATCCACACCTCTTCAATGATTCAGGTAAGAATTTCGAGGAAGGAAATCTTTTAAGAGGGGGAGAAATGTTGTCCCCCAAATTTTTTTCTCTAGTTAAGCATAATTTAAATAAATTATAAGGTTTTGATAGATTGAATATTTGGAGTTAATTATTATGTCAAAGTTAGTGGAATTTATTGCATGGGTTAATGGAATAAAAGTGCTAAGGTAATAAGGATGTTCAAGGGTATTTTCAGAAAATCACTTAAGGTTAAAAGAACATAAGCTTATAAGGAATGGTAAAATGGACTTTTTGGGCACATTAAGGGTAAGAAGGGGAAGAAGAATATGTTATCTTGCTTGTTAAGAAGAGAAAAACGTGAATTGAAGGGAGAGAAGAGTGAAAAATGAAAATAAGAGAGAAGAAGGAGAGGTTTTGGTTTTGAGAGAAAGGAAGGAGGAAAAGGCTAGGGTTTCATCATTTCTTAGTTTTCAAGAGGGATTTTGAGGTTGTTCAAGAAGTGAAAAATGTAGAGGAAGAAAAGAGCTTTCATTTGAGCTAAGAAACTCTTTATTTGGTGAAGACTTAAGGTAAGCTCATTCTAAATCTTTTGGATTTTTGGAAAGGTTTTAGTTCTTGAAGCTTAAGAATTGCATGAGTTTAAGCTTTATAGAATCAATTTTATGTATAAGTTTCTTTGGGTCCTCAATTGGAGTTCTTATTGAATTGGAAATTTTGCCATTGATGAAGGAAATCAAGAAAAGCAAGGGGAATAAGAGGAGAGGTATCTCTGAGCAAGTTTATGAGCAATGATTTCAAGGTAGGTTACATTTTTATAATTAAATAATAAGCCATTAATGTTTCTTTCAAGAAATAGAAATAAATGTTTTCAACTACTTTTTAAATCTGCATTTATTGTTTTCTAAATGCTTTGAGAAAGTGCTACATTTTGTGTATATGAATTTTGTGGATGAATTATGAAATGAAAAATGAAAATAATTTTCAAAGGATATCAAGTTTATGAAATCATGTTTTGAAAATGTACCAGTTTGGGCAACAAGTTTACAAGATGTAAAATGCATGATTATATGAGTTTGTGGTGGTTCCCTAAGTATGTCAAGTACACTTTGACCAAACGCTTCTGCCGCCTACTCGCTAGTGACATGGAGCTCCTTCATAGACTCCTATAAGATCACGGCTGCGTAAGACCATTAAGTGGGATTGGAATAGTATGTTTTGTTCACAGCTACACAGGACCATTATATGGAAATGTGTAGTACGTTCTATTTTGGACCACCTAAACCATTCTGCTGTGTTTATGTGTTTATGATTTGTGACAATTTTGATGAATTCATGATTTATGATGTTTACGAATTGCTTGATAAGCTGTGAATTTGGGAAATATGTGTTACATAGATTTCGATGTGAATTTTACAATAGAAATAAATATTTCAAGTATTTCTCGTTATAAACTTGTTACCTACGAACTTTTAAGCTCACCCTCATTCCTTCCCATCTTTAAGTGATAAGAAAGAGATCAAGTGATCAAGAGTCAAGGAATCACTCCAAAGTTGCATCTTTTTGTGTTTTATGTTAGTTTATGAGAACACAAGGCTTTAGTCGCATTTCAAGTATTATTGGATCAAGTATCTTTTGTGTTTAGGAACATTGATGTATTGTGTCTTGAAATACCTATTAAACCTTTCTAAAATGCTTATCTTTTGATGTTGATGAAATATAAATTGTGTATGGATGATGTTGAGTTAAAATTAGGTATACTTGAAGAAGTTATCAACTTAAGATGATGAATTTTGAACATGAATTGTTGATGTATATATAAAAGCGAGATGTTATGGAAAAGAAAGATAGGATTTTTGTGAATGTTGAGAATTAGTTGTAAGTGATGACTCAAGTGAGTAGAGACTAGAGAGTTTAAAGAAGTAAAGTTGGTAGTTGAATGGTTATGCTCATGACCTTCCAAGTTGTACATTACTTTTTCAAGCTTTCATAGGGGAAAACTTTGTGTTCTGATTTAATAGGAAAATATGTATTAATATAGGCTGAATTAGATAAAGTTGTTTTCTTAAAAGTTGTAGCTTATCTTTCTATGTTTTTAACGATATATAATATGAAATTTTTGGGCATCAAAGTTGAAAGTTATGATCATTTGAAGTTAGTGATGTTACATAAGATGTATATGCGAGACATCTTCGGTCGCGATCGTACCAGGAACTCTCACGATCACACCCAGTGCTCTCATGATTGCACCTTCCCTGCTCGCAATCTCACCTTTGTCCTTGTAATTGCACCTGTCTTCCTCATGAGTGCACCTTCATCCTCGCGATTGCACCTTTGTTCCTCGCGATCGCACTTGAAGGGTTTCCTAACTCTAAACATGTTTGACTCTTTTGGCCATAACTTTGTCATCTGACCTTCAAATGAGCTGATGTTTGAACCAATGGATTCCTAACACATTTATATATCTCTCCGTAGAAATTGATAGCATTTGGTGTTGATTTGAAAAATATGGGTGGAAAGAAAGTAGGGATATTGGTTGAAAGAGTATGAATAGGATATTTTACTGAACATACATTGGTATTTTGATGATATCTTGATCTTTAGAGCTACGAATGAGACAATTCTTATTTCAATATAAACAAGAGACATAGGGATATAAATCTTATAAAGAAATAATTTTAATTCAGTCTCTAAGAATTTCAATTTCTGGATGGAAGTTAAGCAGCAGAATACTACTTCAGTATAAGAACAGTTCGAAATTGGGGCCCAACATTCATAATATCAGAGAATGAAGATGAACCGATGTTGGTTAAGGAGATTACATTGAAATATACGCGCTCATGTCTTATGATATTCTGCAAGAGTTGGGATCCGAAAATAGGGTGCAACACAAGCCGCGACTCATTCGATGCAAAAGTTTGATATGGAGATCAAAGACAAAAAGGGGAAAAAAATGTAGTTGCTGACCATCTATCTCGATTAGAGCTTAAGGAATCAAAGCCACTAATACCTATCCAAGAGACTTTCGTGAATGAGCAGTTATTCAGAGTCAATGAAAAACTTCCATGGTTCACCGATGTGGTGAATTATTTAGCTATAGGTTTGATTCCTCCAGATTTAAATCCATCTCAAAAGAAAAACTTCTTATTTGATGCGAAAAGTTATCTATAGAATGAGTCTTTACCATTTAGGAGAGACCCTGATCAAGTGGTTCGAAGATGTATTCTGGAAGATGAAGTCTAAGCAATTTTGGAGCATTGTCATTCATCACCATATAGAGGTCACTTTGCCCCAACAAGAATAGCATCAAAAGTTCTCCAATCTAGTTTCTATTGGCCTACGCTTCATAAAGACATCTATGCTTTCACTAAGACATATGACCGATGTCAACAAATGGGTAATATCTCACGACGACATGAGCTTCCTTTGACTAAAATTTTTGAGGTAAAACTCTTTGATTTGTAGGGTATCGACTTTATGGGACCATTCCCCAAATCTTGTGGACAATCCTACATCATTTTTGTAGTGGACTACATATCAAAATGGGTTGAAGACATAGCTTCATGAACAGATGATGCCAAGGTTGTTCTCAGATTTCTCAAGAAATTTTTTTTTATAAGATTCGACACTCCAAAGGCTATTATTAGTGATGAAGGTACCCATTTTTGCAACAAGCTTCTAGGTAATCTTTAAACCAAATATGGAGTTCGTCACAAAGTTGCTTTACCTTACCAACCACAATCAAATGGCCAAGTTGAAATGTCAAATCGAGAGATCAAGGATATTCTTGAGAAGATGGTGAACACTAATCGGAAAGCCTAGGCTCTCAACCTTGATGATGACCTTTAGGCATATAGGACGACCTTCAAGACTTTAATTGGCATGTCTCCATATCGTTTGGTTTTGGAAAAGCTTATCATCTTTCGGTGGAGTTGGAACACAAGGCTTATTGGGCAGTTAGGAAGTTAAATCTTGATTGGTAAAAATAGGTTGAAAACCAGTCTCTTCAATTATGTGAATTGGAAGAATTTCAAAATAAAGCATATAAAAACTCCAAAATATATAAGGAGAAAACTAAGAGATGGCATGACCAACACATCATGAGGAAAGAATTTGCCCCTGTAGAGAAAGTTTTACTTTTCAACTCGAGATTGAAGTTTTTTCCAGGTAAACTATGCTCTAGATGGTCAGGGTCCTTTGTTGTGAAAAATGTTACCTTCTATAGAGCAATTGAAGTTGAGGGAAGTGATGGAAGAACTTTTAAAGTGAATGGGCAAAGATTGAAGCATTATTATGATCAAGAGTTGAGAAACATTGCAAGCATTTCACTCAAGGATCCGTGATCAAATGACTACGTCGAGCTATTGACATTAAACAAAGCACTTACTGGGAAGCACCCTAATATTATCCTTTAGTTTAGTTCTTTGTTGTTTCAATTTCTTTCTATTACTTTTATTTAAGTACCTGATTTGTTTTTTATCTATTTTATTTTTTTTAGGAATGCAAGATTGGAACTGTGAATTCCGATTTCAAGTCATTGAGCCTTCTTTGATCTAGGGAGTCCTTATGTTCTCATCTCCTTATATTTTTTAATTCATTGGAGATAATTTCCCATTTAAGTGTGGGAGTGGGACCAATTTTAAATTTTTTGCAATCTTGCATTTGAACTATAATAAAGGTTGAACTATATCATTTTGTCATAGTAGTTGGACTAAGGATTGAGTTGTGTGCTTGAATTTGAATTAGGCAGCTTGAGTGGAAGGTAAATCATATGGATTGATTGAAGCAGTTAGTTGCACAAACTCAGTCAATGATTAGACATTTGAGTGATTAGGTAATGTATAAAATTTTGATGGATTTTTACATAAGCACATGTGAGGTTTTGAGCCTACATGAATGCATTTTATACTCATTTCATTGTTTTTTGTTGTGTGTGATACTCCCCTAGGAAGATTACCTCTATAACTTGCATTGAATCGGTTTGAAACTGCGAGTTGCATGCTTTATGGAAATGATTCAGGCATTCTTTGTTTTAAACCTATTAATGACCCACCTTATACATTATCCCTTGCAACCCCTTTTGAACTTTTACCTTTTTTAATTGCAAAATAGACATTAAAAAACCCAAAACTCCACTAGCCTTGCCATATCATAAGTATAATGCAGTGCTAAGTGATCATTTGTTCTATAGTTTGGGACTTTTGAGCTTACTTGTTATTCTGAGATGTTTATAGAGGTACTCCTACTCATATTTTATTAATTTATGCTACTTTTGTTCTATCTTGTTTTTAGTAAAAAAAGAAACAGAAAAAAGTAAAGTAAAAAAATAAGAAAAATAAGACAAGAAAGAAAAAGAAAAAGAAACAAATATAGTAGCATTAGTTAGTGATGAGCAGTAGTAGTCCCATGTATTAATTTGTATATATCAAACTTTGTATTTAGTTGTCCCTTTTACTTAGTGCTTTGTTAATGCTTGTGAATTAACTCGTGACCTTTTTATCCTACCTTAACCTAAACCCCATTATAACTTTAAATAAAAGTTCTTTTGATCCATGATGGTGTGTATTTTATGTAGTAGAGAATTGATGAATACGCAAGCCTATGATAGTGTATTCTTTTAGAGGGAGTCTTGAGTGAAACAATGACGCTAAACACTTGATTGATTCGAGTGAAAACGTGAGGAAATTTGTGAAAACGTGAGGAAAATTCATCTGAATTTTATATGTGCCTTTGATCAATGGTGTCTACTTTTGACCTTGTTTAAGTGCATTGATGAAAAAAATTACGATATGTGTAGTAAATTACGATATGTGTAGTAGCTCATTTGCTAAAGTTTGAATGAATGCACACACTCGATTTTCTTTGAAAACTAATTAATGAAAATTTTTTATTGTGTTTAAATTTCTTGGGGATAAACAATAGTTCAAGTGTGGCGGTATTTGATAGAGATATTGATAGGCATTTATTTGATGCATTAATGTAGGTGAATTTTGCAGTATTTTGGAATAGATATTATGCTAAATTATTATTTTTATATTATCTTTGAGTGTTAGGAGTTTTTCGGAAAAATAGAGCAAAAGGATAGCAATTTTGGAATGCACAAAATGCCATACACCAATAGCAAATTGAAGACTATGCGTTGGGTGAAAATGCAACATACATGGAGGGTCCAGTGTTGGTTTTGAAAAGAAAGAAAAACAACGCAACCAACCAAGAAAAAAGGTAGAGGGTTCAGTGTTGTTTTAAAAAGAAAGAACAAAATAGCTTGAGTAAAATAGCAAAAGGAGGTTTAGCATTTTGAAAAGAGAAAAACGCTGTATAGTGTAGCATTGTAAAAGTGGAGGGTTCGGTTTTGATTTTAAAAAAAGAAGACAAAAAAATGTTGCACAGCATATGGAGCAAGACATGAGGGTTTAACGTGTTTTGAAATAAAAACAAAATCGCAGCAACCTCTACACCTCCACTAATGCAACCCCCACTCACCAATATAGAACCACACAGCCTCCTTTCATGGATAAACCCCTCCAAAAACACAGCCCCCACTTTGACGCCTCCACTCCATTCCTCTCACACGTAACAACCCCCACTTACACGATGCCTTCATTCCATTCACACCAACATAGCCTCCACTAGAAACAATAGACGTAGCCTCCACTAGAAAAAATAGATGTAGCCTCACCCAGTGCTTACGCACGTAGCCTTTACACTTCAATTCCATAGCCTTTACTCCATCGTAAGACAACACTGCCTCTAGATGATAACAACGCAGCCACACAAAGGAGATTGGAGAGTAAGCTATTCTACAGTAGTTTAGAGCATTGTTCTTCATTTCAATTTGTTTCCTTCATGAGTTTGTCTAGGATTTATTATTTTGGATTGCTTGGCAGGATGATTTGTGGCTAGAACCTTAATTTCTCTTAGGGATTTGATGTTTTGGTGATGCTTTAACATTGACCATTGTTGGAATTCATTACTGAATATTCATATACTTTTTTATTTTCCTTGGGTTTAATTGTTCTCACTTTGGATTATTGGAAGGTTGCTTAGTATAAATTCACCTTTAAAAAAGGCAGTTTTTGCTAGAAGATTAAAGGAATTTCAGCTAGGATTTCCTTGTGAGTTAGGAGACCCAAGAAACTTAGGAGGTGAAAATAAAAGGTTTGGGTTTGAAATTTAAGAAACTCTAAGAAGAACTTAAGTAAGGAGATTAATTTACCTTTGAGAAAAGGAGATTAATTACTCTTAAAATTCACATATAAGGTTAGGATTGTTCATTTGTGGAGGATAACTAATTCAATATTAAGGTTGGCAAAAATATCATTCCCTAAGAGAAAGTCATTCCCCATTAACATTAATACTTTTAATTAGTCAATTATTGCACTATTTTCTTAATTAGTTATTGCATAGATTTGTCATATTCATAGTTATTTTGGTTGCATTGAATTGGGTAGTTGCTTAGAAATTCCTTTGAGTTTTTAATAATTCTTTACATTGCTTTTAATTTCCCAAAATTTCACCCAACACGATTTCAAATACTGTTAGCTAGCATAGGTTTGAACTTTCTCATAATCCTTGTAGACACGACTTAGTTCTTACTGATTTATTACTCACTTTGACAACCGTGCACTTGCAGTTCACGAACACTCTATTATCTTGACGCTGAATGGAATGAACCACAAGTAATGGGTTTAATCTCTCATGATGAATTTGACTATCATACGAATGGATTTAGCCTTAAGAATTGATCCACCACCTAAATCCACTGATGATGCCTACTAAGAAGGAAAGGAAATCCTATGAGGAGTCAGAATACTCTAACTGATGCTATTTGATGATTATGACGTATCACATGGATGAGTCCGTTCGTGATAGTATTCCCGAGGCTGATAATGTAAAGGATTTTCTTGCTGCCATTAAGATGAAGTACATGAAGTTCCCAAAAAATGAAAAGAATGAGTAGTTAAACATGCTTCATCACATTATTTATGATGGTGCAACTGACATTAAGGCTTACATCAACAAGCTTATAGGTTGTTACCATAAGACTAAGGCTATAGATATGGAACTTGGAGAGGATTACATGGTATGATTTGTGATGGGGACTCTTACTTCTAAATTTGATTTGATCAAATCAAGCTAGAATGCTCAGAAAGAGTAATGGATTGTTGAGGAGATGACTGTTATTCTTGCCAAGGAAGAGGATAACATGAAAAGGGGAAGGGCAAAAAGCATCTCTATGATGACAAACCACAATAATTCTTAAAAGAGAAAGTTCATTTCTAATAGTTCAAGTGACCAAACACCTTTCAAGAAGAAGGTTGTTAGTCCTAAAGGAAGTAGACAGGTGGGCTCATCTTCTGCTAGTAAGAAGAATAAGTTTTTTCAAAGGGAAGTGGAGCTTTTGTCATAATTTTAGGCACTAGAAAGCTGATTTCTGAAAACTCAAATCTCACTTAAAGAAGAAATGTAATTGTCTTGTGATCATTTGTTTAGATTCTAATGTTATTGATGTGCCCTTAAATACTTGGTGGCTAGATACTGGAGCAATAATTCATGTTATTAATTTCTTGCAGAAATTGACAAATCAAAGAAGGTCGACTAATTTTAAGAAACATATATACATGGGAGACAATACCAAAGTCAAAGTTGAGTTTTTTTGGGATAGTTAGACTATAGTTGAATGCATGACATCTATTAGTGTTGCATGATGTTGCTTATTTACCCTCTATTATGAGGAATTTGATTTTTTTTATTCATTTTGGATAGACTATTATAGTCTTCTTTTTGGAACTAGAAAACGGACTTTGTATTTTGACTCTCTTTTAATGGGAAATGAAATTTTATGTGAAAATTTATACAAACTTAAGTTGAATGATATTGTTATTGTTGCTTCTTCCTATTCTCTTAATACTATTGTTGGTTTCAAACATATGAGGTTGGATTTGAGATCTTGTATGTTATGGTACAAACGTTTAGGCTATATTTCTAAAGATAGAATAGAGAGGTTGGTAAAAGATGGTGTACTTTAGGATCTTGATTTTTCAGATTTCACTACCTATGTTGATTATATTAAAAGAAAGTTGACCGCCAAGGTTAGAAAAAGCAAAATAGACAGGAGCTCAGAATCATTGGAGTTAATTTATACTGATATATGTAGACCATTTATTCCACCTACTATGGGTGGTCATAAATACTTCATCACTTTTATTAATGATTTTTCCAGGTACAATCACGTGGAACTCATTCGTGAAAAATCTAAATCGTTGGAGGCATTTAAGATTTTCAAGACAAGTGTTGAGCTTCAAAAGGGGAAGAAAATCAAAGTTGTTAATTCTGACAGAGTTGGAGAGTATTATGGACGTTATGATGAGAGTGGAAGGAATCCAAGCCTTTTGCTAGATACTTGCAAGAATGTGGTATTGAAGCAAACTATACAATTCCAAAAACACCTCCGCAGAATGGAATCATTGAAATAAAAAACCTCACACTTCTTGATATGTTGCGATGTCTGTTGATTCATTCTAGTTTGCCTAAATTTTTATAGGGTAAGGCATTGGAAACAACTGCTTATATCTTGAATCAAATACCCAACAAGTCCTAAAGACTTCATATGAGTTATGGTCAAGTAAGAAACTAAGTTTGTGCCATTTTCATGTTTGGGGATGCAAAACAGAAGTGAGGCCCTATAATCCACAATCTAAGAAGCTTGATCTGAAAACTATTAGTGTTTACTTTGTAGGCTATACCATCGAATCAAGGGGTTCTAGATTCTATTAGCTATCTCACACGACTAGAATTATAGAATCAGATAGAGCTGTCTGTTTTGAAGATGAATTTGGTTTAAGTCAAAGGTCAAAAGAAATTGTATTCAAGGAAGAACGCATTCTAATTCCTATACCTATCGCTTTCGCTCTTATTGATGATTTGTAATTGAACAAATTCTAGTAGAATCTCATGATGAGCCTTAGAAACAAGCACAAGATGAAGTCATTGATACTAGGGACGGTGAAGTTGTTGTCAGGAGATCATAAAGAACACGTAGACCTGCCATTCAGATCACAAAGAACACGTAAACCTGCCATTCCTGATGACTATATTGTCTATTTATAGGAACATGAATTCGATGTGGGAGATAATACTTAGCCAGTCAGTTTTTAAGAAGCTATGAATAGTCCTGAGTCTGCATTATGGATGAAAACAATGGAAGATGAGTTGAGTTCCATGTCACAAAATGGAGTTTGGGAGTTGGTTGAACTACCTAAAGGTTGTAAACCCATTGGGTGCTAGTGACATGACTCAAGTGGACAAGTAGAAAGGTATAAGGCTATACTTGTAGCTAAAATCTATAGCCAGAGAGAAGGGATTAATTTCAAAGAAACCTTCTCATCTACCAAAGATTCACTGAAAATCATCATGGCTATAGTTACTCATTTTGACTTAAAACTCAATCAAATGGATATGAGGACCACCTTTTTGAATGGAGATCTGTATGAAGATGTTTATATGACCTAACCAGTTGATTTCGAGATAATTGATAAAGAACACTTAGTTTGCAAGTTCAAGAAGTCTATCTATGGGTTAAAATAAGCATCAAGGTAGTGGTATCTCAAGTTTGATATAGTTGTCACTGCAAATGAATTTAAGGAGAATGTAGTTGATTAATGTATATATATGAAGTTCAGTGGGAGCAAATTGATTTTTCTAGTACTAAGTGTTGATGACATTATACTTGCTTCTAATGATACTGCTCTATTATTTAAGACAAAACAACTATTATTTAGCCATTTTGATATGCAGGATCTTAGTGAGACCTCTTATGTACCTGGAATTTAGATTCTTGGAGATAGAGTTAATGGGATTCTTCGCTTGTATCGAAAGACATATATTGATTAGATCTTGAAAAGATTCAATATGCATTTTTGTTCTCCTAGAAAGGCACTAATAGTGAAGGGTGACAAGTTCTCAAAAGCCCAATGTCTAAAAAATGATAAAGAGAGAGATGAAATGAAATTCGTTTCTTATGTGTCGCTTGTGGGTAATCTGATGTATGCTCAAGTATGCACATGCCCTGATATTGTTTTTACTGTAGGCGTGTTGGGAAGATACTTAAGTGATCCTAGTTTTAGCCATTGGAAAGCGACTAAGAAAGTCATGATGTACCTTCAGGGTAGCAAAGATAATATGTTGACTTATTGATGAGCTGACACTCTAGATATAGTTGGGTTAAGTGATGTTTATTATGCAAGATGTGTGGATGATAAAAGGTCCACTTCAGGCTACATCTTTATGATGGATAGAGGAGCTATATCTTAGAAAAGTGTTAAACAGACACTCACAACATCCTCTACTATGGAGGCAAAGTATATGGTGTGCTATGAGTTAAGCAATACGGTTGCGAAATTTTATTTCATCATTGGGTATTATAGACTCTATTTCGAGCCCGCTGAATTTGTATTGTGATAACTTCACAAATGTAGCTTTCTTTAAAAACACTGGAAGTACTTCTCACTCAAAGCATATTGATATAAAGTACTATTTTATGAAAGAGAAAGTCGTTGAATCCTTCATTACTGTTGAGTATATGGCTACAGCTAGCATATTAGCAGATCTACTTACAAAAGGCTTACCTTTATATGTGTTTGCAAAACACGTCTCCCACATGGGATTATTAGGAGCCTAGATTGATAAGATTAGTGGGAGTTTGCTAGTTTGTATTGAACATGTTAGTACTTTATATGAATAGCTTATGACTTTTATATATGAAACATGTATAATGATGCTTCCCCATACCCCGTTATTTTGTGGGACTTCAGACTAGGTGTGATGATTATGATGTATAATGATGTTTGCAGTCACTTCTTGTTAATATTGACATATATATTTTGATGCATATATGTATTTTGATGAAATGATAGATACAAAAGGAGATAAATGCAAAGCCTCAATTGTTATACTGTATGCATGTTATTTTAATGGTTATTGTGGTCATATGTAGTATATATATCCGTCGATATAATATTACATATGATTTATTAGACTTATTTTGGATGATGGAGATTGGTATGGTAGTTTGATTATATTGTCCAAGTAGAAGAATATTAGAAATATATGGACTATATAATCACAACATTAATTCTGTAAGCATAACCATCAGAAATATATGGACCATATAATCGCAACATTGATTCCTTAAGCATAACCATTAATCAAATTGCCTAATGTATGTTTAATAACTATAATGGGATGGTTAATAATTTACTAACTGCATTTAAGGCACGTGGTAGTACCTTAATAAATATATGTTAGCCCATTAAACTATAGTTCATAACATCCTTGAAATGACATAATTATCCTTTTCTAACCTTTAGGGTAGAACATATTATAATATATAACTTATGGTGAGATTATGTGCATATGGTGTGTGGGTGTGAAAATAGAATATTGGGTCTTCTACCATTAGCTTTCTCTCTTGCATAAGGTGTTGTTGATTTTAATAGGTTTTGGTGTCCAAAATGGAAAGAATGCACCAAGACTCTATGCCAAACATTGGAGGTATGTCAATCTTATTATGTTGTTAATGCTGCAAATAAAATGTAGATCTTAAACTTGTTATTATTGATGAATGCAACTATGTATAACAGGGCAATCTTTTATTATTGTTCATCTCTCTCATTTTTAATGGATGCTTGACATGTAACCTCACTTCCCAAGAGATAACTGTGTTGATATTGCTTTTGTTGTTTAGGGTTATCATGATCGCTCAAGCTTTAAAGCTGCAAATAAGGGTACTAAAATAGGTTTCTTTATTTTGAAGAGAACGATGAAGAAGAAGAGGAAGGGCTCATTGTGAGTGGAGTAAGTTGCCAAGCATCATCTAACGCTGAATCAGGAAGGATTCTCATACAACCAAAAGGTTCAGTGAACAAAGCAAGCTTATTAACGTCCTCTTTTAGCCTATAGGCATTCTTGTTTCTTCTTTTCAAAGAACAAAGAGAATAAAATCAGACAAAAGAACCAGAAGTTTAATCTTCATGAGAAGACAACCCAATCCTAGGAGGTGTAGTGTGAGGAGTGTGTGATAACCATAATAGTGAAGGTAATTTTGGTGGTGGGTCTTAGAAGATAGTAAAGAACGAGAATGAGAGGGTGGTGGTTATAGTAGGTTCAAAGTGTTTTTGGTGATTGACGAGAAAGATGTTGGTGTCAATGGATTAGTTGTTATCATTGGTTGTGTAGCAACTTTCATAAGCTTTCTTGAACATTTTTTGCCTCTATGCATGTGCCTCTCTTAATACTTGGAATCTAGGTATGTTTCTTTTTAGCACACCATTTCTTTCCATCTGTTCTTCTACATCTCCCTAATTCGGTGTCAATTTTTATCCCAAGATCCATTTGGAAACAGTTCCATCCTACTGCAAATCAACCCAAACCATAACTAGTTAAAAGAAAATCCTGAATGCATTATGAATAAGCACAAGCATAAAGATAGGTCATCAAGCAGAGTTGTTACTGTGTGGAGGTTGGTGAGAAAAGAGACTTGAAGACAATCCTAAAGAATTGGGGCAGATTCTTTTAATAGTTAAAAGGAGATCAAGAGGAATAGGAGTGCTAGAAACCATATACTTAAAAGATTAAAGCTTCATGCTCAAGCTCTTGCCACTAAGATGGAGTGAAAGGAAACCTACTTTTTCCATTCCTAACGATGGAAGAAAAAGAAGAGTGAGGAAGTAAACAAAACGCTGTGTTAATGAACAATGTTAAATGGTGCATTTAACTAGAGGTGGGACCTACCTTTATTTAAAAATATCCACATCAGCAAAAGTTTTATCACGTCAGCAGATAACTAACAGTGGCCTAATGATGCCAGTGGTCAGGGTTCAATTTGAATGTTTTCCAAACGTTTTGGTTCATTTAAAATGTTTTGAAAATGTTAGGGTTTTGAACACCGTGAAACCTTATGGTCCATTTTGCACATCAGTGTAAATGTTAGGGTTCATTTAGCTCTTTTGACCATTAAAAAATTCATAAGATTAATCATTTGGTTTCTAAGGGTCATTTTTGGGGTATGATTTTTTGTCAAACCACAACCCAAAAAATCATATCTTCTGCTAAATTCCCTATGTTAACATAACTCAATTCTAATTGCACAAAATTAGGAAGAGCAGTTAACGAAGATCTGAATTCAATATGTTGTGGAATATTTGTTTTCTTTAATTTTGTTTTAATACTTTCAATTTCAGAATTACTTGTATTTAAATTTGAATATTCATGTAAATTTAGAGACTTAATTTTCTTTTTTAAGAATGTAACATCTTTATATAATAGAGCTTTCTATGTTGAATGAAGACAACCTAAATTGACTATTAATTATCAATGTTTAAAAGTTGATATCAAAGATGTAATAAAAGAGATTAATATTTAAAAGTTTAATAAAGATTATATCATTATAAAATAAGAATATAGTATATAGAAAGTAAAAATTTATAAGAATAAATAAAAATAAAATATTTTATTAAAAGTAAAAAGAATATATTAATGTTTATAATCTATTAATAATAAATCAAATAATTGAAACAAAAAATAATTCTAACATAAAAATCCCAATAATATCAATTAAAATTATTTTTTAAAAGAAGGTTGTATCTTATTGTCATCAAAAGTTTTGAAAATTTTCAACATTATCTAAGACTCATAAATCACACAATCTTTTAAAGTATCTAATTAACATTTTATATTATGTTTGAATAAATTATAAATCATTTTTATTATAATACATTTCACTTTTAATTTTTAAATGTGTACAAAATAAGATATTAACTAACAATTGTGTCTTAATTAATTCATTGTGACAAATGCTTTTTTTTTCTTCATAAATCATCAATTCAAGTTCATTATAATTAAGATTAATCAATGGCCATCTACTTCAATAAAAATATTAGTATGGTCAATAAAATGAAATATCAACTAAATCATATATATTTTCTTACCAAGCGATTTGAATATATATCATAAAATTCGATCAATAAGATACCCAATATTCATCCTCAATATAAGTAATGTAAGCAAGGTTAATGAGTCTTTTATTTTTCAAATAATTTCATTTTTTCATATAAATGCATTTAAAAACACTCAAATTGCCAACAACCTAATGTATAGGTCGTTTGACTAAATAATCTAATAACAAGTTTTCTTATTGTTAGAACATTTTCACTAAATAATCTCCATCACGCATTTATATTAGAAATTAATAGTCATAATGAACAAAAATATATGATTAATAAGTAAAAGATGAAATCAAAGAGTATGAAAACTACTAGATTGTATTTTTTCATTATAAGTTCTCTCTTTGCCAATAATCTAGCAAAATTCCTAAACCTTCACATTACAATTTGATTTCATTTATCACCATTGATTGTTCTTCATTAGAAATTTTTTTTATATCCAATTATATAAAAAAGGATTATTTATGTATGCTAGACCTACATTATTATTAAAACTACTTTTATGATATATCGCATTTTAGATCATTTTGAAGGATTTGATACTTGGTTTAAAAATGATTGTCAATTCAAGACTTATTTCTCCCTATACATGGAAAATAAGCAAAATTAAAGAAAGATAGGATTGAATTGAAGCAAATTTCGAAGAATTGGAAAAGGACAATTGAATACCACACCTTACACATTATTGTGTTAAGGGCCATGTTCAAAGTTGGTCACTTATATTTCTCAAGTGCACCCAATATACCCCTATGTTGCCCCATGGATGAAGAATAAGGTTCCTACATGGTCTATATGATTGTCATTATTATTTTCTACTCATATTATTGTTGTTATTTTTAGAGAATTTTTCAGAGAACATAGCCAACTATATGGACCTGTTTTTGGCATCATGTAGCTCATTAAAAGTTAGGATTTTGGGTTTTAAAGAAACAATGAGCTAAAAAAGATAGTTATTTAGCCAATAAACATTTTGGAGTCTTTTTAAAGTTGTTCTGCATTGGTTTTAATTAAGACTACATCATTATTTAAGAATAGAGCAAGATTTTAACAATTCTTTGAAGATTCAAAATTAAACATAATGACTTCTTCATCTTGCTTTCTTTATTAATTTTATGTTAATATTATTTATGTGATTATAAACTAATAGGGATATAGGTTTAGGTAGTATGAACTTAGGATGTAATATAAATGAATTGATTTCTTTATCCATATTTTATATTGATTAAATAGAAGGAGCAAAAGTGAAAAGTTTGATATTTGATTTGTTGAGATTTAAAAGATGAGATGTATGTTTCGATTACAATATGGATAAAGAGGGTTAATGTAACACCTACCTACCCCTTGGGAGGATATGCAAATGCTACACAAAATTGAACCAAAATAATCCAAAACATACCAAACATTCCCTTACATGCATTCCCAGAAACTCAAGCAAATAAACATTACAATCCATTAGGAGTTATTTTATAAACAAAACATAATATACATCATACATATTTAATTTGTCAAAATAGATACCATAAATCCAATTTTGACCTATGCTATAGTTATTCCAAACCATACACACACAAAATACAGATTCTAATATGTCTTATTACATTAAATACAACTTAAAAACAAACTGAAAATTTCCAGAACAAAACACAATCTTTTTGGACACTACGGTTGTCTTTGTCCCAGTCTTTAAACCTTCATATCAGAAACAACATGGAGGCAAAACCACCGTGCTAAGCTTAAAGCTTAGTAAGGAATAATTAAATAGGATACTTAATGATGACTATTTCTAACAGTCGTATAACATTCACATATTTAGAATCTAATCATATCATAAGTAGTCTTTAGTTATTCATATTCAAGAGCAACCCAAACATTAAGTGTCCCAGAATAGTTTATGATTCATCAATGCAAAACAAAACATATAAATATCATAATAGAATGTCATTGCTTCAGAATCGAATGCACAAGTCTCAAAACAGAACATAATTGTGCCAAAATAAATCAGAACTTGTATAAGATCAGAATTCATCTTGTATCAGATCAGAATT
>JAOQMP010000001.1:13677623-13696391 GCA_027563575.1 Erythroxylum pedicellare
CTTGGACATCGGAGTGGCGAGAGAGGTTATGGCTCAAAGGTCGGTCAGCTGGGATTTCTTTTGGAGACTTATAGTTAAAACTGTCCTTTATGCCTTATTGTATAGTACTTAATGTAAAGTGTTGTGAAGGATTGTATAGACTGAAAATACTGACAGTTTGTAAATTTCTAAGTTTGAGTAAAGAAAATGAAATACAGTTTGGTTTTAAAAAGTTACCAAGCTCTTATTTCTGTTTTATTATTGTGATGCCATGGAGAGTTTAGCGGTGGTTGTCAGTAGTGGTCTCTTATCATAGGATATGTACCGGAATGACCTACGGGCGTTCCGGTGGGTACTCTATGGTAAGGGGGCGCTACATATACAATGTGTCATTTAACCTAGGTCATGTTATCCCTAATGATTACAAATTATTAGTCGCTACATATGAATTTCAACATAATAATTACAGATTTTATCCTAATTTTAGCAATGGGTTTGCATTTAGTGATTCAATGAGCGTATTAAAATTATCATCTCATAATACCTAATGAGTTCATGAACAAATAACCGGACAATAACAAAAATCTGATTATCCATACATAAAACCCAAATCAATTAATATAGGATAACATAATCAATTTCTAATGAGAGAAAGAAACAACAAAATAATAAAAAAATACTTAACCCGAGTCGTCGGCATCGATGTCGCCTCTGAACTAACATCGGGACACCTAGCCCTTCATGAATCTCTTCTTAGAAAATGCTTTATCCCCCATTTAGTAACCCTACCAAAGTTCCCTGTGTCTCTCTTTCACTGCCCAAGCTTCTTATTGTTGCTCTTAACTGTCACCTCTCTACTATAGCGTGGATGTGACAATTTAATGCTAAAGTTTATGGTCCATGCCACTGTTCACTTCTGAGCCAGCTCTCCACGCCTGCAGCCTCTAAGTCGTACCACCAAATCGTGCCTTCTCCACACCTACGCCTGCGCCTCTTTTCACGCCTCCATTGTTTATTGATTGGACAATTAAACTTGCTCCTTCTTATGTAACCCCAAATGAATGCATATGAATTGCGTTAAATGCATACGCTTGCGTTCAACACAAAATGAAGACGTATATGTTGTGTTCAACGCAACGCATTTGTGTTGAATGCAATGCTTACGTTCAGCGTAAAATGTAGACGCACATGTGTTGCGTTTAATGCTTATGCATTGCCCAATTATGATTGCACTGTGTTTGTTCATATGGCACTATCATTTTGGATGATTTTCCAGCTGGTTGCTTTTAACATTTTCTTCTACTTTATGTTCCATTTTTCTTGTCTTTTAATTTTCTTCTTCTTGCTCCATAAAGATAAATAAAAATTGATCTTCAGAAAATAACACTAATGCAGTACTTTCGACTCACTTTAATTTATTTTCTTCCAAATATTACCTAAAATCATATATGAATTAAAGTGAGTATCCTAAACATTTTTGTATCATTAATCGCTAAGTGTAAATGATCAAATATATCAACAAGTAAACACATATCAGGTATAATATTGAACGATTAGCTATGAATATTGGTCATTTAATTCATTATAATGTACCGATATACCCCATGATGACTATTGAATTTTTTACCGTTGCACATTATAATCCCAAAATAGATACATTCTGGTTTAGAATAGGTTGTCATATATATAAGCTTGATTATACAGTCATTCATGCACTTTTTGACTTATTGAATGCACTTTAGATGATCATGATGACTTTTATGTGGATGACTATTGGAAAAGCATTACGAGTGAAAAATGTTTGATTTTAGGAATGCACCGAACACCTTAATTCGTAGCACTGAACACTTACTGCTTCACAAATTTATATGCTTAATTGTTTTTAATAAAACTCAAAGTAATAAGTGTTTTGCTAAAGAAATTTTCTTTCTTTGGTGCATGGATCGCAAAGTTAAAATAAGTACATCGTATTGAATTTTTAGGTCTTTTGCAAGTTGCATTAATAAGAAAAGCTCATATTTCGGTATGGCTTGCATTGTCACTACTTTAGCTTCATTATATCATCTTGATGTGGATATTATGCGTATTGCTAATTATGATGTGTTTGATGTATCATATTTAAGATGATCTAAAATTTTGGAGCTCTATTATATGGAGCTTCGAAATCCTCAGATGTGTCCTACTATCAAGAACAGGAAAGGTAAGAATTTAACCACGTCGTAACCATCCACATCTCAGGCACCACCTGAGCCTCAAGAAGAAGCAGTCAAAGAAGTACCAACAACAGTAGCAGATATTGATCGATTTCAGTAAATTCTTAATCAAATGGCTGCAAATTAGCAACAAATGATGCCGCAAATCAATGAGCTTGGCAACCAAGTACGACAAGTACACAAGGAGCAACGATATATTAAGAAGAAGTTCCTAAAGTTCTTCCAGAAGCAAAACATTGAAGTCCCTTCACCTACACCTTCACCACCTCAATCTCTATAAGCTTTCTTACCCTTCACTTTTTATATTGTTTTATTTAGTTTATTAGTTATGTTACTTGTTTGCAAGATTGAGGTTTCGATTTCATTTTATGGTTGCTTTATCACATTGAGGATAATGTGCTGTCAACAGTTGCCTTATCAATTGCAGCGTGTAAATTTGGTTTATTTACCGTTTGCATTTTTCTAATTAGGATGCATGCTTTTAGGCATATTAGGTTGTTTGATGTTGATGTTGATGTTGTTTTTGGTTAAGCAATGTAACTACAATTGAATCATATTAATTTTTTTTCCATGAGATTCTGTCATGCTAGTTGGAATAAGATTAAATGCATGTTTAAACTTGAATTAGGCTACTTGAGTATAGAGTGAATCATGTTAAGTGTTGAAAAGTAGTTGGTTGCATAAGCTTACTTAAAATGTGACACTTGAGCAACGAGGTAGTGTAGAGATGCATAATGAATTTTCATTGGAGCCAATATGAGGATTGAACTTATATGACTCGATCTATAGTCATCTTATTTCTTTGAGTATGCTTTGGGTTACTACCTTCAGAACTTACTTTGCTCCTTAAATGATTATACATTTTGATTTATTATGACGTTATGGTTATTTATTAATATAGATGATCCTCCTTTTATCCTTAGTAATAACTGTTCTTGCGTATAGTCATAATACATACGAAAGTCTTAAGATTTATGTTGATCTTAAGCATTTTAAAAGTTATTGGGCATATAAAGATTGACCTTGAGCATCTGTCATTTAGACACATATAATTTAGTACTCATATCCATAAATTTGACATGACATAGGGGGATATAAGGTTTAATCTCATAAAGGTTCTCTAATGCAGTTTAGCATTCAATTAGAAAACATAAAGGTTTTCTCTAATTTTGTTTAGCATTCTGTGAGGAAAAAAACAAGATTTCTCTGTTAAATTTTAGCATATGCAATTTAGCATAAAGTTGGAGAAATTGAGACCTACAAATGAAGATGATACATATTAGATCATACAGGTATTATCTTAGTTTTCCACACTCTATTTTCCTATTCATGTTAGTATGATATTAGAAATTCATGATTATATTGGACCTGTGTCACACATGACATATGTGTTTGATATTTTTCAGTATCAGAAGCCTTGTAGGATAGAATGTTGGACTTTCATTATCTTTGGATCAAACTTTTCTTAATAATTTTTAAATTTGGTACCAACATAATAGCGTGACTTAACCAAGTTTTCAAATTATTTTTAAACTTTAGTCAAAATTGCAATTGATGATTGTCCAATGGGGAGAATGTTGGACAATTTAGTCGTTTCCTATAAAGTTGGACAACCATTAATTGTATTTTTCAGTTTTTCAATAACTTATCGGTTAAGTTTCGTGATTTTATCCAAATGAAGGTAATAAACTGGCCTAATAAATGATCTAAATCAATGGGTTGAAGGGAAGGAGGAAAATAGATATCGATTAATGTGGACTGGACCCATATTGGGCTTGTGATAGGGAAGCTTGACATAGAAGCCATATATAAAGGTTAAGGTCTCCTGCAGTTGATCATATCATTCGTAAGCATACGGATTCTCTGACCTGTTAAGAGCACTTACATTTTCAGAAAACTACAGAAAGAGTTGACCATAGTTCAGTGAACGATTCTTGTGAAGTTCCCGAAAGATTGAAGCTCATTTTGGCCACAAAATTTACTTCGAAAATTGAGATGGAACTAAAATTAGGTATTTCGCATTTCCTTCATTTTTATCCTTTCATGAACGATCCTGGACACGTAATAAGGTATATACTACATGTTACGTGAATCCTAAACTTTTATATTTGATCATTCTTATTTTAATGTGACAGCTCATTTGTTAAGTAGTTAAGTGCTCAATTTTATTTGATTGTTTTAATTTCTTATTATTCACTTTCATTCAATTCATATTTTTAAAACTTAGACAAAATTAGGTTCACTTAGTTTTAATTATTTCCTTGTGTGATCAATACCTTTAATACTATAAACTTATGATCTGTATACTTGCAGATATTGAAGGTTTTATTATAGGTAAAACTTGCTCAACAAGTTTTAACACAATTGTCAGGGAATTAGTTTAGGACTTTTTGAATCAATTATTTTAAGGAATTATTTCCCTTTCAATTTGGACATTACCAGACAGCAATAAAGAATTCAAAACGTTAAATGCCAAGAAGAGATAAAATGGATGATGACGGAGGAAATACATTATGGAGAGCAAAAGACCCATGATAAGCCTAGGGTTTAATGCCTATCATCAAGGAATTTCAAAACCACTAGTGCAAGCTACACACAATTTGTTTGAAGAGATGATGAACAATAGTTGTCTTTGGACATTGGAATGAAGAAGAAAAAAATTAACCTTCCTGGATCCATAAGGAATGATTATGGTTGATTTAGTGACAACATTACATGCTAACATCGCTAACCTCACCAAGGAATTGAACAACCTAACAACCACCTCATTCTCTCCATTCATAGCAATTCAACAAGGATGTGAATTATATGGATGAGAGAGTCATATCACAATTGATTGCTTCCTAGAGGAAAACAACAATTTGGAGCAATTGAACTTCAATGAAGCAAAATATGGTTAGGGAAGTAATCATCCTTATTTGAGTACGTACAATCCAGGATGGAAAAATCATCAAGATTTCTTTTGGTATAACAATGTAAGTACTCAATTGGGAAATCAAGACCTACTAGAATTTCAGTAAGATGAGTCCAATTCGTAGGATCGTAAATTGGACAAGATCATGGACAAGCTCATAAACATGGAAGAGGCCCAAAACAGGATGAAAGGGCAATTTAATCAAGTAGTGGAAAACTACCCATTTCATTATCTATAAGAAGTGTGGGAAGCCTTTTGAGCAATATGGAAGCAAATTTAAGACAACAATTTAAGGCTATCACACTTAGGAGTGGGAAAGAGCTAGGAGAACCAACGGAAAGGCAAACTAAGACCCACCTTGTAAAAGAGTAAGAGAAAAAGAAAAAGGATGAAGAAAAGAATGAGGACCTTCCTTATTCTCCCCCTCCACCTTACTCACCAAAAATACCATTTCCATAGAGACTTTAGAAGAATGAATTAGATGTAACATTCATAAAGTTCATGAAAAAGCTAAAGAAATGACAAATTTATTTATCTTTTGTGGAAGTGTTGAAACATATTCACAAGCATGCAAAGTTCCTTAAAGACATATTATCTAATAAGCAGACTTGGGAAGATGACCAAACAGTAGCTATGACAGAAACTTGTAGCTCCTTAATTACCAGCCATATGCCCTCAAAGTTGAAAGATTGAAAGAGCTTTACAATACCCTATGTAGTTGGTATTTAGAGATTTTGAAATGTTTATGTGACTTAGGCATAAGTATAAACCTTATACCTTTGTCAATTTTTAGGAAATTGAGGCTAAAAGATGTGAAACCACCATCTATGCATATTCATTTGGTGGACCAATGAATAAACAAATCATTATGCTTAGTAGAGGATGTGCCAATAAAAGAGGACAAGTTTATAATTCCTATGAATTTCATCGTACTAGAATTTAAAGAGGATCAAAATTGTCCGTTTGTTCTTGGTATACCATTTTTGAACATCGGAAAAGCTTCGACAGATGTCCGTGAAGACAACCTCATCCTTTGAATTGTAGATGAACAAATGAAATTCAATATGAATAAGGTATTAAAGAATCCAAAAGAGGGTAGCTCGTTCATAAGAATTAATGAAGTCAAATCTTTAAAGGAGCTAAAGGAAAAAGAACAAAAGACAGAGGAGATTGAGTTTGAAGAATATAAGGAAGTCTCTATTCAAAAAGTTGATGAAAAAGAGAGTGAAGAATAGATGACAATGGAGATAGAGGTTAAAGAAGATACAGATGTCTCTGTTCATGAAGCAAAAGAATAAAAGGGGACGAAGGTGATTGAGAAAGAAAGAGAATAGTTCACCTTCTTAGAAGTCAAACTATTGAATTCGATAGACGACTCAAGGAGATTTATTATTCTCTATTTTACTGATAGTTTGTTTCTTAAAAGGACATCATTTAACTTACTTAGTTTTCCTGAGTTGATTAAATATGTCCTTTTGATTATCTTGCAATATTTAGCTTATTATTTAAACTGGGGATACAAATGGAAGCAAGCCACTCATATTTGACCTAGGTTGAGTGTGGAAGGAAGAATAAGTCAAGCTAATGACATTAACTAAGCGTTACGTGGGAGGTAACCTAAGAATTAAGATAAGCTTTATTTTCAGTGTATTTTATTAGTACTTTGTTACTTTTCTTCTTTTATGTTTATTTTGTAGGGAATTGGATTGTTGGAATTTTATAGTATGAAGTGCCTCCAAATTCCATCACCCATACTGTCATCGTCAAAGCACCATAAGTACTCTTGCTATGAATTTGTAATTATTTGTAATTATTTTTTTATTTGTATTGTTCTATTTCCACATTGAAGACAATATGTTATTTAAGTGTAGGGATGTATATGCTTTACATGTCATTTGTGTGTAAATTGGCATTTAGATTTAGTTAGTTTTTTATTAGGTTGACATATTAGGGCATTTTGTTGCATATGTGTGCATTGTATAAATGTGTCAATGGCAAGAATTGAATCGAGTTAGTTTAGTTTCAAACATTGTCATTTAACTTATAAAGGCATAGTAACTTATGAATTTTGTGCTTTAACTATCATTAGGATGAATATATTTTTTAATTAAGATATGACACCTATTTTTCACTTTATGACTTTTGACGATATACATTTATAATTATAATCAATTGAATTAGTTAGCATTACTAATACACATTCATGAGAATGATTGACTAAAAAGAAATAAGGTAGGCTAAAGTTATATATATATATATATTTAAAAAGTGTCATTAAATAAATAACTATTTTACTGGCACTTTTGAAACAAATATTGTGTCACGAATAAAGTTGGTAGCTAGTTAAGAGCTATGATATAGCTAAGTAACCGGGAGTATTCATGACAAAATGTTTGTCTTTGCATCAAAGTGTTAGAATGACGTTCTAACCAAGTTAAATAGAAAATTGTGACCTAATTGAGTAATTGGGGGACACTCATAACAAGGTATTTGCCTTCATGTCAAAAGACTAGGTTATCCTTAAAGAAAATCTTTAAAAAATGTGTTACAATAAATAAACCTACTAATCTTTTAAAATAGCAAGAATTTTCATAAAAGGTTACTTAGTTATAGTTTGCATTTTTAATTGATTGATAATAATAAATGTAAGCTTACAAGTTCCATAGGTGTTGGGATAGGGAGTTAATGTTTTTATTAATATGTATATTCAATTCAAAGCCCTTAAATAGGAAAGGAATAAGTTAGTTTGTTGGCACATTTTGGAACGATTTGTGTTTGAGGTTAATTTTATAAGATTTAATGTCATTATACCATAATTGTAATGTTGCATGAAATTGTTTTTATATGTTTCTATGTTTTATTTGTTTGTGTGTTTAGTTTGGCTTGAGAACAAGCAAAGGTTTAAGTGTAGGGATATTAATAGTGTAAATATGTTTTCATAAATGTTTAAATGTGTTTTTAAGTGTTTATTAGATTATTATCATGTGCATAGGCTTATAATTATGTTACTACTAATGATCAAATGTATTTTAAGTGTTTGTTTCGTTTAGAGTAAGAATTGGATCATAATTTTATGTTTCAAGGGGTGTTTGATGTATTTGTTAGTGATGGAAACCAGGAAATTGAAAAATGAAGAAGATGGATGATCATGACAAAGAAGAAATTTCCAGATGCACATCTATGACACCCAAATGCATGGTCGTGATAGACACTTTCCAAGTGTGACCTATTTCATATCTTTTGACATTTTGCGGTTATCTTTGGAATAAAATGACTGGGTAAGCCCTAAAATTAACCCCTAGATATAAAAGGACAAAAAGGACATTGGAACCGAGCCTATTAATAAAAACATGACTCAGTTGAGTAACTGGGGGACATTCATCACAAATGTTTACCTTCGGTTTAAAAGACTAGGTCAATGCTAAAGAAAACTAACAAAATGGTGTTTTAATAAATAAATCCTACTGATCTTTGTTAATAGCATAATTTTTCATGAAAAGCTACTGAGTAATGTTTGGAATTTCAATTGACTATTGTTTATCAATGTGTGTATGCAAGTGATGAAGGTGAGTGAATAGATGTTAAGTTCTTGATTAGTATGTATATTTAGACACATATTGCATAAGTTAATAAATTAGAGCATCTTGAAGGATTGTGTTTAAAGTTAAATTAGTTTTGTAAAGTTCGATGCCATTGTATCATTACTGTATATGCGTTTATATATGTGTTATTGTTTAGTGTTTGAGTTTGTATTTGTTTTGTTTTTTCTTGAGGACAAGCTAAAGTTTAAGTGTGTTTTTGGGTTTTGATTAGATGAATTTTGCATGTTTAGGATTAGAATCGTGTAATATGATTATGTGTTTATGTTTTCTTGAGTATTGTATGGTTTAAAGCATGTCAATGGACTTTAATTTTATACGATTGAGGTATTTTGATGTGTTTGTTAGTGTTTAAAATTAGATGAAGCAGATTGAGAAAAGTCAGATAAAGTTTAAAGAAAAGAGATTGTGACTGAAGTGATCTAGCCTAGGGTCACAATTATGGCTGAATGGGCCCCGATCATGACTGGCAACGATGTCACAATCGTGACCCTTAAAATGAGCTTTAGCCACGATCATGACTGAATGGGCCACAATTGTGAATGAAGCTCATTTCAAGGGTCACAATTGTGACATCATTGCCACCATCATTACAGAACCTCATTTTTAAGGGTCATAATTGTGGCAAGTATGAAAGAGATGGGGGATATGCTTCCATATCTATTTTTGCAGGATCGTTTTGGACTTTTTGGCTTAGATAAAATCTAGTTTTTACCCTAAAAGGCAAGAGAACTATAAAAGGAAATAAAATGGCCATAATCAAGAGAGCCTCCATTTTTCCACTTTTGGAAAGAAGTCAAGGAAGAGAAAAGAGGGAGAGAAAGGGAGAGAAGAAGAGGAGTTGCTGATGCTAGTCACTCCATCCATCCTTCCAAGATAACTTTCTCATTTCTTCTTTGTTTTTATTCCATTTAATGTATAAGATGTATAAGATGATGATTAATATTTGTTTAAGGATGTTCTAAACTCTTATAGCATTAATTCTTGAATCAATGGTGATTTGATTGCTTTTCTTGTTAATATGTTTACGTATTGTGATTGTTTGTCATTTTTACATGATTTAGTAACAAATTGAGAGATTGAACTTATAGTAACATGATTACGTTAGGTAATGAGAGTTAACAACCTAATAGAACACATAAACAATCGAATCGGTAATTATAGGAAGAGAGATCTCATGTGAGGACCTGATTGTCTATTAGAGTGCTTAAGAATTAATTGAAACGTGAATTGTTTTGTTAATTAAGAAATTACAAATTCAAAATTTTGGATTCAATTAGGGATTATGATTTAGAGTTTAATGATCAGGTCTCGAGAGAGGATAATCAACTATGTGAAATTCTAAGACTAATACCCACTAACTCAAAAGTAATTAAATCAGTAATTGACGATAAAATGAATCCCCTTTTGTCATAATCAGTTAATCTTGTCTTATGCAATTTCTTAATTTTTAAGTGGTTATGCTCAATTTTGATTTCCTTACATTAATTTTAGAATTTCATTCTCAATCAATCCTTATTCAATTGCTTAATTTTCTGCCCATTTTTATTTTCATTTTAATTACAATTTTAGGCCTTAGACAAAGTTAAGATTTAAATAGTTTAGCTAATTCGTCGTGGGACCAAAATCTCAACTGCGACACTTACGATCTGTGCACATATGGAATATTGAAGGTTTTATAATTGTAAATCTTACTCAACACAAGTAATGCTAAATGTTTTTGATATTGTGATATTATACACAGACCCCCGAAAGACACTAATCAAAATTCATATTCATTATCATATGATTTATGCTTCAATGCTAATTCATTTGGTGTTGAGTGCTAAGTTTTAATCTAATTAAAACCCTCAACTACCACAAGTGCACGAGTCGTGAATTTTAGTAAAAGAGGGGTCGATCCCACGAGGAGGTGTGAACTTTTATAAGTCTTAGAAAAATTAATAAAATGAAAATAAAAATAGAACAGAAAAGTAAACATGAGAATATGATTGTTAGAAATTTAACTTGTAAAAATAATGCAAAATGGAGTTGAAGTTGAGGAAAACAAAAGTCACAGTTAAAAATAAACCAAAAGAATTATCCAATTATGTAGGAAGGGATTTATCCTATCATCAATGCTAATCTAGTCACTTATATGTTCACATAGTGTTGGTTCTAGACTATCGAGAGGTGGATTACTCTCTCTCGAGTTATAATCACTGAGCCCAAATTTGATAATCCCTAATTAAGTCAAGTAATTAAAAATGTAATCTCTCAATTAACTATCAGCCCACAACCTAATTAGTTATTAAATGTTCTAATGAACAACCGGGTCCTCACTCAGGATCTCTCTCTGTACAAATTATCGATTAGATTAATCATATGGTTTATTAAGTCATTTAACTTTTATTAATCTAACCCAATCATTTTTATTCGGTTTCCTCTTTTAGTTTATTACTGAAATATGCAAGCACCAAAATTAATCACAACAACAAAACCTAATCAATTAACAAAAAAGATAACTAGATTAACATTGAATCAATTTAAAATCCCTAAAGAAAAGTTAGAACATCATCAACAATGTAAAACCTATAATCATCATTATCATATTCATCTTAACATTCAAAGTAAAAGAATACAAAGATGAAAAGAAACGATCATTTGGAAGGGGTCGGACGATTTGGGAAAGGGAATAACTGCCACTTCCTCTCTCCTCCTCTTCCTCTTCTCTCTTCTTCCTCTCTCTCTTGGAGTCTTACAAATGTGGCAGAATGTGAAACTCCTTTAGGGTTCAATCTCTTTCCTATTTATCGTATTTCTATTTTGAGCAACCTTAGGTCTTTTTCTGGGCCGAAAAGTTCTGAAAAGCCTTTCAAAACTTAAGTTAGGAAGGTCATTCGTGTCTATTTGTGTGAAGGCCACTATCGTGGTTCATTGACCATGATCGTGGCCTTTTGTTTTAGATTGGGCCTCCTCTGAATCTCCTCTGTTCTTTGATATTCAAACACATCAAGGCACCTCAAACACATAAAATTGAAGCTCAATCACATGCTCTAACCCACAAGTGTCTCAAAACACAAATATTTAACTAAATAACAAAATCATATCCTAAATATACACTAAACATTTAATAACCACTCAACACATACTAAACTACCCACTAAAACATTATACAATCTACAACTATCAGTTGGCTGATCAATTTATTAAGAGACCGTTTGGAGTGGTGGAAGACGTTATGATGTAAGTGGACAAGTTCATTATTCCTGTGGACTTTGTGGTTCTTAATTTTAAAGAGGATAAGACCTATCTATTGATTCTTGGGAGATTTTTCATAAACATAGAAAAAGCATTAATCGATGTTCATGAAGGAAAACTGACACTTAGAATTTGTGAAGATCAAGTGGAATTTAATATGAACAAAGCTTTAAAGAATTCGAAAGAAAGCAACACATGTATGAAAATTGACATTATGGATGAAGGTATGCAAGAACAAGTAGAGAGATACGTTGCAGAAGTTAAGTCAAAAGAAGTGGAGACAGATAATGAAGCTGAGAAGGCAAACTAGGTTGAGACTAAAGGAGAGGATGAGATGGAAGAGTCAGGGGTTCGAACTCCTTAAGACATCATAGTCCGAATCGAAGCACCCATACCACCCTTTAACCACCCACTTTAGAGCTTAAACCTTTGCCTACCCATCTCAGATATACTTTCTTAGGTGAAGGTCAAACTTTACCCATCAACATTTATAACCAACTGGATGGGAAATAAGAGAGTAAGATGGTAGCTATTGTTAGGAAACGAATGAAATCCATAGGATGGAAAATATCTAATATTCGAGGTATAAGCCCAAATGTTTGTATACATTGAATAAATCTCAAAGAAGGAAGTAGAGCAGTGAGGGAATGTCAACATGAGTTGAACCCTCACATGCAGGAAGTAATAAAACTCTTAGATGTGGGGATAATCTATCCCATATCTGATAATGAATGGGTTAGTTGGGTATAGTGTATACAAAAGAAGGGTGGAATCACTGTAATAGAGAGTGAAAGCGAGAATTAATTTTAATAAGAACAGTCATAGGATGGAGAATGTGCATAAATTATCATAAACTCAACAAGATGACTAAAAGGACTATTTCCCTCTCTCATTCATTTCCTTCTCTCACATCTGGAAAGGGGGGAATGCGAGCAAAGTGATGATCTTAATGAAAACTTCCCTAATGTTACTTAACAACTTGGATGATACCACAAATTATATTGCTATTGGTAAACTTCCCTATGATCTATCATATCAACAGTGGCAACGGTTCTTGGTTGAATGCACCCAATATCTATAGGATGAACTAATCATGTATCGAACATATGCTGATGGTTTAACAAGACGATGTGTTCCAGATGACAAAATGTTGGATATATTAGCATAGTGCCATGAAGTTCAATACACTGGCCATTATGGAGAAAACAAAATGACAACTCGAGTACTCGAGTGTAAATTTTATTGTCCACATTTGTTTAAGGATGGTCAAGCTTTCGTGGCACAGTGTGATCATTATCAACGAGGCAACATCTCTAAAAGAGATTAGATGTCTTATCTAACATTTTGGAAGTTGACGTCTTTGATGTATAGGGAATCAACTTTATGGACCTTTCCCATCCTTCGTGGGGAACACGTATATTTTAGTGACGGTAGATTATGTATCTCGCTAGGCTGAAGCCATGGAATCTCCAACTAATGATGGGAAAGTTGACCAGAAGTTTATCAGAAGGCTATTTAACCAATTTGGAGTGCCAAGAATTATAATAAGTGATAGAGGAACACATTTCTGCAACAGTTTTATTGATGCTCTCCTAAAAAGATACGAGGTCCATCATCAAGTCACCACGTCTTACCACCCACAGACTAGTCGACAAGCTGAGGTTGTAAACCGAAAGCTCAAGCACATTTTAAAAAAAAAGAGTAAATAGTTTAAGAAAAAACTAGGCATTGAAGCTAGATGATGCCTTATAGGCATTCAAAACTCTAATCAAAACAACCCCCTTTAGACGTGTCTATGGTAAGGTGTGTCATTTGCCTATAGAACTAGAGCATCACGCATTCTAGGCAATAAAAGTTCTTAATTTTGATTGGAAGCATTCAGTTGAAAAACGTCTCTTACAAATCAATGAACTTGATAAGTTTGCCACAATGCATATGACAATGCCAAACTTTATAAAGAAAAGATGAAGAAGAGACATGATTCTTATTTGAAGCAAAAGGAATTCAAGGATGGGGATAAGGTTTTGCTATAAAATTCGAGGTTGATACTATTTCTAGGAAGACTTAAATCACGATCGAGTGGACCTTTTACGGTCACCCATGTGTTTTCTTATGAGCCCTTGAATTAGAGAATGCAAATAAGGAGACTTTGAAGGAAAATGGGCATCATTGCAAACCATGTTTCAGAGGAGTAATCTCCAAGGAAAAGGAAGTAATTTCCTTTCTTTTGAATAATTTAACATACTTCTAATGATGCACGGTCAAACTAATGACCATAACTTAGCACATTTAGTAGTTAAATTTAAATTGTTGTGTAGTTAGATTTGTTCTAAATTCTAGAAATAAGTCTGAATGATTTAGAATGGGTTGGATTGCTTACCCTCTTACTCTTTTTAATCATTTATAAGAAAGGAAAGCAATCTCGATGTCAAGAAGATTTGGTTTCAACACCATCACCATCACCATAATTGTTCTATACTCTATCCCTTGTCTTTTATTCTTATTTTTATTTTCATTTGTTCTCATGTTTCGTTATTTTTATACCCACCTTATGTATTGCTTATCTGTTCTTCTCACATTAAAGACAATGTGTTGTCCAAGTGTGGGGAGGGTTACGTTGTGTGTATGTATATTTTTATTTTCATATTATAGGTTAGTTTTGTTTAGGTTTGTATAATGTGACTCATGTAAATGTGTCAATGGCTAGGGCTTAATGAAATCGATTTACTTTGAACATAATCTTTTAGGTTACTAAGATCTATTAGCGTGTGACTTTAGTATTCTAGGTGGCTTTGATTAAATATGCATGTTAATTAGGATACAATGTTAGTTCATTCAGTCTAGAAATTTACCACATTCATTTATAGTTTTAGGCCAATAAAATAAGTAGTATCGTAGTATCTTTTCACTAGAATGATTAGCTTAAGAAACGAGGTAGGCAAGAAAATATATATAGCTATTAGCTTTATTCATAACCTAGTAGCCAGTTAAGAATGTGATGTAGCTGAGTAACTAGGGGGCATTCATCATAAATGTTTGCCTTCATGTCAAAAGGCTATAATGACATTTCATATAAGCTGCTTAATAAAAATATGGCCTAGTTAAGTAACTGGGGGCCATTTATCACAAATGTTTGCCTTCACATTAAAAGACTAGGTTCATGTCAATTAAAATTGACAAAAATAGTGTGTTGTTTAATAAATCCTACTATCTTTATAAATAGCTTGAATTTTCATGAGAAGCTACTTAGGGATAGTTAAAATTGTGATTGACTGAATAATTATCAAGATGAGTGTGCAAGTGATAGGAGTGAAAGAGTTTGACATCAAGGTCTTGATTGGTATGCATATTTAGTCCAAAGTACTTAAACACATATTTCACAAGTTAATAAGTTAGAACAACCTGAAGGAATGTGTTTATAGTTAAATTTGTTTCATGAAGTTCAATGACATTATACAATTGTTACATATATGTGTTTTGTTGTTAGGTGTGTTTTGTGTTTTGTGTTTTATTTGTTTTGTTTTTGCTTAGTGTCAAGCAAAAGTTTAAGTGTGGGGATGTAGATAATTGTTGGTTGCATCATATTTTAGTGGGTAGTTTAGTATGTGTTTAGCTGTTAAATTGAATAATTAGTGCATGTTTAGGTTATGATTGTTTTAATTAGTTAGATAATTATGTTTTGAGTGTTTTATGGGTTAAAGTATGCTATTGAGATTAAATTTTGTATATTTGAAGTGTCTTAATATGTTTGTAAGTGTTTCAAATCAAATATTAAAAAATGGAGAGAATTCAGAGGAAACCTAGAGCAAGACACAGGACCAAGATCATAGCCCATCTGCCACGATCATGATAAAAGCTTGGTGGGTCTGTCACGATTGTGGCTCCATCTGCCACAATCATGATAGAGAGCAAAATTAAGTGCCACGATCATGGCACTATGGGCCAAAATTATGGCCTGTATGAAAACAGACACAAACTGGCTTCTAAAATCTAACTTTTTAAGGGATATTTCATACTTTTGGGCCTAGGTAAACACTAATGTCTTTCCTAAATGGAAAAGATATACAAAGAAAAGAAAGAAGACCTAAAAGGAGAGCTATATTTTTGCTACTTTAGGAAAGCCAAGGAAGAAGAAGAAGAGAGAAAGAGAAGAGGAGAGAAAAGAAGGGGATCTACCTTGGGTGCTTCCACTTCCAATCCTTCAAGTTGTATTTTCTTCTTTCCATCTTTTATTTCTTTCATATGATGTATGAGATAGTATTGATGATGATGAACCTTGATTCAAGGATGTTCTAACTCTTCTTTAGGGATTTAAACTTGATTCAATGTTAATCTAGTTGTTTTTATGTTAATTAATTTGGGTGTTGTGATTATTTGTTGTAATTGCATGCTTCAGTAATAAATCAAGAGAGTGAACCAAATGCAAAATGATTGGTTTAGTTAATAAGAGTTAAATGGAATAATAGACCATGCAAACAATCAAATTGGTAACTATATGGAGAGAGATCTCATTTGAGGACATAGCTGATTAATAGAATGCTTAAGATCTGATTAGGTTATGGGCTGATTGTTTGAGATTATATGTTTTGTAAATCGACTTAATTAGAGTTTATTAATTAGGACTTAGTAATTATAACTCAAGGGAGAGTAATCCACCCTTCGATAGTCTAGAACTGACACCACACTAACACAAAAGTAACTAGGCTAGCATTGATGATAAGATAAGTCCCCTTCTCGTAATTTGGTAATTTTTCTTATGTGATTTCCCATTGTTAATTTGATGGGGCTCAATTTAATTCCTTTTGTGTTGATTTTACAATTTAGTTTTCAATAAATCCATATTCATGTATTTACTTTTCTGCTTATTTTTATTTTTATTTTAACAATCATTTTAGGCCTTATATAACTTAGAATTAGGTTAGTTCACCATCTCCTCAACGGATTGACACCTTACATATTACATTCACGACCCGTGCACTTGTGGTATATTGAGGGTTTTATAAGATTAAAACTTGCTCAGCATCCATCTTTTTTTGGCTTTGTATGAAAGTCATCTTTCTATCTTTACTAAACTGATGTGTTAGTTAAACTTATAAAATATGGATAAAAAACATGAGTGATAAAGTTTATAAGCAATTTTGAGACTATATGATGACTAGTCAAGAACTAAGCCTAACTATCCCAAATCCGTATAGTTTGAGGGGTTCCATATAAAAGCAGGAGAGGTTATTTAAGTACAAATTTTGGTAAAATTTTTTCTATAGGAGATATATCCATGCCTAATACCATTGAATTTTTTATGGCATTTGGGTTGTTTAATACTTTAAGCATCTATTTATAGGTCTCATCCATAGTTTATGAGATTAAGAGAACAATTAATCTAGGTTTAAAGATATGTCTTTTGAAAAGGCATTTAAAGTAGTTAAGATGGAACTTGGTTTCAAGTTTGATGTTCTCTACACTAAGGACACCAATTTTATACTCACTTTAAGGTTATGTCCCTTATTTTATCACCATGTCTCCTACATGTGTTATCTTAATGGTATTCTGTATATTTGTAGTTAATGAGAATAAGTTATTAAAGATCAATCTCACCTTAAATTTTTTGTTACTAGATGTGGCTATTATTCTTGAGATTTATGTTGTGTTTTTACAACTTTCCTCTGTATCTTTATTTGATAAGCACGTCAAACATATCATTTGTAATATTATTAGTTGATTACAACTTCTATGACTTCTAAGGTTATCCAATTCCTTGACACAACTTATTAAGCTTTTACTTGAAGACAAAGCCAGTGATATGCTACAAATTGCAAAAATTCTTTTGCCTTAACAAAATCCTAGAAATATATCACCATAAAACCATTAACTAAGTTTATATATATTTAAAAGAACTGATTATCAACCACTTATACAAAATATATATATAAGGAGGCTTCCAATAATGATCCCACTAATCAAAGTACTTATTTTTGCCACCTAAAATTTAAATTAAGTACTAAGTTAGAGTTCGACTATCCACTAACATCTATTACCATATTTATGATCTTGTAAAGGTTCCAGAAACAATCATATTGAAATGAACATTGAGCAAGCAACTGTCAAATTTTATACTTTATCTCCAACTTATAAATCCTACTATGTAATCTATGGGGATTGGCAATATCACATTCCGAGACATACATGCTAATACCATAAAATTATTTAAAGAACGTAAGTCTATATTGTCACGACTCAGTACCACATCGGTCTCATGACAACCACCGCATAACCGGGATAAGGACACTATCGGTATCCTTAATCAGACTATGCAAGGCTAATTGAATATCTTCTTTTTCTTTTTTATTATTTTATTTTTTTGAAGAATTTGGGCAGCACAATGGATGTAGTTTAAAAAAACGCAAAACCTGCAAACAATTTCAAACACACTTCTATATTCACAACCAACCACAACTTCAGGATTTTAAAGTCCACTCAAGGCAATCTCAACAATAGTATTGAAAGTTTACACGTTAAGTCTTTTACAACAACAAACAGTCAAAAGTTAAGTTTATATAATCATAAAGTATATTAACACAACCAAACTAGTAAAACAGTAAAACAGTTTATGAGCCACTATACAACAAAAATAAAAACTAAGAGACTACCCATATGTGGTAAAACCCCGAAAATGTCAAAAGACCACACGATCCACTCAGAGCTTCAAACTGACAAAATTAACCTGTATGGTTGGAAAGCGGAGGGGGGATGGCCGAGTGGTTCAAGGCGTAGCATTGGAACTGCTATGTAGGCTTTTGTTTACCGAGGGTTCGAATCCCTCTCT
>JAOQMP010000001.1:13707450-13719815 GCA_027563575.1 Erythroxylum pedicellare
ATAATAACTATATAATATTTTAAATTTTAAATTAGATTTATTTTTTATATAAATAATGTATTTTTAAGGAAATAAAATTGTAAGAAAATTACTTCCTTTTTTTCAGTAAACTTCTTATTAAATTTTCTTGATTAATTAAATAATTAACTTTAGAAATTTTTAATCTAACAGAGATGGTATTGGAAATCTAAAGTCAACTTAGAATTAAGAGGAAGTAACGGCTAGTTGAAGAAATTGACTATTTAAAGTAGAGCAATAGCACTTGTGAAGTAATAAACATACTCGAACTTTCAAAACATTTGAGCAGCATCTATATTTTTTATAATCATATTATTCTTATTATGCCTTAGAAAGTAAAATAAATATGTCAAGAGATAAATTGTTATTTAAAAACTTACTTTTAATTTTACACTTTATTTTTTTCTATAAACTTTTAAAAGCTTGTTATACCCTTCGAGCATGAAAAGTTGAAGAACTTTAAAAACTATGTCCTTGTAAACTTGAAAAGGCTTTTGAAATTTAGTACTGAGGATTCTTATAGTGAAATACTCAATTTGGATACTTAGGGACCGGACATAAGCTTGATTGTTAGCCGAATCAGTATAAAACGACTGCATCTTTCTTCTTTCATTATATTATGTGTGTGTGTTTTTTAGCAAGAAACTCCTTCACTTTTATAAAACGGTCCTTTTATTTTCAACTTACAAAAAGGTCTTTTCAATTTTAACAGAAGTCTTATCTATTTAAATTATTTTAACAAGATTTAACATTTAATAAGCTCCTTTCGTTTAAGCAGAGTCATGTCTCACAAAAGGCTCCTATCATCTACTAAGCTCCTGTTATTTAAAAAACCTTATTGTCTAATAAGATCCTATTATTTTTATTCGTTAATTAAGATTTGCTTATTATAAAAGAACTTGCGAAAAAAGCAAAAAGTCACACAATTCATCCCTCTTGCGTGTTCGCTTTATCATATATACACTACAACTCCACCGTAATGATTTGATACTGGTGCAATTCCTAACCGGTCTCGTATAGTCCTAATCCTTGTCCTAATTTTATGTGGTAACCGTTTTGTTTGACAATGCCAGAGTGAACGCATACTCTTTTAATACCTCATTTGCTTTTGATCCTGCGTATCAACCCCCAAGCATTTCCCCGTAAAGTGGCATTTAGGCAATTTAAAGAGTAATCAAGGTCGTATCCATAAGACAAATAGTACAATAACAGGCAACTTCGGCTCTATCCTCTGGATGTAAAAAATATGGCAGAGCTAGTCTTCTGCTCTTCCTTAAACAACCGCTACTATTCTCTCTCTTCTCCACCGGTACCCTCAATCGTCTCAACCAAACCGTATCTCCCTGGTTGGTATTTTACTTTCCCTGTTATCTCTCTTTGGCTGCGATATGTTCTGATGATTTGACTCCTTTAACCTTGACTTCTTTGAACTATGCTTGGTTTGGGGTATCCTTTTTTGTTTTGGTTTCTCAAAGATACAAAGGAATGAGGAACTGGGTTTGAATGAAAACTGAGTTTCTAGTGTTCGTAGTTCTTTGTTTGAAAACGTTCATCTGTATGGTCATGGAGATCAAATATACAATGTGGTTTGTGAGATTGTGCAACGGTGATTTCTTTTGCTAGATGAGAAAAACTTCAAGCTTTATGCTAGTTCTTATCGTGTGAAATTCACTTTCACAAGTTTGCTTGCGTGCGTGGGCTAAATGTTTGTGGGTAAATAGCTGACTAATGGATGTGGTGGGTAACGTTAAATGAACAATTGATTCGTCTCTTTGCATGATTTCTGAACGAAATTTTCTGTTATGAAAATGGACTCTGAAATGATTTTTTGTTTCTTGTCAGATTTCGCTTTGTTTAAGGTGAAAAAGTTTTCACCAAGCTATGGACGTTATCTTAAGTTAATTGACAGAAGTGTCCATCTAAAATCTATATCCAGAAAGTGTTCGGATATCATTAAAGTACTGCCTCTTTTCGAACAGTTGTCAACTCATCAGGTATGATGGTGAGTTCCCCAGTTTTACATGTACTCGTGTTTTTATTTTTCTGCACGATTTGGATATGGTAATTCTTAATTGCAATTTAGCATGCTCTCAGTGAGCAAAATGCTTGTCATTTTTTAGTATGGAGAATCATGGAGGTCGATGCCTCTTTTGTGAATGTTTTCAATCAAATTATTGCATCTAAATCTAGTAAACCTTCTGTTTTGATAGTTCAGCAACCAATTTGTCATGAGATTGAAAGCTGTTAATTATTGTTTGGGTTTTGATATCAAAGTAATGATTGCCTTCAAGCTATTATTAACTTGGTCTATGAGTTAATGTGAGTTCCCCCTTTCATCACTATAGTTAATGTAACAGATTCAGCTGATTGAATTAGACAGAATAAGAGTTCAGGATTACATATGTGTTCCATGATACATTTTCTTTTTTGTCATTACCATGATTAATAGAATAAGAGTTCAGGATTAGATATGCACTTCATTATACCCTTTTTTCATCATTACCATGGTTAATATAACAGATTCAGTTGATTGAATTAGACAGAATAAGGGTTCAGGATTTCATATGTACTTAATGATACTCTTTTGATGCATTACTATGTTTTCATTTAATAGACCTGGGTCTTCTGTTTTATCACGACATATTTCATCAATCTCACATGTTCCAATCTGGTTGAGTGATTATAGCCTTTGCAGGGAAAAGTACATCAAAATGTATCTGCAATGGCATTTCTAGTTGGCAATGCCTTGGTATGGACAATGCCATTGCAAGCTTTGGCAGAAACATGCGAGGCAGATAACTCTTTCTTCAACATGCCTTTACTGCTATTTGTGGCTCTCATTGGGGCCACTGTTGGAGGTACCGATAGTATACACATTGAGCTCCTGCTTTCCGCCTAAGTTGAAGAAATATGTTAAAAAGGCTTAATAACTCCAACATCCAAAAGGGATAAAACTATAAAAGATAAGACCAGTTTATATAGAAGAAAATATCCAAAACCTAATGGCTTTAAGGTTTTAGGTTAAAATATGAACCTCCTTGTATATAAATCACACCTCTTTCTAAATAAGAAAATTATGAAATTTAACATAATGACAAACAAGTTATAGGAGCCTAATATATGAAAAAAAAATGCTTATCGAATAAGAAAGTTAAATTATTTATAGTTGAATGACCTTAAAGTTTTAGGTTGAGATATATGCCTTCTTGTATGTAGACCACTTCTCCTTCTAAATAAGAAAATTATCAAAGTTAGCATGACTCTCTCTCAATTAATTTCTTTCTATCAATGTATAGTTGGAAAATTACCAAATGTGAGTTTCAAGATGCAAAGGTTTTGACTGGCTTTTCTCACCCGTATGGAATACATGTATGGAATGTTAGAGGTCTGTTTGTTAAGCTTTGTGAGATTTAATTTTTACTTTTGCTAAAGATCCAAACTGGTATTACAGGACTGCTTGCAAGGCAGAGAAGAGGAGAGTTGCAGAGGCTAAATGAGCAACTGCGTCAGATAAATGCTGCTCTAAGAAGACAAGCTAAGATTGAGTCTTATGCCCCCACTTTGAGTTATGCTCCAGTAGGCAGTAGAATACAAGAAAACGAAGTAATTGTTGATCCTAGGAAGGAAGATTTGATGTCAAAGTTAAAGGCTGGAAAGAACTTTTTGAGGAATCAAGATCCAGAGAGGGCATTTTTGGAGTTCAAGGCAGCTCTTGAGCTTGCTCATACTTTGGAGGACGCGACAGAGGAGAAGAAAGCAGCCAGAGGCTTAGGTTTATTTTATTCATCCACCATTGACATTCATTGTTAACATTTATTTTATCAAATACTTGTGTTCAACTCAATGTCCTTATATTTGAAAGTGCTTTATCTAGGAGCCTCACTGCAAAGGCAGGGTAAATACCGTGATGCTATTAAATATCATTCAATGGTTCTTGCAATATCCAAGCGAGAAGGAGAGGAGTCTGGTAACACAGAGGCCTATGGAGCAATAGCTGACTGTTACACTGAGCTTGGAGATCTTGAACGAGCTGGGAGATTCTATGATGAGTACATAGCAAGGCTGGAAAAGGACTAACTCCATTTTTCAAGTAGACAGCTACAAGAATTAACAGATGAACTGCAGCAGTTAATCTCCCCTCTCCAGACTCCGCTCAACTAAACACAGGATTTTAATCTTGATCCTTCAGCAGTTCTTGCGAAATGTAGCCTATTATGCCTGTCTTCATGTTTTTTGGCATGATTTTCAGTGTTTATGTCTTACATTTTCTAAATTGTATGGAATTAGTGTTTGTATGTCCACTGCTTGAATTGTATGGAATGTTGCAAGCAATTACAATTAGGGTTTCTATGTACACAGCCTCATGTCACCTTGGTTCCTGGGTTCGTTGTGCTGGTAAGTCCCTTCCAAGCAAAGCTTTTGATCTTCTTTTTTTGGGAGAAACGTATTTTCAACTTTTCAAGTGATGTAATTTCTTAATTAAAAAATGTGCTTTTAAACTTAAAGGTTTATCAAAAATGATTAAACTGATTCTTTTCAAAAAAATTTAAAACTTTGTTCTAGCACAAAGTATATGGCTCTAATATTTAGAAGTGTTTAAAATAATTTCAAACATTTTATGGTTATCAAATTTTCATCTGTAAATAGATGGAACGTAATTATGTGGTGTGTCGAGGATCGAGTGAAACTTAGTAACATCCACAAGCTTTGGACATAAATTACAAGACATGTCAACTATTAAAACTCTAATCTTTGGAGTAAGATAATCCTTAAACTCAACCCTATGAATGGCGTAAGTATGCAAATACTTTACATCTTAATTTTACTCTTATTAAAAGATTGAATCTTTATGTACTTCTCTGATTTCCTAATCCAAACTACCTTCCACTTGCAAAACTTTTGCAACTCCTTGAATGCCTTATCGCCCTATGAACCAGTGATCAAATAATCATCATGTTTGCACATATTTAAAGGGCTCAAAGTGAACTGAGTAATGCCGCCGCCTTAAACAAATAATCTTCATGAATATTTGAAAGAGCCCTAAGACTTGGCTCAACCTTTTGAACAATTAAAAGAAACTCTTTTCCTTTGCGACTTATTTCCATGACACTCATGTCTGATTTGTACCAATCATAGAGCTCTCTTTCAACTTTTTAATAACGTAGGCATGTAAAGTGATGGGACTTGCTGCAAAGTCAAACACACAATTCAGTATTTAAAGTTTGAGCTTGGATTATAATTCTAAAGTTATTGATATAGAGTTGCATATGATGGAAAAAGGTATTAATCCTTGCAATGAAATGTTAGACGAAAACTATGTTGACGATGGAGTTGGGTTTAGAGATGTTACTATGGTTAGTTAATTTTTAATGTGATTAAAAATTATTATATAATATTTTAATAACTAAGGCTATTATAAATTTAAGATAATTTTTAATTAAAAAATCCATGTCAACTTTTAGTAAGTTCATATTACCCAACTAACATGCTACAATGGATGGATTAAAAGTCTATTTACATGTAACTAATACAAACCTATTGGAATTAGGTTTTGAGATACAAATAGTAGTATTTTATAAATGTTAAGGTGCAAAGTTTTACCGAAAGTAACATTTGGTGTTAGGTTAGACTTTTTTGTGAAATATTATGGGTGATTTTCACCTTTGGCCCCTATACTTTTACTTTGGTTCTCATTGTTCTTCGTTAGTATTATTTTTCTCCTGCTGACAAACAATTATAATTAATCATTCCTAATTTTATACATTATGAGATAAGTATTCTCAACCTCGTATTCTTTTATATGTATGTTTTTGTAAAAATCCTATATTATATATCATATGATCTTAACAATTTTTTTTTGTTTTTGTACTAATCTTTAGGTTATTATTTTGCATAATTTCTATTGAATCCCCATCATCAACCTGTACAATATTCAACTCCAATGCTTAGAGCATGGTTTGATACTATAGGTTCAATGCTTCATTAAAGATTTCATAAGGTGGTTACAATATAAGGAAGACATTTTATTAATGTTTCAATTAACTTGTGCCTATTGAATGCTATTTGTATATGAAATGAAGAAACTTATGTTTTATATAAAATGGTTGAATTGATTGGCTTGTAGGTTAGGAGATGTAAATCTTTCAAATGGTATGGTGAAAAAAATTCTTAAAAGAACTATTGAAATTATTTATAAGTTGCGAAAATAAGTAGCTCTTTTGAAGAAGAAGGTTAAAACAAGTACATCTGAAATTGATTTCAAGTATGAAATCAATACAACTAAATCATTATTGATATCAGCAAGTAAAGAAAACTAACAATATTGGAGAGCAAATAAAGCATATTAAGGAGGACATTAATATGTTGGCCAAATTAAAAAAATTAAGTTTATGTTATTGAATATTATTGCAGGAATCATTTTACTTTTGATGGCTATAATTTTCACATGTCATAATATGAAAATGGTATAAATTTTGTTGAATTCTTATTTTAGTGGGATTTCAATTAAAAAACATGTAAATAAATTGTTAGATTATGGTCACTTATATCGATATTGTTTGGTGTTATGAATGACAGATCAGTGATAGAAATAGATACTTTTAATATTATCAAGGAAGAGGTAAAAGCAAATGATATGTGTATAATCAAGTAACTGATAATGTATAATATATTAAAAATAGATGGCAGATCCAAGCAACTGCATTTGTTATAGGATCATATAATTAATATCCAATAAATATATATTGTTAAATGAAAATTAAAAAATTTTAATCCATATATTATTAGTTGTCAAAAGATAAGTGAAATAGATTTAGTTTAACCTCTCAAAAAAATTTCCATTATATGTAAGTCAGTAGCTTAATAATATGTGTAATCATATTTATTGTGATTGATTATGTTCACATTGCACTATTGATGCATACTAGACTAGGAAACTTTTATTGTGATGAGTGTATACTTTTTACTAATAATACTCTTCTTTTCTTTGCTTCACCTTATAAATATTTTTAAGTTATGCTTGATTTTTCTTTGAATCGGATCAAAATCTCCATATTTCTTTAAGACCATATGAAGAGCCATCAATTAAGTAATTATTTTACTATGTATATTTATTCCTAAAAGCATGAATAAATATCATTAAAAAACTCACATTATTGTCTCATTGACTAGGTATGGTAGTATCTTCTCTACTTCTCTACTATTGACACCAACAACCTATACTAATCAAAAGATGCAACACTCCAATAGAAGATATTCAAAACACATATTTGAAGAATTTTTAAAGTAGAACAACGCTGGATTTCATATATTTATGAAGATGCCTCAGTTGTAGATTCTGAACATCAAGAATGACCTCAATTGTTATTTCAAACAAAATATGTCAAATTAAAAGTCACTCACATTCTATTCATATACATACTTAAAAATATTAGTAATTTTAAAATAAAAGTTTCACATTTGCAAATAGTTCATTAGATATTCCTTGTAGGGTTCACATTTTGATTTGTTCTTAACCTAATTTGACTTAAAATAAAAAAAATGTTAAAGCTCATATTAATTAGGTTTTGGACTATGCTCTGGCTTGGGAGGTCCATTCGTACTTAATTTGAACTAGTTATGGCTAAAATAACATCATTTTATTAGGTTTTAATGAATGACTGTTTTTTGTTCAATAGATAAAGAATTGAACCTAAAATGATTAATCAAAATGATGTCACTTTGTTTGCAATTCCATCAAGTTTCAACCATATCGAGCTTATTGAGCTTCAAACCATTTATGGGCTAAAAAAAGGGTTAAGACCAAGCTGAGCCTAGCTTATTGTTATTCCTAATTCTGAGGGCTTCTTTACTACATTTTTCTATTATCATATTTTCTATATCTTTACGCTTAACCTTTTTTGTATAACTTGTTTGGATTTTCCACTTTTTTTTATTATTTTTGCCTTTTCTTTTTCTTCTTTTAAGACATCTTGACATGAATCTCTTAGTTGGTAGATGTATTTCCTCATAATAAGTTGTTAGACAAAAAAATAACATCTCTTACAAATTGCAATACATACTCATACATGCTAAGAAATTGGGACTTCTTGTAGCAATCATTTATAAATGCCTTGACCTTTTATTTAAATTATGATTAACAATTTTGACATATTTACATGAGTAGTAGTATAAATCTCCAATGCATTGCATCTTTTCGGTCCTTTTCTAATTTAATCATAACTATTGAAGCCAAGACTTCCTTTCATCAATGTTTATACAATCTCTTATTCACATACCTCTTTGTTACCATAGTTTTTATTGTTTCAAGCATCCTAATTATTGATCTATCTTTGGTAAGTAAGGTCTACCTAGTAAACTTATTCATATTATTACCAACTATTAGGAATTTGGACTTAAATGTTTGATAATATCTTGGTCACCTTTTTGTCTAAATTCAAGCAAGTATGTGACATGCCTAAGTTTAATTTTATGTAGCCTCTTAAGCTACTCATTGAAGTTTTTGACATTAGTAGACAATGTATAATTATATAACTACCTTCTCTAGTTCTTTCCACCCTAGTCTATATATCAATTGTGATAAATATGTCTAGTAAACATATAATATGTGGCATTTAGTAATGTCTCCTTCACAAATCTTACTAATCTCTAAATAATCAAAACAAATTAATTTAGTCTAAATATAATGATCAAGAATTAAACGACAATATCAAGTATAAGTTCTCTTTTACAGATCAAATATTATTTTAAGTCCCTTTCTATCTTATATTATAAGTCAAATGCAAAGAAATTCATGAATAAACTATATAAGTCAATATTTTCTACCTCGACAATAACTCTTGCCAATAGGTATATCCCTCTATCCTGATCACCCTTAAACACACTAAACAACCCGCCTTAAAACTCTTATCTTTAAAAACAAACATCCATCCTAAATATTGGTCTTAAATGATTTTCTCCTCTTTTTATAACTTTAAAACAAATATATAAACTTTTAAAATGTAACAAAGAATGCTACTCTCTCCTTTTTTAATATCCTTTTTATTGCTCTATATATGCTAGAATTAACAAATATATTCAACTTCTTCCTACATTCTTCATCTATTTTATTTATAGATATATGAGATTTTTATAGAATTATATCCCTATATCTCATCAAAACTTGGAAGAAACTATTTTCAATTTTTTAGTTGTAAAATAATTATAATCAAGTTTATATGTCTTCATTTTGAAATACTTGTCATTCCTGTTATATCCAATATACAACTCTGTTTGACATCCTTTAATATAGTCAATCTCATTCTTATTACTCTGACCATTTTTCACTTCATATTGAACCATGTTTACATTACATAATCTACAAGATCTTTAAAATCTTTGGAATTTGCAAACTTTATACCCAACGTCCATTATGGTGCTACACTAGTTGGTTGATGCCTAATAGGTCACTATGCTTCTCTCCGCTTGAGTATTCGTTACTATCAATGAAATTTCCACTATTAATGGAATCAATTTCAATTGGTTAATAGTTATATGAAATATGTATTTGAAATTCAGTTTGTCCATGATCAACATTTGCTTGTTTTTTAGCTTCTTTAAGAACTACACCATATGCGTCTTCATTAATGTTTCCATTATTGTCATCATTGTTTGAATAAAGGAGATCATCCAATTCTTTATTGTTCTCAACTGGTTCCACCCTAACTCCATTATTTCCTTCTTCATTATGACTATCTCCTTCATTAAAATACTTTTCTCATGTCTATCATTCTTTTCATTAATCTCCTCTCTTTTAATTATACACATGTCAAGTGACGGAAATGGTATGTCTAATTTATGTGACACATAAATATCAAGCATTTCAAGAATTTTATCGTATCGATTAGCTTAGTGCGATTATTATTTAATTTAATGAGTTTCAAAAACTCCTTAACTTTAAAACTTGATACCTTATAATATTCCTTGTCAAATTAGTAAGTACCTAAGTATTTCTCCATCTTGCTAATTTTTCTACAAATCACCTAATAAAAGTTCATTTTGTCATAAATGTTAGCTTCCCTATTGACATAAGTCAACTCGGGTGCAAATTTGGACTTCTCACTAATTGTCGTATTCTTCTATATTGAATCACTATAAATAGGCTTATAATCAATAGAACAATTAGATAATGTCTCATATAAATGTCAACAATTTTATATAATCGATATTAAATATAATTGAAGTCTATAAAATAAATACATACATTTTATTAAATTAAGATAATTTTTATTAAATTAAAATAATTTGATGTATAAATGCTCTTATAATCATATCCAATGGAAGAATATCACCATTACCTTTTAGTAGGTCTAATTAGCCTTTTATATGTATGAATATGAGAGCCTTTCAAAAAAGAAAATTGCTTGTCTTAGATATGTCAATATTTAAGTTATACATGACATCTAGTCGTTTAATAATTATTTTAATAATCACGTTGAAAAAAGTTGGTGTTATCATGTTAGTGGAAATATATATGTGCAATATCTAATTAATTAACTATCACTTAGAATACATCATATTAATGGAAATAGAGATATGCATTCTTTAATTAATCAACTTGCAGTTTGAATAATTTGGCGAATAATGGACTTTGGGTTTTCTTGTTATTTACATTTTCCAAATTTATTGTTTGTTTTGTTATATTTATGCATTGATTATTGATAATGAAAATTTCCAACGCTTCAATTAATCGATACAATTGACATTCTCTATATCTTCTTTGATAAAAATTCAAGGAAAATTGCCCTAATATTCAATAACATTTGATAACGCATTTTGAAATCCAATAAAAGATAGTGTTAGATTGTAAATAAAAAATTTCAGTTGAGAAACAATAATTTTTAAAAGAGAATTTTCTTTTATTTATTTGTTACATTATTAATAATAAAGTAAAATGAATATATAGTTACTTGTAAATTGTTGATAAGAGAAATATAGCAAAAATATGAGTAATGTTTTATATTGAATAACACATTTAGATAACGACAAATAATGTTGCATGTAGTTAAATGAAAAATAGGAAAAAACAAAATCAAGATCAAATGCAATAGGTTTATAGAAAGGAAAAAGGACTACACACATCTACAACCAATGATAAGAATAGGAGCCAAACACCTATAACACCAAAAATGTAGTGGAATTATCTCTTTAAGAAGGACATGTTAAAATACTTTCAATGAAGAAAGTGAAAAGAAAAATTTATCAATAGAACATACTTTAAACTAAGTGTACCATAGATTAAACAAAGAAATAGGTGGTGATGAGGAGCATGAAATAAGAGAGAAGAATACGGTCATAACAAAGGAGAATTAAGGATTCCTAATTCCTCATATTTGGATGTTTAATAAATAGAGGTGAGATGCACCATTTCTAGTTATGATCCAAATTAATACTAATAAATTGCATTAAAAATTAAATATATAATCAATTTCTTATCAAAAATCCTATAATTATTCATTCTTTAATCTTTTAATTTTACTAATTATCTTCTGTCAAAATTTCTTGCAACAGATTACATCTTAATTGTACATATATGTCATCTCATATTATATATGTAGTTATATAAAATTTGTGTTTTAGAAAATCTTAAATAAAATAATTAATTAAATTAAATTTTGAATTAAAAATTTAATAACTAAAATATATATATAATAACATTTTTAATTAAAAATTAAAAGGATGATTGTCCTTACATTTTCTGATATTATCATTTTTGTCTACAAATTCCTTTACGAATTAAATGAAAGGAAACTAGAATAAAACAAATTCAATGAATTAACAATCACATGGGAACTTATATTTATAATTATATTTGACATCAATGTTATGAATACAATAATAGTATTGGTATCATTTCAAGTAATTTTTAAAATTTATAAAATAGTTCCTAAATTTTCAAAATTACAAAATAATCTCTCAATATATTGTACCATGTAATTTTAATTTTATATCAACCATGTCTCCAAAAATCATAATAATACAAATTTAAAATAAAAATTATCGATTTATTTATACTAACATTCAATGTTACTGTTCACATATTTCATATATAAACAATAATCACAATTAATATAAAAAAGATTATCTATTCATCATATAGATATAACCTAAGAATAATGTAAAGTATTTAAAATGTTACAATTTACATCACATAATAAAGAAGAATTACATCAAAAAATCATTTAGTAAGAATAATATAGGTCCACTACTCCATAAACATTACAATTTATAATAAAAGTTCGTGCTGAAGAGCACAATCACATAGAGAAGTGAGACCTGAAACAAAAATACTTATAGGTAAAAGTTCTATA
>JAOQMP010000001.1:13729481-13740294 GCA_027563575.1 Erythroxylum pedicellare
TTCATGTCAAATTTTGGGACTCTTAAAGACATAATTTAAATTTGATTTCTTCATAAAAAATGCAGCCCTATGTATCTCTAATTTAATCCAATTCAAAAACCATCTCATTTGGATAACTACAGCACAAATTATGGTTAAAATACAAAAGCATATTTAGTGGAAAAAGTCATAGCTAATATTTCTCCAGCACACTTTAAACACCATCCACTCATTCAATCCAACATTATGTCATTCCCTAATCTATTATCCATTAAAACACAAAAGCAAGACATGAATATATCCCCATTTCTCATCCACATTTTATCATAAACCCATCCTCATTTTATGAACATTTAACTCTTAACTATCATCAAAACATGTTTCATTTATCAATTCAAGAAGAGTGATGCTTATACTTGTTCAACTTCAAGATCTTCAAACTCTTCAAGCTCTCTCTTAACCCTAGCTTTCTTCTCTCACACATGAATCACCATTCAAGGGTGGTGGGGTTAGATCTTTAGTAAGAAATAAAGAAAATAGAATGGCTAGTGATGGAAAAAACCAAGGTTCAACTTGTGGCTTGGAGAAGAGCATATCGTGAGTGAAGAAGAGAGAAAGATGAAGAAGAAAAATGAGGAAGATGAAGAAATGAATCTAGTGTCGTGAGTGACAAGAAAAAGATCACAATATGGTCTTTCTTTTAATAATTTCGTGACTTACATGTAGTGTGGCAAGTGACTCTGTCAAGGTCTCTTTTTGGTCTTTTATTAACTAGTCCATTTATCTATACTTTTTAACCCAATTTTCTCCCAATTTTCAATGACCCTTGTCATTAAATCTTAATGTCACATATTAAAATTTCCATTGCCATTTGACTCTTATTTCTACAACCATTCATCAATTTTCTGCCGTTTGGTATTTTTCCTAGTCCAAAAATACATTTTAATTTCAGAAAATTTCCAATTTTTCACCAAAAATTATGAGTCAATAGGCATACTCTCCAAATCAATTTTTAACACATATAATTCACAATTCCAAAAATAATCACATCTATAGATAAATTATACCTGGAAAATGTCAATGAATGCATGTACCATCATTTTAATATACAAAAATCAAATTCACATGTGTGTATGCTAACAATATGCATAAGCATGAAATTTAATTTTTTTCTTAATTTCTCATTGATTTCATATTTATCGTATTTTTGGATTCTAACTCTTAATATGGGAACGGGATGTTACATTAGATTATATGCAAAACATAAACTAGTTAATGAAAGCAACTTACACTTGATATAGTTCTTGAAATTTAGAGTTAAAGAGATCTTGTATTTTAGCATAAGGTAAATAACCTCCATGCAAATTAGAAATAGGTAAGGGGAAAGTGGATCCCCTTGCCTAGGTCCTCTTTTGCCTTTAAACATCTTAGTGGGACTCCCATTTATCATAATCACAAATGATACTGTAGACATACACTCTTTAATCTAATTGATAAAAATATGACGGAAACCTATAAGTCCCATAGTCTGCAGTAAAAAGCTTCAACTGAAAATATCAAAAGCTTTATGAAGATACACTTTTATAGTGAGTTCTGAAGGGATTTTCCTCTTATGTACCCTTTCAGAAGTTCTTGCAAGATTAGGATATTGTCTCCAATATTTCGCTTACTTAAGAAGACTCCTTGGTTCTCACTGATGATGAAATGTAGCACAGATTTCAATTTATTGGCTAGGATTTTAGCAATAATCTTATATCTGAAATTAGTGCATAAAATAGGCCTGAAATTGCTCTATACAGTAGTGTTATACAAAGTTAGTAATGGTGTTGATACACATTTTTGGACTGACAAATGGACTCTTTTTGGAGTATTAGAGGATTTCAAGGACCTCCAAGCCTTAAAGAACAATTTAAATATATAAGCCCTCTCAAATTTTTCAAGACAAAGCTTATTTAATAAACACACTCCTAGTCACCAATGTAACTTCCTTCATCATCAATATCAACCTTGTTCTAGATAAAGAGGACAAAGAATACTAGAAATTTGTAAAGCCTATAAAAAGAAAAAGAGAGCCCAACTTTAACAAAGCTAACCCAACGCATTAAAAAAATTAAAGCAGAAGAGAATATAAATTAAGAAGACATCAAATGGGTAATAAGAAACCCAATGAAAAGTTGTCTTCTTCTTCTTCTCCATTTTTTTCAACTAGTAAGTATATAACAAAATACATCATTTTTCTCCTGCATGTGAAACTTTTCTCATGCATTCCCTCATTTGTTTGTTCTGCAGTAAATTAGTGAGAAAATTGTACAAATTAACAACTCAAAAATCTCTTAGAAAGATATAGAACTTCACATAGGCAAAACTTTTCTAGTAACCATTATATTCTTTTCATTTATGATTTTTAATCATTCTAAACTAGTTTATTGTTGGAAAGTATATTGTGATTGTTTGGTACAATAATTTTGAATTCATGGGAAAAATAAAAATAGAGAAAAGGTGTTTGAAAAATGAGAAAAAAGAGGAGGTAGGAGAAGAGGAAAGGGTTAAAAAGAAGATAACTTAGGAAACTTTAAGATATATAAAATAAGAAGTATAAAAATTTAAGGGTAAAATTGAAATTTAATTCCTAGAAGTGTATTTTTGTAATAAAAAAGGATAAAATAAGACTTTTAATAGTTAATGGTCCTTTACTAATTATGGTGGTTAGGTAAAGTAAGGATATGTAATTAATAATAAAGTGAAATAACGAATAATTTTGGATTTTAATTGGGTTGAAAATTTTTCTTAAATAAGTCTACTAAAATTTTGTAATGTCTAAGTCTGAATGACGAATTTAAGGACCATATTGGACTTAGCAATTAGTTGAGTTCAAAAATTAAGTAAGGATAACCTTAGACTCTACTTTTAGAATAGTGTATAGTTTATAAAACTTTGAATTTTGTTATTGATAAATTATTTTATAGTGAATCATATTTTGAATTAGTCCTTAATTAAATTAATGACTAATAATTACATATATGGATATCTAAAATATATAAATTGTGTTTATTTATTATAATTAACGAAGTACAAAATGTTTTGTATTTATATTTTGTTACGTGTTGTAAGTTGTATCGCTTGATAATTCAACAAAATTTGATGATTACAATGCTTAGTTGTGCATGAGTATAATTAAGAATATTAGGGTAAATAAATCATGTTCATGAAATTAAATAGAGACAGACTTATAATAGGTTAAGAATAAATTGTGTAAATTGTAAATCTGGGACTTGCCCAGTATAAGCTGTATTCGATGGTCATCGATTGATGGGTTGTTTAAATATCAACGAGCAATAGCTAGGTACTTGTCCATGGAGAAGGTACTAGGGCATCCTAAGTCCCAAAGATGTCTTATGCCGATGACTAGGAACCGGACTGGTATCAAAATATCTTGAGCCTTAGAGATATCCTGTGTTAATAGCTAGGTACTGGAGTGGCACTGGGATATCCTGTGTTAATAGCTAGGTACTGGAGTGGCACCAGGATACCATATTAGAGTTAGGAATTGAGGTAGTTTATGCTAATATTTATACATCTATTTACGTTTCCACTTAATAAGTGATTATGATGAATAGAGATGAGTTAACAGACCATTAAATGTAAGCCTACTAACTTAAGTAGGGCTTAGACAATTTAGTTAATAAGGAGGTAAAACATAAACGACAATAACAAAACAATATTAGATTTAATCATTACTAATGATAAAATTTTAGATGCTTGTTGAGTGTTTGGATAAGCTGAGTATTATTGTGTATTTAGTATTATATGTATATTTTAATCATTTGACTAATTTTTATCTATATTGAGTTATTTGATTTTAAGGGTACAGTCTACTACTCTTATTAAGTAGGCAGTTTATCCCTTGCTGTTATATTTTTAAGAGATAGAGAGATTACCGATAACCCTAGTGCACATGATTAACAAAGTGGACTCTAGGCAAGGCCAACATATTAAATTAAGTAAAGTTGTTTTAATGTATAAACTTCTGAATGTGATAGTTTTGAAAATTGTGTTTATACAGATAATTTTTGTGACTAATAAACATTATTTTTAGAACTAATTAGGATTTTGGTAATTAATGATATAGCTGGGGAACCAATTGGATAACTTATGGTTTAAGAATTATTAGAGCATCACATTTAGATGGTATCAAAGCGAGTTTAAGTTTTTAGGGACAAAATAAGTGAAAAAAAGCTAATGATATGTTGCTTTATATAAGATGATTTCAAAAGATGATATTGTTGGCCTAGAGTTGATTGGAGAATTTAGTAATTTGATCAATTCTTCGAATGTGCGTGATTAAGGTAATGCTAGAAAGGATTGAGTAGGAGGAGAGATACTAATGCCACCTTAGATGATGTAGCAGTTTGTTACTTTGGCTCTAACTCTAGATGATTTTGGGGTTGACTGCAACTATAAACGAATCCGTAAGATAGGTGCAATGGTTTCTCGAGGTACTACTAATCCTAAAGGAGGCTGAGGTATGGTGGGAGTAGACATAATTAGTTTTAGATCGTCTGGAATGTACCTTAGAAAGGAGGTTACAATACATTAATTATTTCAAGGTAGAACACTAACTTGGTATAAATTAGTGAAGAAACCTTATGAGGCATAAAAGATGACTTAGCAGGAGTTCCAACGAGAGTTTAGAGACAAGTACACTTCACAGATATATCAGGATCGAAAGAAGTTGAAGTTTATGAGTTTGGTTTAGAGAGAGGAGATATCGGTGGCAGAGTATGAGGCTTGCTTTGGATCTTTGTCTAGGTATGCATTGTAGGTTGTGGAAAATCTAGAGGACAAATGTTATTGATTTGAGTAAGGTATGAGGATGAAGATTTGTTTGGGTTTGGGAGTTGTTACTTATGATTTTAAGAAGTTACTAAAGATTGCACTTAGAGCAGAGGATGTGATAGAACAAGATAGAAGGAGAGGGGAGCTAAAGAGGCAACCAAAGAGTCATTATGGAGAAGGAGTCTGCTAAGAGGGGAGTTAGTCATTCATGGTCGATTAGTATAGGGGGATGTAGGAGAGTCAATGCTACATCAAGCAAGATTGGTAGTTTGTATAGGTATGGTAAAGATTGAGGAGCTAGCAAAGATTCAAGACAGCATACACTACTAGTGTACCATCGATTAGGTCAGATAGAGGGGTTAGTCAGAGTTTCAAAGGACCTTTTAGCAGAGGAGTTAGAGGGCTATTAAGTTATACTACTTGTGGGAAAGTTTACATAGGGCCATATCAGGGAACCACTGGGATCAATTAGGCATGTTATATTTATGGAGAGTACGGGCATTTAAAGAGAAACTGTCAGAGAGTAGAGAGGATTTTGAGAGTGAGGACAGAGAAGAAAGTATATGGCCAAAGTGGTATCTTTGGTTTAGTTAGAGGCTCGGGTATAATTGGTAGTAGAGGTGGTGGTAAAAGAGTTGGACATGAACTAGCAATAGGTACAGGTAATAATGGAACATCTTCAACGCATGGTCAAACTCAAGCAAGGATATATCATATGATGAGGTAGGAGGCACTCGCAACCGATGATTTTTTTCTATACAATTTCATTATTTGATATTAAGGTTTATGTGTTAATCAAACTAGGATTTACACATTCTTACATTTATTTAGAGTTTACCTCTAGAGTTTTGAGGGAGGTTGGTCCATTAAGATATGACCTAAAAGTATGGTTACCAGTAGGAGACTATGTGGTAGTAAATGGTATACAGAGGGGGGTGTCAGTAAGGATTGGCGAAGTGGAACTAGCAACTGACTTAATAGTGATGGATTTAAGGGAGTTTGATCTAATTCTCATATGGATTGGTTAGCACAACACTGAGTTATAATGGATTGTTAAGTGAATGAGGTGGTGATGGAATCTTTGGCTAAATCAAGGGTGACATTTGTGGGGAATCACAAAGTGATTCCAACGTATGTGATCTCGTATATGACTACTAGATAGTTAATATTGGATAGATGTGAGGCATATTTAGCTTATATTATAGATATGAGGAAGGTGAATCTTGGGTTAGAGGATATTCCTATCAAGGAAATTTCTAGAGGTATTCTTAGATGATTTACTAAGTTTATCGCCTCAATAGGAGATATATTTCACCATTAAGACCATGCTTGGAGTTGTAACAATTTATATTGCACCTTACAGGATGGCTACTCTTAAGTTAAAAAAGCAGTTGGGGGAGTTGTTAGAAAATGACTTTATTAGACCAAGTACATCACTTTGGGAAGCTCAAGTGTTGTTTGTAAATAAAAAAGATGGTAGTATGAGACTTTGCATGGATGACCAGTAGTTGAACAAGGTGAAAATAAAGAGTAATTACATGTTGCCAATGATAGTTGATCTTTTAGATCATCTAAAGGGAGTTGTCATATTTTTCAAGATTGAACTGTGATCGAGATATTGGTAGTTGAGGATAGCTAAGTCAAGTATTCCCAAGAAAGATTTTTGTACTTGATATGACCACTATAAGTTCCTAGTGATGCCATTTGGGTTGACTAATTCATCAGCTGCATTCATGACATTGATGAACAAGACTTTTTAGGAGTATCTACTTCGATTTGTGATAGTGTTCATTGATGATATACTGGTGTATTTAAGGAGTAAAAAGGAGTATGAGCAACATTTGAGAATTATATTACAAATTCTTAAGGAGAGACAATTGTATGCCAAGTTAAGTAAAATTAAGGCAGAGAAGATCGATCAAGTCGTTGAAGGATTATGATTGTACTATTGATTACCATCTGTGGAAGGCTAATATAGTGGTATGTTTTGAGTATGAAAAGTTTAAGCGTGCTGGCTAATTTGGGTGGACAAAGTATGATACTATTAGTGGAGTTAAGAGCACTGCACATGAGATTGAAGATCGATTTATGTGAGTGGTTTATTGGTGACATTATAGTTTCATCTAGATTTGAGAGATAGGAATAAAGAGACACAAGCTTGAGATTTTTATCTTATGTGGATGATAGAGAGAGTGCAATAGTGTAGGGGGCTAACTTTTTGGTAAGAGCAGATGGAGTGTTCATAATTGGAAGGCGAGTTTGTGTGTCGGATATCAATGGACTATAAGAGGAGAGTCTGAAGGAAAATCATAGTACACCATATGGTATGTATCTTAGTACTACAAAAATGTATTAGAACTTTAGGCATTATAAGTGGCAAATGATGAAGAAAGATATGGTAGAGTTTGTTTCTAGGTGTTTAACCTGTTAGCAGGTCAAGATAGAACATCAGGCACCAGTAAAGAAATTAAGACCCTTAGCCATTCTGTCATGAAAGTGGGAGAAGATTACGATCGATTTAGTGGTAACATTATCGAGGACCAAATGTAGATATGTTTCAATTAAGGAAATTGTCGATAAGTTGACTAAATTAACTCATTTCTTACCTGTAAAATAGTCATACTCCTTTGACAAGCTTGCCAAGTTATATGTTAATAAGATTGTTAGGTTACATATGGTTTTAATCTATATTGTATCAAATTGAGATCCACTGTTACTTCTTAGTTCTAGATGAGTTTATAGATAGCTTTAGGAACTAGTAGAATTTGAGTATTACATTTCACCCTCAGTTGGATAAACAGTAAGAGCGTAAGATTCAAACATTGGAAGTTATGATGAGTTTGTGTGTTGAACTTTGAGGGTGATTGAAATAGATATCTACCTTTAAAGGAGTTTTCATATAATAACATTTATCACTCTTGTATTGATATGGCATCATGTGAGGCATTATATGGCAAATGTTGTAGAGATCTAATATGTTAGGATATAGAGGGTATCAAATTATTAGTGGGATTGAAGTTCACTTGAGATATGAAAGAGAAAATAAGGTGATGTTTGAAGACAATTTAGGATCAGAAAAAGAGTTATACTGATTAACATCAACGGGAGATAGAGTGCAATATTGGAGATATGGTATTTCTATAGGTATCACATTGTAGGAGAATTTTAAGGTTTTGTAGTAGAGGGAAGTTGAGATAAGATATAGTTGGCTATATATTGTACGAGGCCATTAACTTATATATTAGCCTTACCTCTGAAGTTATCACAATTTTATGATGTGTTCCATGTTTCAACGTTGAGACAGTATCGATCAAATCCTAGCTATGTTATATCGAGACCTGAGATCGAAGTTGCAAATGATATGACTTCTAAAGAGAAGCCATTAGAGATATTGGATAGACATCTTAGGAAATTAAGGAGACAGGAGATTTCAGCGGCGTGAGTTTTATAGAGTCATCATCATTCTCCAAGAGAGGCTATTTGGGAGTTAGAGGATGAAGTTCGACCTGAGTATCCTCATTTATTTGGATCCTTAGGTGCATAATTTAATTTCGAGGACAAAATTTTTTAAGGGAGAAGAACTGTAAAGCCCACCAAAAGAAAAAGAGAGCCAACTTTAACAAATATTTCTTAGCCCATAAAAATATAAAACAAAGGAGAATATAAATTAAAAAGACAGTAGATGGGTAATAAGAAACCCAATAAAAAGCTTTCTTCTTCTTCTCCATTTTTTCTAACTGGTAAGTGTATAAAAAAATACACCATCTTTCTCTTGCATGTGAAGCTTTTCTCAAGTCTTCTCATATTTTGTTTATTTTGCAGTAACTTAGTGAGAAAATTATGGAGATTAGCAACCCAAAAATCTCTTAGAAAAGTATAGAACTTCACATAGGTTAAACTTTTCTAGCAACAATTCTATGCCTTTTACTTGTGATTTTTATTCACCCTAAACTAATTAATATTTTGAAAGTATATTGTGATTATTTGGGACAATAATTTTGAAGTTATGGGAAAAATAAAATGGAGAAAAGGTGGTTGAAAATGAGAAAAAAAAAGGAGGAAGGAGAAGATGAGATGATAAAGAAGAAGAAAATTTTGGAAAATTTAAGTTATATTAAGGGGCAAAATAGAAAATATAAAAATTTAAGGGTAAAATTGAAATTTAATTCCTAGAAGGGTATTTTTATAATAATAAAAAATGAGGTTAAAGTAGAACTTTTAATAGTTATGGATATTTTAGTAATTATTATGGTTATGTAAAGTAAGGATATTTTCATAATTAAGAATAAAGTGGAAAAGAGAATAATTTTATATTATTATATGTACTTAGGTTGAAAAATTTTTCTTACATAAGTTTAATAGATTTTTGTAATATCTAGGTCTGAATGCCAAATTTAAGAAGTAGATTAGACTTATCAATGAGTTAAGTCTGAAAATCAGGTAAAGATAACCTTAGACTGTATTCTTAGAATAATGTATAGTTCATAAAACTTTGAATTCTGTTATTGATAAATTATTTTATAGTGAATAATTTTTTGAATTAATCATTAAGTAAATTAATGGTTAATAATTACATATATGGATTTTTAAAATATATGAATTCTTAAATAATTAACAAGGTACAAAATGTTCCACATTTATATTTTGCTACGTATTACGAGGTGTATTTCTTGATAATCGATAAAAATTGATAATAAAAATTTAATATTGTGTATAATTATAATTAAGAATATTACGATAAATAAATCATGTTTATGAAATTAAATAGAGACTAGCTAATAATAAGTTGAGAATAAATTGTAAATTTGTGGCTTGCCTAGGATAGACTATATTCGATGGTCTTAGATTGTTGAGTTGTTTAAATATGAGTGAGCAATGGCCAGATGACTGTCTGTGGAGCAGGTGTTGAGGTATCTTGAGTCCTGGGGATGTCCTATGCTGATGATTAGGTAATAGCATGGTACAAGAGTACTACATTAGATTGAAGAGTTGAGTTATCATGTACCTATATTTATACATCTAATTACGTTTCCACTTAAAGAGTGATTATGATGAGTAGAGATGAGCCGACAAACTATTGAATGTAAGCTTATTAGGTTAAGTAGGGCCTAGACAATTCAGTTAATAATCAAGTAAAACATAAGTGGTAGTAATAAAATAATATTAGTATTAATCGTTACTAATGATAAAATTTTAGATGTTTGTTGAGTGTTTGGATAAGTTGAGTATTGTTGTATATTTTAATATTATATGTATGTTTTAATCATTTTTCTAATTTCCATCCATATTAAGTTATTTGATTTTAAGGATATAGTCAGTTATTCTTACTAACTAAGTAGCTCATCCTTTGCTGCTATATTTTTGTAATAGGTAGAGAGATTGCCAATAACCTCTGTGCATATGATTAATAGAGTGGAGTCTAAAAGAGGCCAACATATTAAGTTGAGTAAAGTTGTTTTTATTGTATATACCTTTAAATGTGGCAATTCATATATTTGTGCTTGTACTGATAATTTTTGTGATTAACGAACATCATTTTTAAAACTAAAGAGGTTCTTGGTAATTAATGATATAATTGAGGAATACTTTGCATAAATTATGGTTTACAAATTTGTTTATTTGTTCTTATTACATCAAAGCTTGATCAGAAATCTTAAGAATATGCTTTTTAAAGTAATCCTCTTGTGAAATGAGATGGAAATGGAATAGTTATATGGTGTGGAAAAATCAATCATGGCAGTTTAAGAAATAAATGGATCAAATATACTTCTTTTTCTTTTAAAAAATATTTAGTTTAAATTTATATTTTAGTTTTTTAATTTTATGGCTTATAAAATTATAAAACTTAGTTTTGATCTTTTTTATAATTTGACTTTATTATTATTTAAACATATTCTAATTATTTAATATTAATTAAAAGTAAATTATAAATAATAAGATTTAATCATTTATTCTTAATTAATTTATTTTTAATATGAATAATAAAATTATCTTACAA
>JAOQMP010000001.1:13892768-13902940 GCA_027563575.1 Erythroxylum pedicellare
TTACTTTTGTTGTTACAAATTGTTTTATAAAAAATCACTTTATTGCCTTATAAAGACTTAAATTGTTGCAATATCTATTTTGTTGCAATATATTTTCAATAATGTTGCTATAGTATGAAACTGTAATGTTACTTTAGTCAAAACTTGAAGCAACATTATTCAAATTGTTTTTATATCCATTCAACATTGTTGCTATAGTTTGAAACTGTTTTGTTGACTTAGTCAAAATTTTAAGCAACATTATCAATTTTATTGCCCAATAAATTTTTTTTGTTGCCTTACACATATAGCACGCCACTTTATTTAATAGTATGAATTATGTTGCCTTAATAAAAAGGCAACAATAATTGTACTTATAGTTACGCTTTTATCTATTGTCAAAAGCGTTTTTACTCTAGTGAAGTTTTCAAGAAATTATATATTAATATATCATTTGCTGAAGCATTAGCTTAAATGTCGTCCTATTTGAAGTTTTTGAATGTGATCATCCAAATAAATAAATTAGAGGAATATGCTATGGTACACTTAACTGAAGAGTGTAGTGTAATCTTGGACACTAAATTACCTCTAAAGTTGAAGGATCCAAAGAGTTTTGATATTTCTTATCAATTTGGTGATTCTAATGCTATTAAGTTTTTTTTATATGATTTAGGTAAAAGAATTAATTTTATACCTTTATCTATCTTCATAAAGCTAGGAATAGGAGACCCTAAGCCGATGAATGTGTGCTCACTCTAGGTTGTGAATCAATCAATTAAGTGTGCGATTGGAGTTACGGAAGATTTACTTGTGAAATTAGACTTTCTTGTGATGGATATGGAGTATGATACTAGAATCCCCATTATCCTAAGAAAACCCTTTTTAGCTAGTAGAGGAGCTACTATTGATGTGGTTAAGGACAAACTTGCACTTGGGATGTGTAAGGAGAAGGTGGAATTTCGTATGTACGGGACATTGAAAGTCTCTCGTGCCTAGATAATGAATGCCCTAGTGTGCATGAAGTTTCTAAAGTTAATTGTGATGATTTCGTGAAAACATATAATTAGCACTTCTTGAATTTTCCTAAAGTTAATTACTAAAATTAGCACTTCTTGTATTGGTAAAAGTTTTGTATTTATTTTCAAATCCTGCCCTAATTGTTGAGCATCCTTGAATTGGAGAGCTCTGATATTATAAAAAATTAACAAATGTTTTCGTTGTGCTTTATTCATAGAAAAGCACTCATACGTATTCAGTGGACTGCATGTAACTGTGTAATACTAATTTACTAATTTAGGGATTGACAGGATCTTTTTGATAACCATGTTGTGGAGCTGGAGAGACAGGAAAAAGAAAAACAACTGTAGACTAGCACAGGCTGGCGACGTGTAGCAGAACATAGAAAATTTCTTGAATCATGCGACTTCATTTACTTTAAGATCGCTGGAGGATGGTGAACAGTGCTTGTGCCTCAAAAAATTGACTGCTTACTATAATACGGTTCCCACAGAAGGAATGGAGGAACCGAAAAAGATTCTCAATGGAGAAACAAATCTTCTAATGCTGAACCAGAGGTGGCTATAGCAACATCATGATGGTACTTTTTCAACTCCCTAACCCCGCAGCCATCAATTTACAACAACTCTCGTACAAAGGATGTGATCAATTCAAGAAGATTACTATGTTGGACATTTGAAGGCTACAACTGATGAATTCGGTTCTCCTCCTATATTTAGATATTAACGCGAAACTCTTGTACGAGGAGTAAGTTGGAGGTCCAACGCGAAGGTCATAAACAGAGATGATCATGGAAACATTGCAGCTTATTCACGTAAGTGACCGTTCTCGAGTAGAAATCAACGCGATGAGAATTAAGTATGCATTTTCAATTTCTTTTATTCCATAACAAAAGACGAGCCACCATCTCTTTGTTATTAACAATATCAGCAATTATTGTTTCATTATTCTCTATTTTATAAATTCAATATTTAAAATATAAATATTGATTTGAGCATTATCTAAGCAAGTACAATTATTAATATTAAGGCGGCTATCAGACTTTAATTCCGCCAAATTGGCTCTCTTTTTTTTTTGTCATTAATTAAGAGTAGATTTTTAGGCATTCAACCGTAACTTCTCTTTTTAAAATATTGTTTCTAAACTCATGCTCCCAAATCACTTTAACTAAAATTCCCTAAATTTATAAAATTCTTTATAGCCATAAGTGATCGTTTAGATAGAAAACATATTTGAGCTTCAACCACTAAATTTTCACTAAAATTTATTTTTATTAATGAAATAAAGCAACGAATTTATATTTTTATCCAAAATTTTATTATGTCATTCTTCTTTGTTTAAAGACAACACTTCATTTAATTGGTTGGACTAGCTGGTCTTTGTTTAGATGTTATATCCATGATTTACAAGTGTAGCAACATAAACTCAAGAATCCCAAACTCTTTCTTTTACATATTGATCAATTACCCCAAGAGTTGTGGTCCCATGCCTGTTATTACAATTATGACCTAACCTCAACTATTTCAATAAACACGAGCGCAAGTTGAAATGTCAACGTACGATTATGATTGACAAAACTAATTGCTACACCTCAGTGTACGACTAGATATTAATCCATATGACCATACACCAGCGCCACATCTATTCCCATGCTAGGATCAGCTTTCCTTCTCTCAATTTTCTCCGAGAAGTCCCTGTGTCTTCTAACCGGTTCAAAATATATAGATGGTCCTTGGCAGTCACCAGTTCAGCCATATATTTGGTGGTTGCTTGTAACCAAAAGGCCTAAGTTTTGGTGAGGACCTCCTAGAAGAGAATCCGGAAAAGAAAAGAAGTGTTGAATCCATGAGTTGGGTCCTGGGATAAATTAAGCTCAATTAAATCTAGTTTAAACAAATCTCAACTAAGAAAAGAAAAAAAGTTTTTCAAGAGATAAAATATCACAAAATTTAAATAAAAGTGAACTGAAAAAACTAAATTTATGTCACAATCACCTTTTTTTTGTTGATAATTTCATATAATTAGATTACCTTTTCACCTCTACCGACTAAAATTTCTTAATCCAAAAAAATTATATTTATACAGAGACTTAGGCTCTGTTTAACATAATTGGTTTGGCTTTGACTTGTTGGACAAATTGTATTTCGTCACAGTTAACAACTTACATACCTTAGTATTTATTTTTATCACACCTCATCAATACATTACTCAACTAGTTAAATCAAATGTTAGGCAGCGTGGTAGTTCAATCTCGAATTTTAATTAATTGAGTTCAAGGGTGACATTGTCTTAAGATAGTCATATATGTTCTGAGCTTCTTCTTCTTCTTCTTCTTCTTTTCTTTTGTAAAAGCATAACCAATTGGACCTTTACATGTCATTTCGCTTAGATATTCTTGACCTCCATTGATGATTCATATACATCAAATCGTTGTAAAAATTTAAGTTCTTTTGTTATCTTTTGCATGGCACCTAGCTACCTAGACCTGGGGGATTCCGATAAATCACACCCAACTGTAATATAAAATTTGCTGGTGTTTGTTATATGTATGCAGACTTAATGCTGTGGACACGAAAGATGGTCCTAATCTTATCATAAAATAGGAAAGGTCCTATCAAGTCCTAGTGACCCTTATTATTTATTTGTCTGTTTTTCTTAGTCGATGGAATCTTGGCCGATTGTTTGAACTCTTGAGTTGGCATTTCTCATTTCTTTATCCACAAGAAGCAGGTTGAGTTTACATGAGATGGCAGTTGGCAAATAATAATTACAAGAAATTTTTTACAGAATAGCGCTTCTATTCAAATATAGTTGTGAACTCGGTAAGAGTAAGCGTATGAATTGAACTACCGTACGGCTTTAATTTTCTTATAAAAATAAGAATTATACAAATCATGAATTTGTATGGTATTGGGTCAAATTGACAAATAATGTCATAGATTAGAAAGGAGTAATAAATTAAAAAGAAGGGCATTAGATAGGTGGGAACGAAATATAAAATTTAACGCTTGATTACATTGTATTTAATTAATACTTTCTATACAAAGCAAAATGTATATCATATTGTATATATTTTTAGTCAGATTCTGAGTAGAACAATTTCCCTTAATACGTACTTCAAAAGACTAGTCGTCGAGTTGTGGCCTCTGACGTGTATTTGCCAACTTCAACTCATTAAACTAATTATCTTAACATGATTAAACGATTTGATTGACTCGCTGAAACAACTGTGATTCAAGCTCAACCAAAAATAAAGTTCAAAAGGTTGCCCTTTTGGAAAATCCCAATCTTCATGAACTGGCTCACTAATTTCATAGCTCATCTTGATCATTTTGGAGAGTATGTAGATCTTATCTTTTAAGTGCTCTGATGGTACTCAGTTTCTCGTTCTTCTTTTCCATAAAAACTTTAATGGTAAATAACAATAAACAGTAAACAAAGAAGATAGAGAGTATGCTTTAAAATGCATCTTTTCTTCTCTTTTCTTTACGGAGGTGAGGTGGGGGTGAGGGTGTGTTATATTCTTTCTGAACATATATAGATTGTTTAGGAAACAAACAGCAAATTAAGAAGTGTCCTAAGAAATTATATTACAAGAACATTCGTTAGGCACGAAGATTATTCAAGAAAAGCATATGCAAACCTCAAAATTTTAAACCATTTAAGTTATGGAGTACCAAGGATGTTCTGATCCGACAATTGAAGGGCAGATAGAAATAGGGAGGCCCATGACAGGAACAAGAAAACTACTCTCCATCAAAAGCCTTTGTTGATAAGCCTCTATGGTTCCCGCAGCTTGGATCATGTCCTTAACCAAGTTGCGATAATATTCCTTGAGTTTCTTCACCATTCGACAATAGTACAACCTCAAGCGCTTTAGTCTCATTCTTCTAAACATTCCTATAAAGAATTGCCCTCGTCGAGGTCTCTTTCCACCTAGTCGTGCCGTTGGTACTTTCCGCCTCCGAAGTGAAACTTTCCGTCGGGTGGGCCACCGAAAAGTTGGAACAAGAGAGGTTTGAGCCATGAGAGTGAAGAGGAAGATCTTGGTAGGGGTGTTATAAGCTAAGGGAATGGTAGAAGTTATAAACTATATGTATAGTTGGACTATATAAAGACAAATAATGCAGCTCTGTGCACTTGGAGTCCAGTTGGGTTGAGAATTCATTTTAGGTATATCTTCATAAAATATTACTCCAAAGAAAGAACATGCAAATAGTCCAAGGACAAGGACAACCCTAGGTCATGGAGACAAGTGAACAACTAAGACTTTAATTTGCAACGGGTATGATGGGAAGTGGAGTTTTCAGAGAATAAATGATCTTTGAATTCGGTGCAAACCATCTTGCATTTCTTGTAAACTCTTTTCATTTATTTCTTTTTATGGGTCAGAGAGCTTGTTGATGTGGACTTCCTAACAGCACTGCTCGAAAGCAATGAAAATTAGTCACACTTGGAGTGTGAAACGTTTCCATTATCATGACATAACCATTTTTTGGCAATCTTAAATCACAATATATGCACTAGTAATAGACGATTCGATGTGTAGACGAAAATTGGTTGGACTCAAGATTTATTCTCATGTTTATTTAGCAGCAAACTCCAAAATGAATTATTTATTTTGAAAAAAATGTCATCACTCCAACCTTAATTAAGAATTTTAATCTTCCACATCACATCACATCTTTCTTTCTTTTTTTTTTTTTGGGTAAATTACATCTTCCTTTTCTGTATTAACAAATCAGCAATACTTAAGAAGTATATATATAATTAATACCCTTGATCTAGAACAGAGATTATATAATACTCCAGCTCGAGAAAGAGCTTCAAATCTTATCATTGCATTTATAACCCTAAAAGAAGAAAAATATCGTTGCATTTATAAACTAGTATGGCTCCAAATAGGTCACGTAGGCCATGACGACGCCGGACTTATGCTTAAAGCAGCAATTCTCTATTTAATAAAAACCAAAGGCCCTATCTCACTGAAACCATTACCTGTTTCTACATCTATAAGCAACTATTGGTTTCATCGACTTATAATGATTTATGACTTACAAAGTCGATACCAATTAATAAATAATTCGAGATTGCACTAAAAGTATTGAAAAAAGAGTGGTGTATTAGATTAATGAATTTTAAAAAGAAGAACGCTTATAACCATAGTACGGAGCACATACATGAATTACGGGCAGGGCAAGGATATAAGCCAAAAGAAGAAAGCGTGCACATATGTACAGGTTGTTATCCATGTGAATTATTTTATGAAAAGGGCCTTAAACTTCTTATTTTCTAATCAGCTGATAGCCAAAATTGATGTGGTCCGAATGTTAAGAAACTTGATCCTCCATATAGTGAACATTATTAATGAATTAAAATTATCCATGTCCATGATCGGTCATTCGTATATGGTGAGTGTTCCCTAGATTAGATTTTATTGAAGTTGGAACGATTTTCATTTTCCTTTTCTTGCCTGGACAAAGGATGGGGAAGAGATGTATGACTTTATATATAAAGACGGAGGAGATTACTGCCTAAATAAATTGATTTTGAGGTATAAAAGCTTCCATTAAATTAAATTAAAATTTCATATTCGAGTCAAACTATCTTTTTCTTATCAAAATGATAAACAATCTCTTCTAATTTTTACATTTGAGATGTAATTCTTCAAATTTTAAATCAAAGTGGAGCCTCAGTATGTGTGATGAGTAAATGACAAGAGGGCCAGTTGACACATGGAAGTTAAATGGAAGGAGTTTTTAAAAAGAAAAATTGAAGAGTTTTAAAGAAACGCTTTTCTATTCAACATTTAGTATAAGATCGCAACGTGGGAAGATGCAAGTTCTGATGAGGGCCCGCCGACGGTACGACAGAGAGCGGTCGCAATGATCTGATCATGATTTTATAATAACATACAATAAGTTAATAAATTTATTTATAATATAAAACGTTACAATTGTTTATCACATTTATATTTCAAAAAATTATATACAAAATACAATTTATTAAAAAATTTGAATTCTAATATTGGCATGAAAATTTAAATTTAATATTGTCCGATTTCATATTTATATTTGATTAAAATGATATTTCAAATTAAAAATCTTTTCCGAATTAAGATGAAATAAAACATATTTGATAAATTTATTATGACTGTGTATTTATCGTAAGAATAATTTTCTGCAAAGTTAAAACACAACACAGACACATACACATATATGAAGTGTCACGAAAATTTTCAAGACACACCACTTGTACAAGCCATCATTTGTATTCATTGTGTTTTTTATGGAAATATTAAAATTTCATCCACCAAACACACTATTTTGAGACTTTATCACATGCTAAAATCACATTATTATTATGTTTTATCTTTGGAAAACTATTGAGCTACCATCATTTAGCAAATTTAATAGTCCAATATTGAATAATAAGAATATATCCTTTATCTGCTCCTGTTAATTTTGTGGAAAATCAAAACTTGTTCTAAACAAAACTGGACTACATAGATTTTGTGTTCCTATTTTTGTATTTTTTTTGCAAACATTATTTATTTGGACAATCTTAAACTATATGAATCAACAAATTGTTGGGGAGTGTTGGATTGACAATGATGTCGATTATGTCAATCATGGTAGTCGAGTTTAATTCGCCTAAGTTATTGTGATTAGAGATGGCATCGAGCGCATGGGCAAGATAGTAACAACAATGAATCCTTCACAACGTTGTTGCTATTGTCACCTTTTTGGTGACGACATTGAATCCACCGTTTGTTACCTTCTCTGCTTGTCAAAGGTATCACTATTCTATCGTTGTCTATTGTTTTCCTTCTAGTTGATACATTGATATGTTGATAGTAATCCAAATTATTTATTATTTCTATCGTTACTTAGTAACTTTGTTTGTTATTATTCCGTTTGTTATGGTTTAGTGGAGTTATTGGATAAGTTTAGTTGACCAAGTTCTTAGCAAGCATGTTAATGGCAGCTCTTTAACGTGGCTTAAAACTTGGAGTTGTAGTTGATGTACCCTATTGTATTTAAACAAGTTTTTTGATTGAATGAAGTATGCGAGATAATTTTTTCCTTTATCCTCTGAACATCTTATCTTCTTTTTTTTTTGCTACATATCAGTGGTATCAGAGTTGGTATCCCAAACTTCAACTATAGCACTGATTTTTAGTGTCCATAAGCTATTTGATGAAACTACTGAGCCAAAGACTTGTTCAATTCTTAATCCTTTATAGCAACTCGATGAACAATTCAGTACAGGCTTCTAATCCCATTTTTGATGGGAAAAATTACATTAGGTGGAGTGTCCAAATGAGGGTGTTGTTTGATTACCAAAAATTGCTAGGTGCAGTAGAGGATGGATTTCCTGACCTTGCAGCTGATCCAAGTGAAACCCAAAAGACCAACCATTGGGAAAGTAAGAAAAAAGATCAAAAGGCATTGTACTACATCCATCAAGGTGTGAATGATGCAATATTCACGAAGATTGTAAGAGCCACCACTTCTAAGCAAGCCTCGGATATCCTTGCAACAATATACAACAGAGTAGAGAAAGTCAAAAAGGTGCGTCTATAAATCTTGAGGCATCATTATGAGCTTCTGCAAATAGAGGGGACATAATTTGTCAACGATTACATTAATCTTTTATTGAGTTTAGCAAATCAAATGAAGACGTACGTATAGGAGCTCAACGATGAGTCCAAAGTTGAGAAGATTTTAAGGACTTTTACACCTCGATTTAAACATGTGGTTGTTGCCATAGAAGAAGCTCATGATCTGTGGAATATGAAGATTGACGAACTAACTGGCACGTTATAAGCCCATGAACAACACATGATTAAGAAGTAGATACCAAAACTGATGAGCAAGCCTTTTAGAGTGAAGTTTCTGTTAAAGGTGAATGAAGCAATCAAAAAGGCCAAAAACATAGTAGTTCTTGTGGCATAGGACGAGGATGAGGACGTGATTGCTGTCATTACAAGGGACATGGAGCTCAAAATAGCAAAATGGGTGATTGTAATGAGGAGAATGACCAAGAGAAATTAAATTTTAGCCATCACGTAAATAGAGGATGATTTCATGGTTGAGGTAGAAGGAGGTATGAAAAATCTAATGTTGAATGTTACTCATGTCACCGACTTGGTCATTATTCATATCAGTATAAGATTTAATAATAATAGTGAGGAGGCTCATTATATAAAAGAGGGAGATGATGATGATCATGCACTTCTGATGGTGACTGTAACCAATGAAACAACAAATTATAGCACCTAATTCTTAAGACACTGGATGCAAAATCATATGTGCAGCAGGAAGGAACAATTTGCAAAACTTGATTAATATGTTCATTCCAGAGTCAAATTCGCTGATAATAGCACCATACCAATGATCGGAAGGGATAGGTATGATTCAAACAAAGATTGGAGACCACCAATTTCATGTCAAATATATTCTATGTACTAGGGATGAAGAGCAATCTCCTTAGTGTTGGTCAACTTCTTGAAAAAGGGTATGTCATGAACTTATGCAACAATCAGATGGTCTTGCTGGACAAGAAAGGTATAATTGTTCTTAAGGCTCCTTTGACCAAGAATTGAATATTTCACACCAATACTGCTACTAGTGCTTATTATTTTCTTAATACTATAATTCAAGACGAGTCTTATGTAACACCCCATGTTAGGGGTTGGAAAATTTAGGAATTTTCAGTACATCATATGCTTTGCATAATTGAGTATTCGCTGATATGTGCATATGAATTTTTACATGTACAAATAATTGTACATGCATTCATGACATTTTCTGGATATAATTGGTTTCTAAATGCGATTAAAATGTGAATGATGGATTATTTGCGTTAAAAATTTATTTGGAGACTATTAGTATTATTTTGAAATTTTTCGTGAATTTTAGGAAATTTCTAAAATTTTGGAGTAGAAAAATATTGCAATAATGGGCCAATTACATTGTGACAAATGGCTCACATGCAAGGTGACATGTGGCAAGATCTCCTCAATCCACATAATTATCTTGTTTTGTAAGGAAAAACATTTTCCGCAGCTCATTCTCGATTGTTCTTCACTGCATGCATTAACACTAAACAAAAAAAAATCTCTTTGCTTATACATCACTGACCAGTCCATATATATTGTTTAACACTAGTTA
>JAOQMP010000001.1:13917377-13930805 GCA_027563575.1 Erythroxylum pedicellare
AAGAGAAAATTAAAAATCAAGGATAATATGATGAAATCTCTTTAATCTTCAAAAAGTTCACCCTAAATAAAAGAAAATCCACTCCAAAATGTTTTCTTTAGTTGTTCTTTATATTCCTGTTACCCTAAGGCTTCTAATTGTGTTTTTTATAGCCTCCTCCTTTCTTTTGCCACCCAATCTTGGATTCTAAAGTTAAAATTTAGATTATGGGATATGCATAGGCATCGACATAGACTTATTGATAGTTGTGTACTTCAAATAGATGCACAATGCTTTTGTAGAGCCAACACGTGCATGAACATGACTATGTAACGTCAAAATAGCCTACTCACTACTCAAGATAGGCATCTTTTATAGAAATCAATCAACACGTCCCTATACTCTTTAAACATGGGCATATACTTGTCATGCACTCTATAACTTAGTCAAAGACACCTTAAATTGTTCTATACTTGTTTGAATTCATTCCTTTTTCTCAAAATGAGTGAATTAGAACCTAAAGAAAAAATATGAATAATTTAAGTTCCATAAATGATAAAAGACTTAAATAAACAAACAAAATACGCCTAATACAAGCCTAAAAATATGAATACATCAACATTTATCAATAGCAAACTTAAAATATTTGTAAAAGATCATCTAAATAGAATGACCAATGGTTGATCAACTATAAGATGGATGATAATTAGAAACTTAGTGACCTTTTAATTTTATAGGTAATTGGGAAACTGTTAAAGTTTTAGTTTAGAGAATTGCATCAGATTAATTGAAAATGGCAATAATCATATATTAAATATGGCATTTCAAAGACTTTATGTTTAAGAGAAATGACTATTACATCTATGAATTTTGTTATAGAATTCACTAAAAGTGAAAGTTATAATGGCAATAATTTGGAAATTTAGATTATGGAAATCTAATATGTATTAGAAGAGTAAAAGGCTCTTATCTCACTATATAAAATCATGGAAATATTTAAGAAAGACACCATTTCTTAATATAAGAAAACTGTGAGTCATATTGCTTGTGTAAAAGAAGAACTTCTTGGCTTGAACAAATGTTAATGTTAATATACAATTTGGGCATATTAGGGAAGCATTCTCCCATAACCTATAACTGAGTTCGTATTAACAATATAAGTAGGTTTTGAAAAACTTATAAAATAGATTTCTAAGCTATGAAAACTACTAAAATATGTTAAAATGAAATCTGAAGTGAAGAAAGTAATTGATTGTTGCAAAAGGGAATCACAAACTATGAAATGAAATTCAATATAATAAAGATGAATTCATAAAGTTGAAAAATAACAAAGTGTTTTTTAAATAGATTGATTGTTTTCTCTAGAGATTGATTTTTATTATACTATGATTGTGTTGATTCACTTTTCCTTATGGTGCTGATGATTTTATAATCTTCTCATTCTTAAGCAGTTTTTGTTATAACTATCTACTTCCTTATATTTCAGCTAGCTATCTACCACTGTCTCATTAACTTACTATCCTAGACATCTGCTTCAAGTAACTTCCTACCTTCTAACCCACTCAATAATGTTTTTGTTAACTACCTTCCATCATTTTCTCAAATTTCATATTCTAGACTTTCACAAATTTAACACATTTTTCTCCACTTGCCTGTTTTTTTGTTGCCCATAAATTCTTTAGCTAACCATTGATTGGGCTTCTATTTCTTGGCTAACTTATATAACTGAATGGATTTTTTGTCCAAATGAGCTAAATTATTTTTAGCCTATCAATAAATTCCCTCCCCTTTTGGATATGATTTGTTAACCAAACCAAACATATGGTATGAAAATTCCCACAAAATTTAATCTCAATGGGTTTACAGATTCTATATTGTCTTGAGGTAGGCCTAGTGACATCACTTATGAGTATCTTCCTAAATCCTAAACAATCTTTTATAGATAAGAAAATTCATGTCCAAAGATTCTTTTAAAATCTTTCACATTTGAAATATATCCATTATAGACACTAAAAAATATCTTTAAATTTCAAAACTTGCTATTCTCGTAAGATTTGATCGTTTTTCATTATAAAATCTTCCCATTTCTTCTTCACATTCCACCTTAACTCTTAAAAACTTTGTATCCTCTTTTTTAACTTTAGTTTTTTTCTATTTGTGACTATTACGACTATAGATTCTTCTCATCATGCTTCTTCCTCTTCTTTAATGAACTTTACTGAACTGAATGTCACTGATGTATATTTCTAATTCATGTACTTTCTTAAAAAAATCCCTTTGATTTTTTTTAACTTCACTTCTTTGCATAGGCTATAAAGCTTGAAATGGTCTATTCTGTTTGAGCCCTTTTTTACCTTTATAAAAATCAAGTAAAATAATTCTTAAGATCTAATTCTCTTTTTAAGTATTAATTATAACATTTGAATTCCTTTTTTTCAACATTATAGAAGGATTTCCCCCATTTTAATCATGAACACAGTTTGACTTTCACTATCAGGACCCTTTCACCTATTGATTCTTCTCACCCATCACTCTCTCATTTGGGAAAAGTAAATAAACAAAACTTCCATCTAGAATTCACTTTATTTAGGCACCAAAATCCCTAAAACTATGTCCTAAAAATGTAAATCAATGGACTAAGTAGGTGGATAGGTTATAACTATCATATCATTTAGCCTGGAAGAGACATGGCCTTTTACAGCTGATTTCCCTTTCTATGAATTCCATATAATATCAACTTAACCTTATTTTCAATTTTGAAACTCTATAGTCCTTCATATAGCTCCATTATATTTCCTTCAGTCATAATTTAATCTCATTAAAGGCATTTTCTTTTTAACTAGAATGCTTATAATCAGGGAAGTTTTTGCTTCATCAATTAAAGTGACCCCTAGTTCAAACTCTGTAAATTTCAAATGCTCTTCTTATTTTTGATCTATAAATAGCTATGATTCTTCAAGAAATCTTATTTTTCAAAAAAAATAATATGTCATGTTTATTTGGGTTAAGCTAAATCAATCTATCTTTTATCCTATTAATAACAAACCCAATTTGGAATTCTTTCCTTTTTGTAAAGTGATGGATTTTGGTAAGTTCTTTACTTTAGGGTCTACTTTCTTAGTATTTCTTTATAGTAACTTAAGGAGAAGTAAGTTCAACCTTGCCTTGCAATAGCTTAACCTATATGTGTGGTTTGTCCAACTTTAGACTTTTGCCTATTTCCCTGAACATAGGGAAATAAAAGGCTTGCCTTTTTATAACCATAGATTTTGCAATTTTCTCAATCTTTGTTTACCCACTAGTTTATGTACTAAATCTCCTAAAGACATCTTCAGTACTTTGTATGTCTAAAGTTTAGGTCTATGGGTCAATTGAATCCTTTTAAAGACTTCTCTGAAAGGCCTTTTAGCTTAGAATTTTTAAGGCTTCTGAAGCATCTTTCTTAATCATTTAATAGAAACGTTTTCTCGTCTATACCAATCCTATAGTTTTTACTTTTGGTAGTAATAAAGCCCTAAAACCTAACACTTGCATTACGACCTTAGGTTTTGAAATATACCTCTCGTATCTCTGGAGTAGGCAACTTAACCTTTCTTTAGGAATTCCTCTTGTTATACATTTTTTGAACTACCCAGTAGGAGTCCCTTTTGAGTAGCTCTGTCAAAAAAATTCCTTTGAAAAATTTTTGATCACAATTGCATTCTCAAATGCAAGATTTTTTATTTTAGTGTTGTTGACATGGAGGCTTACGACTTCTAGTGGTTAAAAAGTTATTAGTGTTTATACCTCATCAAAATTTCTCTTGTTAAAGGTATTCCCTTTAATTTGAGCATTTTTGGCTCTTTAAAAATTATTCCTAACTTTTACTATTACAAATTTTAAAATCTTGGATGCTGAGAATAAAGAAGAAAGCAAGCCTTCCTTTAAAAAAGAGGTGGCTCCTAATCCTCTCTCTTAACGAAAGCCTAAAGAGATTCTAGCAACTTCTAGTTCTAAGAAAGCTAAAACTCCAATGTCAAAGAGTTTTACTAGGAAGTCCACTTGCTCTTCACCAAATTACTTAAAGAAACTGAGACCATAAAATATTAAACTAAAGATATCATCATTATAGAAAGGACTTCATATATGCCAAAAAATTGTTGAGGATATTATTGATGGTATCAACCTTCCCTTTATTTCTTTTACCTTTCTTTTCACTATAAATTCCACTTTTTGTCTCTTTTTTATACAAATGACACTATGTCAAAACTTCTTATTCCTTCTTTCCTCTTGAACTAAAATATAGAAGAACTAGGAATTCTCATAATCCAAAGGTCATTAAGGTTACTTCACTAAAGGTAAAACAAGAATTCCCTTATTCTACATGCTAATACATAAGCATGTTAACAAATTCTTTTATTTCTTATAGGAAAAAGATGTCTAGACCACAACAGTGAATCCAAAAGAAGTCTTTAACCTAAATTTTCTAGATCTCTCTCTTGACCTTCCTTATAATATCACACCAACAATCAATTATGAGAAACTATCAAGAGTCAAGGATTATTTGAGATTCACTATGCAATAAGAGTTTTAGTTTTTGACTAAGATTCATCATAGTTCTTTTCTGAGCATGCTATCATATATTGGATTCATAACTTAGTTGCTTGTTATTAGGGAACTTCTTACCAAAGCTAAAAAAGTCTTTGTTTCCTTTAACAAGTCTTGTCGTGATTAGGTCATGTACTCCTAGAAAGGAAGCCTCTTACCAACCTCAAATGTATTATCATATAGAGGAAACTAGAGATAAGAATCTCTTAAAAAATTTAAGAGTTGAAAAACAACTTTGATTCTTTAAAAAATGAGGTTATTGAGTATGAATGAGCTATTAAATTGATTATAAAGAAGTAAAAAGATCTTTAATAAGATGGACAACTACTCAATAAGAAGTTTCATGAAGTCAAATTAATGACTAAGAAGTTAGGTAAGTCATTTGTGTTGCAAAAGAATGAAGTCAATTTATGTAAACAATAAGTCTAACAAGCTAAAGAGGACCATCTTTCATGTATCATCCAATGGGGTAAAATTCGATCCTTAGGTTTGGATCAACTATAAACTTCTCTTCCTTATTTCAAATTTTCAACGTTTGGTTAATTTCATATAGGTTTTGAACTTTATCTATGACTATTTATTTTGGACTAATGATATTTGATTTTTAAGAACTCTTTCTTATTTCTTTATCCTCATCTTTTCAAAAAAGATGGGTACATAAGGCTTCAAATATTTCCCATTAATGAAATGCCTACGAGTTTCTCCCTCTAAACTAGTTAACCAATAGAAATACCACTTAAAAACCTATAAGTTCTAAATAGCCCCTCCCAATTTGGATACCATTTATCGCATTCTCTATCTTTTTTCGTAGATGGTAGGATCAACATCCACACTAGATCCCCTTCCTAGAATTACTTCCGACAAATTCTTTCATCATAAAATTTTTCCATCTTTTCCTTTTGAATAATCATGTTATTTAAAGCCTGAAGTTGTACTTTTTCTAAGTTCTCTAATTTCATTAAAATTTTGAATTTCCTAAAGTTTTTGGCTTGTTTACTCTCATTGATAGAGCCACTACTTCTATTAGAACATCATCATGTCCATAGGTTAAAGGAAATTGGCTAATTCTTATACCATAATGTTTAGAAGTATAATATTCCACAAGGTTTCCGGTAAAATTCCATACAGTTCTCTTGGATTCTCCTCTATCATTTCTTCAAAAATCTTAATAACCATTTTGTTTAATAACTTGACCATTAGCTTGACCATAATCTAGCGTCAAGTTTAATAATTACATCCCATAATCTTTAGCAAAATCTCAAACTTCCTAGCCCAAAAATATGGTTCCTTGATCACTTTTATCAATCGAGAAATTCCAAATTGATGAATAATTTGTTCTTTAATGAATATAACTACATTTTTTATTAACCTTCTTCAAAAGTTAAGCTACCACTCATTAGTACAATAATTTGTGACTAACAAAATAAAACTATAGCCTTTTAAAGATGGTGGATATATCTTCCTATTAAGATCAATGGCACATCCTCTAAATGCCCATGGTTTGATTATATAATGTAGCCTGAAATTAGGAATTTGTTGAATTTTTGACATTTTTTGCATCCTCTCACTTATGGTATGCATTCTTTCAAAATTAATGGCTAACAATATCCATGTTTTCATATAAGACATCTTATATTTATTCCAATTTGATCTACTTCACATACCGTTCATGAAATTATCTCATTACTATTAATACCTCAGAAATCCCAACACATCTTAAAAGAATTCTGTAATTACTATGACAAAACAAGATTCCTTCATTCAATATAAAATTAAGTGTGTATTGATTAATTCTGAAAGGAACTTTCTTGCTTAAAATTTCTAAAAAATCTTTGATCGCAATTCTTAAATACTTAGTGACTTCTTCATCAATATTAAAAAATTCTGGGAAAATTACCCTTTTGTAAATTGATGGTTGAGACCTTCGTTGTACCAAATACACTTACGAACAAAATCATAAAAAAATTTCAACCCAACCACTATTTATGATAGCTCATTTGCCCTTGCAATTTGCCACTCATTAAATATACCAAAATTTTGTATCATCAATAAATTTCGTTAATTGGACAAAGACAATATAATAAGGTGACAAAGTTAAACTTATGCACTTATATTCCTATGTCATTTGGGGTGATACCAGTTAAAAATATACTTTAATAAGAACTTTGGCTCTAAGATCAATTAAAAGTTCTGGTCTAATTAACAAGCCTTCATATTGCACGTAATTATTAGTACATGGAAAGTCCAAAAGAGTTTTGGTTCCATTTGGTGCAATTATAACCATTCTAACAATAGTTAACTTCTCTGTACCAAAGCCATCAAATTGTAATTCCTATGGCTTCCTCTCACAATTTAGAATTAAATGTCCCACATCAGCTCATTCCTTAATTAAGGGATGGCTTATTAAGAAATTGGATAAAACTTGACCTTTTGTAAATATTTATAGGTAATATACCAAGTTCAAGTTTATAGAAGTCATAAGGCATTTACCAATTTCCTAAGATAATTGATTTTTCAGCATATATTTCATTAAGTCCATATGTGAAACCACATAAATTTTATTTTGCAACAATAATGCTTAATTTTGAACACGTAAAATATAATAGTGTGAGAATTCTATTCAATAATAAATAGTTTGAACATAGTCTGCATAATTATTTTTAGCTAATAGACATCCAATAGATTCTTTTGCAGTAGAAATGTACAAATTTAATGGAATTCCTTTTCAAGGGAGCACTAGAACTAGAGATTTGATTTGTCATTTCTTGATACTATCGAATGCCTTATGATGTCTTTTTTCCTAATGGAATTCTTCAAAATTCTTCAACCTTAATAATTTTAAATTTTCATTTGCTTTTCCTACAAGATTACGAATGAAACTTCTTATGTAATTCACTTGGCTTAGAAACTTCTAAAGCTCTCTCTTATTATGAGGTGGTTTTGCTTTCAGAATAACTTTGACTTTATTTTTATCTAACTAAATTCCTCTATTGCGAACTAAAAACCCTTGGAAATTCCCTACTTTTACTCTGAAAACACATTTTAGGGTATTTGACTTCAACTTGTGCCTTCTCATCCTATGAAAGGCTTATCACAAATACTGGATATAATATTTACTATTTTTTTGACTTTACAACGATATCATTTACGTAAACTTCCAAAGTACATCCTACCAAATCTTGAAAGATAGCACTCATAACCCTTTAACAAATGGCTCCAACATTCTTTAGTCCAAAAGGCATCAAGACCCACTCAAGTGTCCCTATACCTTGAAAATATGAAAACTATTGTGGAAATATCATTTTCGATTATAAAGGTTTAACTATAACAAAAAAACATAAAAGAAAATATATAATGTCCAACCATTGCATCTATTAAAGAATCTACAATGGGGATAATTTGTACATCCTTAGGGGTAACTACACTTAAATCCCTAAAGTTGAAACAAATTCTTATTTATATTCTTTTGAACTATAGGCACTATATTGGCTAACCACTTAGTATATTTTATATGTCTAATGAAACTAGCCTTATATAATTTTTCAACTTCTTCTTTAATCTTCTATTTAACTTATTCAGACCACTGTTTAGAAGGTTTATGGTGAGGAAATAAATTTAGATTTATCAAACGTCTATCTTCTACCATCCTTTGACTCAGTCTTGACATTTAAGTATATTCTTAAGCAAAATACTCTTCAAATTATTTTAAAAGTTCCACTAGTTCCAACTTTATCTTTGAATCTAAGTGTTTCCTAATAAAGACTTTATAAAATTCTCTTAAATAACCCTAATTAACTTATTATGATGATTCTTGATTTGTCTTCTGTAATCATCAAACTTCTCAAGAGAATATTTCAACTCTTGGACATAACCAACATTCATTTTTGGTTCCTCTTCTTATTCAAAAATTAGTTCTGCATAACCACATCTATTTATGTCTTCAAAATTCTCCAAGATTTGCTACCATTAATATCATATATCTAGGTTGATGCTACTGCTATATCTTTTGTGAAAATTCACTAGTGAAGTTCCTTTATAATGGGAACCTTCATCGGTTTAGGAGCAAGCACAATGGTAATTAACTTTTCAATAAAATAACTTCTAAATTTGTACATGATTTACATAATCTCTGTAAAATATTCCATCTTTTCTTTTCCTTCCTTACAGTAAGATGAATTGTAAATTTCCACAAGACTTACATGATCTCTGTAAAATTTTGCCTCTATCACATCAACTTTAATATGAAATGGTTACGAATTGACCCAAAAAAAAAAGCTAATGGAGAGATGATGGAATGAAGTAATTGGAGTAGATTTAATCTTGCCTCAACAAGACTTGGTAACTGGTATGGGTGTCAATAACAAAGAAAGCAGTGAACAAACTATTTCCTCCCACATAATATTTACATGGAGAATTCCCCATGCTCTAGTAGTTTCATTATTGCATGTAGCAACATATAATTCATTTGGGATCAAGTCTACATTGTATTTGCCTAAAGCTATCATCATTTTAGTGGGAATAATGTTTATTGCCAATCTATTATCAACCAAAAATCTTAAAGTCGATCTTTCATTGAATAGGACTTAACATACAAAGGTTTTATATGTTATGTCAAAATATTTATTGGCTTTTCTAACAATACCTTTTTTGTAGTTTCTGGCCCTATTGACAATACTACACCCTACATTCTCCTCTCTTAGGAGGGTTTCCACTTTCTTTGAACAAGATTTTCCAAGTGAAGTAGAGATTTTTATAGAAAAAATGGTATATGGTACTTAAACGGGAATTTCTCCAACATTAATGAATTCATTGGAATCCTCATCCTCGCTCTTAACGCAAGCTGACTTCCTATGAAATCTAGGATTCTCTTTTGTCTTGTCTTGTTTTTCACTAATGACTTGTACCCTTCCTTTTCTATTGTTAGGATCTATAGTTCTTTCTTTAAAGAAGACAAGTTTTACATAAGTTGGCTCCTCTAAAGAAATTGGCTTGTTTTTTTCTCAATCTTGTTACTAGACCTCTATCAATGAAGCCTTAATGCTAACAAATTCTTAGATTTTCTTTCTTTTTTCCATTAATGGTATGGTGGCACTCATTCTGGCACTACAAATCTAGGTTATTTGCACTAAAAACTTGGAATTCAAGGTTTGTATATTTGCCTATAAATATGCTTAGATTTTTTAATTTTTTAAGTCAATATATGGTCTAAACTCACTGTTAAGTAAGTGGTATATTAACTTTTATACTATAATTATGTTTTATGATTTTAGTATTAATGAAAAAGATGGCCAAAGTATATATATCCAATGATAAATATGTGATTTTATAATTTCATGTTGATGCTTTTTATAGCTAATGATATTAAGTAGTTTGTTAAGTGAACAAACAAATTGGTTATCATCCACAATTAAAATGAAGAACATGACTAAGACTGCGTATTTCTTTATGGTTAAGATTGCTAAATTTAGTTTAAGAAGAGCTTTTAAATATAGTGAATACTTGAATAATTTTGTGTGCAAGATAGTAAACTAGTTTTATTAAGTCATTAAGCACCTAAGTAATATGTAGTATCTACAGATAGTACAAAAAGAACAGGAGATAAAGATGATTCATATTCAAAAGCAATCAATATTCTCATGTTCATTATGTTTTATGAGAACAATTATAGTGAAAGGTAGTACTAAGGAGCTCAAATATCAATATAAATTCAAACACATAAATATCAAGTATTATGAACAGTCACTAGAGATATTCGTTTTTCTTTATGCTACTATGTCTTTGGTATAGTTATACTTATTATGTAAAGTACATTTAAAGGTGTAAGGGATTAATAGTAATTACATAACCTAAAGAAACGATATGTTTTCCCAATTTGCCTTAATATCCGAGATGCAAGTTTTAAAAGGTGTATAAAATAAATAAGTAAACCAGAATTAGGTATTAGGTACGCCTAAACTACAATATGTATAATATTTGAAGAAAGATATATTCTCTAATAAAAGATAATTAATATTATAACACATGAATTAAACCATGTGTTCATTTTTAACCAATCAAGATAATGTAAGTCATACTCTCATGTGGATTATGGAGCAAAAGTTCAAGAGCAATTTATTATCATGTGGATTATAGAGCAAAAGTTCAGAGTAATTTTTGTTTAATTAATTATTAGTACAAGTATGTTTTGATCCTATGAAGTTACTTTCTTTTAAATTCTAATATTGATATGAGAATTTAAATTCTAATACTTTTAGTTTAAGGCTTTTCATTATTTGAATTACCAAAGAAAATAATTCCATTGCGTGATGAAACTTCCTAATGTACACAAATAATTCATGTTTTGGTAATGATCTTCATTTCTTTGAGTTTGAGGCTTTTAATGCATGAATTACCAAAGAAAAATAAAATATGATTACATTTCTATAACAAATAGATAGTCAAGCATGCATTAGTAATTTGTAACATGTTAAGTAGTTGAGAAATGGATATATGATGCTCACTCCCATTTTATAAAGGTTATACAATATTTGACATAACATATTTTTTATAAATAAAATCTTCAAAAGGCCTTATATTTTGATTGACCTTTGCAAACATACCATGTGTACCTATTTTTTCTTTGTATAAGCTAATTATATAGCTCCTTCATTTACACAAAAACAATATATTTTCAATATTGAATAGCTTTTATTTGAGATATAAATACTCACATATAACCTTTTAGGATGAAACATACTATATAAAATTTGATTAATCCTCATTTCATAAAATTAATTTATAATACATTCAATTGTTACCAACTAAATAAATTTGTATAACTATTTTATAATCTTATAGTTTACATTATTTGGCATTGTCTGCGTGAACTTTTCAAAAATTTGAATATTCTCATTAGAAACTTTAAATTAATTAAGATATCTCCATCTAGAGAAAGAATAAGGTTTTAAGATACCACCATTTAAAGAAAGAATAAGGTTTTAAGATATCTCCATTTAGAGAAAGAATAATGGATACCTAGGGAAGTAGTTGATTTACTAACCTTATTAAAGTAGCCAACAACTCTGAAACTACTCAAGCTAATAAAAAATCAGAGGACCAAATTACTATAATTGAGATGTTGTAATAACAAATCAACCGATTAATGCTAAAAAGAATATAGACGCAAAAAAGACAATAGACTCATATCCCACATCCATTATTAAAAAGAGCCACTTTAATATTTCTATGATCCTTTCCACTAAAAAAACAATTTTGGGGGGTAAGCCTAATGGCTGACAACCTTTTAATACCTAATGTCCTAGAAAAAAATTACTAACAAGTTTAAGGTGCTAACTCTAGGCACCTATGATGATATGCACAATCTAATTAACCATATTTATATATACAGGGAACTTCTGCTACATTACTTCTCATATCAATTGCCACTTTTTAATAATTATCTATTATAATTATATCACATTTTTCTAGCAATATATATGTGCTAAGAAACTATGCTTATTTAATATCTTTAACTTAAAGGAAAAAGGAATGCCTAAGGAATTATTTAAAATGCTTCAACTTCAATGCAATCAAAATCTCAATTCTTAATATAGGGGTGGCAACAACAACTTTTACAAATGGATTAAGAAAGCCAAAGATTTTGGAATTCTATATAAAATAAATAATCTCAAAGTTTCAAGAAGGTACATATCATAAAGCAAAAATATTTAGAAATGACTACTAAACAAAATGTAAGAAGCCCAATAAATAAAAATAATTAGAATAAGAATATGGGTGCATTTTCATTAACGAGATTGATAAGAAACAACTATGTGCTGATCAAACTAAAATCAATATTAAAGAAAAGAATGATGAAGATTTTGTCATGGACAATGAATTAGAATAATAAATGGCAAACAACCCTTCCAAAAAGGATTTCAACATATGCTATCATTTCCATCACACCACTAGATATGAGATTGTAGATTGTAAACATTTCAGAAAAATGGCCAATGGTTTATTTAAATAGGGAACATTGGTTCATTTCATAAAATAAAATAGCAAGAATGGTCATACTAAGGAAGAATAGAGGAGGAGTCCTTTATAAGGGTTTAACACTAAGGGAACCACTCCCCACTTAAAAGGTGATATATATGATCAATAAAAGAATATTATAAAGAGCAAAGATCTAAGTTCAAGGAGTCATGAAGCATACACCAAACCAAGTAAACCTAGAAAAAGAATAGGAGTCTTTAAGTCCACCTTATAGAAAATCGATAATAGGACCTTGATTCACCCTCATAAAGGCACTATGGTGATAACTCTTTTGACAATCAACTCATTATATATATATATATAGTTTTATGGATTTTTTTATGATAACTTAAAAGAAATAAACATCTCAATATAAAAACTAAAACTTGTAACATCAATGCTAGTTTCAAAGGAGATCAAATCTACATACAAAGACAAATATCTCCACCTATGATTTTAGGGTATGTTTGAGATGGATAATAAATATGAAAAATTTTATGTTGTACAAAGATCATCTACCCAAAATACTAAAATTAACAAAGACAAATATCTCCACCTATGATTTTAGGAGTATGTTTGAGATGGATAATAAATATGAAAAATTTTATGATGTACAAAGATCATCTACCTAAAATACTAAAATTAACAAGCCTTCACTTTAATGTCGCTTAAGCAATTCTCTTCCCTTATTAAATATTAATCAAGTTTCTAACTCCAAATGGAATAAGAGAGGTATTTAAGGACCAAAAAATGGAGACATAATTTTACACCATCGCTTCAAAGAAAAATAATGTTTCATATGTGATGAATGTGTAGGACTTAAATGTAAGAGATTAAAAAAAGGATATT
>JAOQMP010000001.1:13950984-13967869 GCA_027563575.1 Erythroxylum pedicellare
ACTGAGCCTATCAATTTGTTAGATGGTCACCATTTCCACACTAACCCAACACTTTCTTGTTGCTTTCTAGTTCACTTTCTTGATTAGATAAGAAATACAAGCTACTAACAACCTTTCAAATTCATTTCTTTATTATTATTATTATTTAAGGATTATCATAAGTAGGGCCTTATTCTAAATTGGAACCCAAAAAATTTAAAACATAAAAGAGAATTTGAGTGAAATTTCATAGAAGCAATGAGCATGTGTTCTACCAATTTTCCTCTCAAATTACTTCACTAAATGACACATGCATGGCTTCCAAAAAAAAATGCATATCCATCCCATTATAGCTGTACAATAATACTTAATGTAGTATAATCTTATGGCAATTCAACTATGTTTAATTTTACGGCACACATCTCAACAGAGGCGCCAATAAGGATAGCTAGGAAGTCTTCGTCTCAACACAACATCACGAAACACGTTATCTTTCCTCTATAAAAACGCATCTGTGTCTCAACTTCACATCCCAACTCCTTCCCTGAACCTTCAAATCCTTTAACCAAATGGATACTCCTACTTGGTTCATCTACGCTGCTGTTTGGTTAGCCACCATAGCCCTCATCCTCCTCTCTGGCTATATCCGACGCCGGAAACTCAACCTGCCACCGGGACCAAAGCCCTTTCCTATAATTGGAAACCTTAACCTCATAGGTTCACTTCCACACAGATCACTTCATTCACTGTCTCAAAAATATGGTCCACTCATGCACCTAAAGTTCGGATCCTTCCCTGTTATCGTTGGCTCCTCTGTCGAAATGGCCAAAACCATCCTCAAAACACACGACGTCACCTTTGTTGGTCGTCCCAAAACAGCTGCAGGCAAGTACACAACCTACAACTACTCCGATATTACATGGTCACCATATGGACCCTATTGGCGTCAAGCTCGTAAAATGTGTCTGATGGAACTTTTTAGCGCTAAACGTCTCGAATCATTCGAGTATATACGCAAAGAGGAGTTGAAATCTCTTCTTAAAAACTTGTTCAAGTCAGGTGGTGAGACTGTCAATCTTAAAGATCATCTTTCAGACGTTAGCTTGAATGTGATCAGTCGTATGGTGTTAGGGAAAAAGTATACCGTGAAGAGAGAGAGTGCAAAAGAAATCGTCACGCCTGAGGAGTTCAAGGAAATGCTTGATGAGTTGTTTTTGCTTAATGGGGTTTTGGACATAGGGGACTCGATTCCGTGGCTTGCTTTCTTGGATTTGCATGGGTATATCAAGAGAATGAAGGTTTTGAGCAAGAAGTTAGACAGGTTTTTGGAGCATGTGTTGGATGAACATGATGAGAGAAGAAAAGGGGTCAAGGATTATGTAGCTAAGGACATGGTGGATGTGCTCTTGCAGCTGGCTGATGATCCTAATCTTGAGGTTAAGCTTGAAAGACATGGAGTGAAGGGATTTACTCAGGTACGTATCAACTGTTGTAATTAAGTAAATCAGAACCTAATCCATTTCCTCTGCAAGTGTCTTAGGAAAAGTCTTCTTATTTCTGTTTTTGTAAACAAAGAAGATTAGCAGGGCACGTCTTGTGATGAGCCACACATTGATAGCCTGGCAGCAATAACATACTAAAAGGTTGCTGAATTTCTCTGCAACTTCTTAGGAACAACAGCACAAAATTATGCATCCATATAAGCCAAGTAGTCATTACCAAAGGATCCTTTTTTAGCGATACTTCACATTATTGAATCTAGTTATTTGAGCTCTAAACCACATATGGGAAATGAAGCACTTACGCAGTCACACGCGTGGACAGTAACTACCATAAGGTGTTGATAGAGAGAACTTAGTAATACAAAATTTGGTTTTACTTTAATCCTGTGAATATATCTATTCAAAATAATAGTAGCATGTTGGACACGGTCCTCCTATATGTGTAAATTTAAGGCAGATACATTTTTGAGGTGCCTGTTGAGGCATAGAAGATAGAAATCAGAAGAATTCGTCACCCACCTCGTTGGGTTATCTTCTGAAAGTTCAGACCTTTTTCCTATCTAATTTGCCTATTTCAATTGATGATGAAGTCATGATAGATATTAAATGGATATGGTTGCTTGAGAACTCGAAACGAATCGGTGACAGGCAATTGCTTTCTTGTATCTATCAGTCAAAACTCTTACGCTATGCTTTACTGTAAATCCTTAGGATTTGATTGCTGGAGGCACTGAAAGCTCTGCAGTGACAGTAGAATGGGCAATCTCAGAACTACTGAAGAAACCTGAGATATTTGAAAAGGCAACAGAAGAACTTGACAGAGTAATTGGAAGAGAAAGATGGGTAGAAGAGAAAGATATTGTTAATCTACCCTTCATTGATGCAATTGTCAAAGAGACAATGAGGTTACACCCTGTGGCACCAATGTTAGTGCCTAGGATGTCTCGTGAGGACATCCGAATTGCAGGCTACGACGTTCAAAAGGGCACTCGTGTCCTTGTCAACGTGTGGACAATAGGCAGAGACCCCAACTTGTGGGAGAACCCCGATGAGTTTCGTCCTGAGAGGTTCATTGGTAAGGCCATAGACGTGAAGGGGCACGATTTTGAGTTGTTGCCATTTGGTGCTGGTAGGAGGATGTGCCCTGGCTATAGTCTTGGATTAAAGGTGATTCAAGCCAGCTTAGCAAACCTTTTGCACGGATTTACATGGAAGTTACCTGGTGACATGAAGAAGGAGGACTTGAACATGGAGGAGATTTTTGGTCTCTCTACACCTAGAAAAATCCCACTTGCTGCTGTTCCTGAGCCTAGACTTCCACTTCATCTGTACAACGTGTGATTACTAATACAACTTCCGAGTTTTGGGGTTCTGCTACGGTCGATGACAAAAAAGGGCGCCTTGATTGTAATACTATACTTTTACCTCTAAATAAAATTGGTGTGCTTTTTTGTTTATTTTTGCCGATCATCCCTAAAGTTTCCAAATAATCTTTACACATTTCTTCAATACTACACCTCATTCACTTTTGCCAAAGATTTACAACAAAAGGAAACGGGGGACTTAATGATGCATCATTTAATTGTTTGTTTGATAATTTCCCAACAGTGAAATGTCATGGTATTAAGAAATCAAAGCGAGATTTGACCATTTGCGCAGCAGAAAATAACAACCCTTTTTTGTTTAACTTTTTGAATACTAAAATCAATTAAATTCTATAAAATAATTAATGAATAAATATGATAAGTATAAATGAAATTGTATTTTATCATATAACTTGATCATTTATTTATCGTTTATCTTGAATCATTTTTTAAATTAGGTCACAAATATTATAGTTGCACACATTTATGACCTTTAAAGATATCCACCCAAACGAATAGAGAGAATTGGGTTTGATAAGAAATGATAGTTCTTTTAGAGCTTAAGTCTATTTATAATAAAATTTGGACCTTTAATATTTTAACTGAAATAAAATCTTAATTTTAGTTGAATTTTAATTAGACTTACAATAATTCTATTTAAATGCTAATTAAATATTAATTAGACCCAAATAAGATCAAATATTTCATATAGATCTTTTTTTATTAAATATGTCATATTTAATCTTAAAGTTTTTCAAACATTACAATCAAGTTTCACTTGATTAACTTATCTTTTTTTCTTCCTCTTCAGCTATTCTTTATGCATAACCTATTAGGTTATTAAATATATTGGACCGTGAAAATTCCTACTATGCTAATAACTTTCTTGAGACAATCTTAGGTTATCAACTAAATTACTCATGTTAAAGTTTCTAATATTGCTTTACTGATTTGTGAATTCTGCGATTAGATTTAACCATAATCTAGAGGATTTATGTCGACCTATCTCTAAGTTTGCAATCAACTCCTTTTAATTACAGTAAATCTATTCATACTTCTCAATCTCTATGTTATGAAATTAGATTATGTACTAATATTTCTGATCTATTAGAACTATATCAAACACATAATTGAAGCACAATAGATCAATCAAAACATTTGAATTAAATAAGATAGTTAAAACATATTGTAACACAAAATAGGGTTCATCACACCTAGACACTAACAAGGTGTTTAGTTACACATGATACAAAATGAAATCAAACATAAACAAAAAGAAAAATGAATAAAAAACAAAGAGTTCATAATTCTAAATCTCCCTTCTTTTTTATCGAATTTTCTTTCAAGGTAAAGGATTGATGCTGATTTCTATTGGATCTTTCGATGATTTTTTCATGTTTTTCCATAATTTTAGATCAATATTGCCTCTTTTGAATGATCTTTACATCTATAATTGCCTCTATAAGTATGCTCTCTAATCTGCCTCTACTCACGTCTTTTTATAGTAATTTTTAAGGCTTTCGAAAGATACACGAGCGTGTACCAAACCATGTATAACCTTAAATCTTCATAATTGTAATTCTACACGGGCGGAGAGACTTACATAGCCATAGACATAGCCATGTATCCCTTACTTGCTTCAAATCTTTGTTTTATACCGCATTTTCATCCAAATTCTTCTTCTTTTAGTCCATGAAGGCAATTATAACTTATAAATGCACTTGGAGTGAATTAAGTAATAAATATACAATAAAACTATAAAATATCAAACAAAATACATCAATATAGGTATAAGGTTAAATATGCATATATCTCAAGGTAATCAAGGTCATTTTGTACGCGGCTCAACTTATTGTTAAACTAAGCTTTTAGTCTAGGGTTTAGCCAGTTTAAAAGTTTGAGATTTTTCTTGTTATCTAGTTTGAAAAGCAATTCCATATTGCTCTTGCTCGAGCTTGGCATAACTTCTTAGGTTACAATTAATAGTAGATTAGAGGTAATGTTCCAATTATTAGCCATTTCTATACTGATTCCATTTTTTTATAGCTTTTGTGAGCATATTTTTTTGATCCAGATAAGTGTGCACTTTAACCATTTTTTGAGTTCCTTTATTTGTGTTTTAGAAGATTCTTTCATTCCTCTACTTCTAGATTGCATAAATAGAACAATCAAACATTAGTTTAAATATCTTGCCATCTATCGTACACCTTTTAAGGCATAAAGTTACCTATTATACTATTTGGTCCCATTCCTTTAATCAATATGAAATATTGAAAAGTTTTTGTATTTTAGTCTAGAGGAATTTAGAAAATTGACACTAGAAGAATAAGTGTTAGATACTTTCCTTCTCCAAATTACATATACAACAAATCGAGTTTATTCCCCTAATTATGCTTCCCAGATTAACATTTTTTTAGCTTGCTTTTATCATTAAATGTAAGACAATGGAAGCTTTAGGGAGCTTATATTCAAACTATTCCAACACAAGGTCTGACATATAGCTAGGTCTATTATCTATCATAAAAGATATCCATTTTGCTCTATTGACTCATTCCTTATTGTGAATGAAATCTTTAACAAAAGCTATATCCTACACCAAGTGTCTAATATGTTAAAACTTAGTAACTAGATCAAGAGGTCCTAATCCATTCCAATTATCATGCTAAAAAGAAGTTAACTCACCTTTCATTACTCTTAACTTAATCACTCTCCATAAGTCATCCTTAAGTTCGAGGATTTGCATCTATGTCCATGAATCATTAGTAGTAAGTTTCTATTCATTTTACCCAAATTACATTCTTATCAATGAGTATCCTCTAGATTCCTTTTTCCAATAGCACCTTATTGATAGTTCTAATTGATTTGATAACAAAACCTCTTTCATCTTTTATTTTACAAACTTCTTGCCATTTCAATTTTGCTCCATGATGATTATATGCATTCCTTGAATATAAGAAATTCTTCATCAAAGTTTATATTTCCTTGTTCAAGTTTTTTGGCAGAAGGAAATGAGACATCCAATCACTCAACAGGAATTTTCCTATGACTAAGATCCACCTATTCTTTTAAATATTTATTCTTTTATAAATGGTCTAAAACATGGTTTTACAATCTATAAATAAGAGTATTTTTTAGGGTAATAGGAATCCTTAAATACTTTAAAGGAGGATCCTTAACATTTTGCCATTAAATTGAGCTAAACCAATTAACCTGATGCCTAGAGCTAGCAAACAAAATGAGGTAGGTCTCGGTGGTGTTAATGGAAAGCTATAAGAGGAGATTGAATACTTCAAGTGAGTTCATAACAGTCAGCAATGAGGAGGTATCAAATCTATAGGGGAGTAATAAATCATCTATAAAGAAAGGCTAAAAATCCTCAATTCTTCCCTTTAAACATTGTAAGGAATTAATCTGTTAAGGATTTCTAAGAAAATTGTAAAGAGATATAAGGAAAAGGGGTCTCCTTGTCCAAGAACTTTAGCCCCTTTGAGAGGCTCTCTATTGTAAAGGATAATAAATGAGTTTATTTGAATTCATTATTGGATCCACTTCTTAAACTTAGGGGCAATTCAAAGGCTTTGAAAGTATGATGAATGAAATTCCAATTGATTGAAGTGGAAGCCTTTTGAAAGTTAAACTTTATTACAAATCTTTTAGGACCATTCTTTTTTTGACAATTCCTAAAAAAATCTTACTTTAAGAGGATATTATCCCTTATATTCCTCCTTTTTTATGAAAACACCTTGAAATGATTTGATTATTATGCTTAGAATATCCTTGATCTTATTGGATATTAACTTAGAGATAACTTTGTTAACCAAGTTATAGCATATAGATTTATACTTGCTAAACTCACTTGAATTTGGATTTTTAGGTACCAAGGTGATGAATGTTTTATTCAAATCCTTTATCCTATTAGAAAATAATGCTAAGAAATAATTAGTCATTTTATCCTTCACAAGACTTGAAGTCTTTTAGGAGAAGAATCCATTGAATGCATCTAATCTTGGTACTTTGTTTGGGTTTATAGAGAATACAAAATTTTCAACAATTTTTAGGGTTAAAAGGTTTAATAAGTTCCCCCTTTTGGTCTACAATGATTGTCTAGGCAATGAATGTTATGAGTGCTAGTGGTTTCACCTAAAGATCTTTAAAAGTAATCATATGATGAGAAGATCCTCTTGCCTCCAAATTAGTTCTCCATTTTAATCCTCGAGAGAGTAGATCGTGTTATAAGTCATCTAGGAAGTTGTAGTGCTATAAAAAAAACTTGGTCTTTATATCCCCTTCTTCTAGCTACTAGATTTTTGAATTTTGCTTAAGTAGAATGGTGGTTACTTAATACTCGTGCGTAAGAGTTATGTGAATATTTCTCCTAGGTCATTGACTATTTATTTGTAAGATCAACATTTACATCGAATTAAAGTTGAACTAGAGTTTCTCTAGTCTTTTAGACTTTTATATTGTACTAAAGTTCCTATATTAGTGAGTGATTAAGTTTCCATACACAATTGAAAGCTTCAAATCCTTATATCTCATGTTTAAGTATTCTTTTTATAGCATTTTGAACCTTAATTCATTCACTAAGTAGTTATAGAATCTAAAGGGAGAGTTTGTTTTAGGTTTTTTTATTACAAGATTGTTTATTTCAATTGTAGTATGATCACAACTTAAGAAATTGGTAAAAATGGCCTTGTTTAAAGGAAGTTGCCAAGCCTGGTTAACTAAACTCGTATCCAATTTTTCTTATAAAAAATTTCATGCTTTGGTTATTTTTCTAAGCAAAGAAATTCCCATCAAATTTTAGATCCATTAATTCAAGAGTGTCGATACACCTCTTTAGATTCTTACTATGACATCTAGCATTTATGCGTTTATCCTTCGACTTTAGTGGGATAAAGAGAAGTGTTGAATCCAAAGATCAGATAAGCCACATCCCTAATAAAACTACTTAATCTATAAGTAAATTTTATGTAACTATAGGTTAGAAACATAAGCAACAGTAATATAGATGTTCTTTAGGTAAGGAAAAATCTATATTTAAATAGAGATATGTTAATCTAAGGAACCAATGAGAGAAACTTTGACTTTGGAATTGTCAAAAGAAACTAGAATATGACTACAACAGTGCTAAGCATGGTTGATAATTATAGATTAACTTTGCTTTAAAAGCTAGAGATTTTTTTAGAAATTAAATGAATTCGTTAAAAAAGTAAAATGCAGAAGTATTAAGCTCCTTACAAGCTTATAATAGCATATATTTGGCCAATTATAATATTACAAAGCCACCATTAATAGTGAACAATTTAATTATAGGATTTTTAAGGCTAAATTTGAAGATAACTAAGGACACATGTACTCTTTCCAAACTATATGCTGGTAAATTAAGGCTATCATATTCCTTTTTTTTAGATAGACTCCTTTTTATGGACTCCTTTCTACACACTTTAATTTCTAAAAAATTTTATGTTGCAAGACTTAATTCTGTTGAGGTTTTCATTATTTGTTCTTTTATCGTCTCAATGGGACTTCTTCAACTATTTTGTATAGCTTTCACATTATAGATGCATGCTTAATATTCCATCGAGTGATTGCCTCACCCCTATAAGAGAATTTGAATGTTGTGATCTATAACCCTTTTATGTTGAATCTGAAATTTTTAATGTTGCTTCTAAATGTTGATAGTTATGTTTTGCATGAAATAATTACTTAGCTTTCCACTTCATATCGTTTTGCTTTTAATCCTTTTATTGCATGGTTTCTCAATTACGATCTAAAATTTTTTGTTAATCTGTAGTTGATGCTTCTAGTGATCCTAGTAGTGGTAAGCTACCTCTTATACACTTGATGAGCTCTACTTCATTTGAGCCACACTTTTCTCAATTCCCCCCAAACATCTCTTATTATGTTCCTTCCATAGATAATAGGTGCATAATCCAAAAGCTGTTTCAGCTACTGCCCTATCTCTTCTGGTTTATTTTTTTTACTTAAAGCCTACTAAATATGTCAATATGGGAATGGAATTATATTTCTAATAGTCATTTCTTTATGATATCCTCCCAAACCTCTATAAAGACTTTGTAATCAAAGAATAGGTGATCAACTATTTTAGCCTCATCTTTGCATAGGACACAAACATTATTGATATTTAGGTAGCTAACCCTATCTAGTGTATGAGCTCTCTTTTTCAATAGAAGTTATTTAGGTAGTAGATGCTTACTCCATACTATCTTTCATCACTTTATGAGTTTCCCTTTTTCTCTATAAATGTCTCTAGTTGAAGAGTTGGCATATCTCCCAAATATGTGTTCCAACTAACATTATTCATCATCCCTTATACAATTAGGAAGTCTTTAGGAACACCTTACAAATGTTTATTGTTAATCTAATCATTGACTTTAATGTTTAAGGGATACTTGTTGCTTAATTTGGACATTAAAGGGCTAGGACAAATTATAGTAGATTTTCTCCATTTTTCATAGAAGAAAGATGTAACTTTCCTATTCCTAATTTTACAAGTAACTTTCTCTTTTAGTTCATCCCTTAGATTTAACAAACACTTAAGAAACCAAGAGTATGATGGCTTGGTTCTTAGTTCCCATAAGCTTTTGTCTTTTAGAAAGTGGCAATGAAGAGATTTTACCTATAAGGAGTCCTTTTTTTCACTATTAACCTCTAAAGCCTCTTTGCAAAGAAGACTTTGTTGCCAGTGTTGATGCGGGTAATACCAAGCCCAACTTCATCAAGTGGCTACTTCCTTCCATCCAACTTCAACTAGATATTTGGCTTCCTTTCCTCCTTTTATTGGAATCTCCTTACTAATTTTTCTATTTCGTTTATTAGTACCTTAGAGAGGAAAAAATATAAGCACCAATACGTATAGGGTAAGTTCAAGACATATTTGATTAGAAGGACTCTATATGCATTATATAAGATTTTGTTGCACTAACATCTCAATCTTCTTTATATCTTCTCAATCAAAGGGATGCAATCCCTTAATTGGAGCTTCTTTAGAGAGATAAAAAGTTGTAAGGTATTTCAAATGAGGGGACACTATTTGGAGGCCTTAGATGTTTAAAAGTCAATTCATCCTAGTCTATGCACTTTATGAGATAATCATATGACTTATGTTTATATTAACTTCTAATCTTGAAATTTATTTGAAGACCTTTAAAGAAGATATAGGCATTCTTATAAAGGCATTATGGGTTTTAAATAAGTGTAATAAATCATCTACAAAGAATAGAGAAACCAATCTAATTTTTCCATATTTGCTACGATACCAGAAACTCAGATTGGCTTTGATGTTTTTTTAATCAATCTATTTATGGCTTCCATACTCAAAATGAAAAGGTAAGGTGATAGGGGCCTCCTTGACTCAAGCCTCTTGCTTTTTGGAATAATTGTGTTAGTTCACCATTAATTAGGATACGAAAGGAGATTGTTGTAGTGCATAACGTTGTCCAAGTCCTAAATTTCTCAAGGAATTCAAATGTTTCTAATAGTTGCAAAATAAAATCCCATCTAAATGTGTCAAAGGCTTTGAAAAATTATACTTTTGTGGTATATTTCTAGGGTCCCTTATTTATAGAATATTCCTTAAATAGCTCTTGAGCAGTTAATATGTTTTTTGGAATCAATCTTCCTTTTACAAAAGCTACTTATAAATCGTTAACGATGGCTTGAAAAGCCTTCTTCATTTTATTAACTATAATTTTATGATGATCTTATAAAGAAAATTGCAACGAGAATTGAGTCTAAAATCATTTTAAAAAATCAGGTTAGAAAATTTCAGGATAAAAAAAGAAAAAGACTTTTTGATGTTTTTAACCATCTCACCATAATTGCTTTAGACACAATGGCGCTTATAATGGGCTAGGTTTTTTGATATAAATATCCATTGAAGCCATTAAGGCCTAGAGATTTTTGCTACCTACCCACCCCCTCCTTGTATTGAAGATTGGCTAGACTTATTAATAACTATAATTCCTCATTGGTTAGAAATAAAGGATTTTATAAAAGGCACTGATGAAGAACTCAAGGATGGGGTCTTTAAAAAGATTCTAAAAAGTAGTAAGCTTCCTTATTGATATCCTTGTAAAAGGTAGCAATTTGACCGTCCTGATTATTAATGGGAAAATTTTTGTTTATATTCCTTCTATCTAATAATGAATTAAAGCAAATTTTAAGTTTTTGTTCCCCCCCCATTTAACCATTGGTGAAGCAAGGAATTGTAATTTGAGAGAGCTTTAGCACAATTAAGTAAGGTTGAATTTGCTCTTCAAAAACCAAATCTTATTAATGAATGAGTCTAACTTCAATTTAGTCTTAAAAGAATAATAACTAAAAAATCCTTATTAAAAAAAAAATTAGTGCACCTCTTGATAGACATTAAGAGGTACACTAAGTAGAGGTTAAAGGTCTAACCTTTTCCTTTCTACCAAATCTCCTTCTAATGTTTGAGTGAATCCCATTTCATATTATAGGGAGTCATTAGAGTTAAGAGTTTTTTTTCCTTCTCTTTGTTCTTTTCATTAGTCTCCTTAGGCTTTTCCTCTTAAGAATTAGTGGTTTGGGGTTTTCAAAGCAACCTAATAGTTCTTGTTTTGAGATTCCTCCTTAGATCTTTAAAAATCTACGATTATTTATTTTGAGCACTCACATCCTGCTAATAAGCCTTTATTTATAGAGAGGGTGGCTTTTTTTGGAAGATGTGCCTATTACTTAAGGGTGATGCTCAACATCTTCACATATATCCAGCTCTAGTTGCTTTAGCTAGAGCAACAAGAGTAAGTGCGTAGATGGAAATCAATTGTTTTTCTCCATCATTATTTATTAACTATTTATAACTAACTCTATTAAAGAATCTACATGTAAGATTCTATTTTTTTCTCATCCAATAATGCTTTCATTGGTATATTACTTCCACTTTTGGATCCTAGATCATCCTTAACTCTAAGGTTCATAATAACGGTTGTATTAGGGAGTTTTTTCTTGATATTAATCTATGCACAAACCCTTATATATCATCTACGTTTAACACCTACAGTGATAGCATCTAAATACAAAGGCCTTCTAGTATAACTAGCTAAGTGATTTAATCTTATTATGGACCAGTATTCCAATGAGATGTTAGAAAACGTCACCTAAATTGAGACATGCTCCTAGCTCAAATTCTCCATATTTAACCATGGCCTCCACTTTTAAAGAAATATTGATTTGCCATTAATATGTTATGGCCCCTGTTTAAGATATTATTAACATTTTGGAGAGAGCTAAGATGTAGCATTTTTACTCTTCGATTAATACATCCTCTAAACCTTCTTACTTTTAGTTTTTAATTTCCCATTAGTGCATTAGAGAGTAAGCTAGTCTCTTACTAATAAAGAAACCAACTATTTCATTATACCACTTGGAAGATCCAACTTTTATAATTTCAAAAAAAGGCCCATCACTTTTCTATTCTTTGATAATGAGGGTTGGATGAAACTAAGCTCCATACTAAGAGTATAATCTCCTATTACTTGGCACTAAGAGGAACTAATTCCTGCCACTTTAAGTGAGCTAATAATTAAAGAAGAAAGAGAGAGAGTAGTGGTTCTTGGAGGGATAGAGTTGGGTGATAAATGTTAGAGAAATGAGGAAGGAGAATGGAGAATAGGAAGTGAAGAAGTATCAAGTAAGGAGCAATCCATTCCCAAAGCAGAAAGAAACGAACTTTGCTTTTTAAAGGCGAGAAAGTGAAAATTAGACAGTTAGTAAAAAAGGATAAAAACCCTTAAGAGAACAAAGTAACAAAGAAGAATAAGTGTAGAGGAAAGTGTAAAAGAAAGCAAGAGAGAGCAAAAAAGCTAAAAGAAGAAAGAATGGAGGAAAACCAAATCTAATTAAGGAGTGTCAATTGCATAATGCATCATGATGTCAGTTAAAGGGGCGAGAGAAGCCAAAGATTCATGTTTTTCCTTTATTATGAGAAAATAAATTTCTATTAGAAATAACTTTTCCTTAACTAGAAAACTACTTTCTAATATGAAAATAAAACTACTTTTAAAATTAAATTAAATAGTTTTAAATTTAATTAAGAAAATCTTTTACACTATTTATTTATAGATTAATTTAATAATTAATTACAAAATATTTATTAATAAATTAGAAAAATATTTTAAAAAATAGTAAAGAAAGCTCATTTTTTAATTAATAAATGAAAACATCTTTCTCAATTTAATCAAGAAAAATAGATTTTCTCATAAATCAAGAAACTTATTATTCAAATAAAAATAATAGAATAATAATTCTCTAACTAAATAAAATAATAAGTTTAATTTATCTCAATCAAATTAAAATAAATAACTTTAGTTAAGAAGCATCTTTTTTAATTACTTAAGAAAACTCTTTTCTTAATGTTAAGGAGTTTACCTAATTAATATCAATATAATTAAAATATGATAATTCTAATTCTAGGAAACATTTTTTAAAATCAGGATCATTTTAATTATTAATCTTAATTGCTATTAAATTTAAAAATATTTTAAATTTTATTTACCTACAAAATTAGTTTATTCTAACTTTGGGATTACTCTACCATTGATTACATTAATAAAGATTATGGGTTTTACCAATCCAAAGATGAAACAAACCTTAAGAAAACAATTTTCTTAATGTTAAGGAGTTTAGTTAATTAATTTCAATCTAATTAAAATATGATTAATTCTAGTTTTAAGAAACAAAATTTTAAAATTAAAATTTAAAATCTATCTAATTATTAATCTTAATCGTATTAAAAATAATTAATTTAATTTCAAAATATTTTAAATTTTATTTAGCTATAAAATTACTTTGTTTTAACTTTAGGATTGTTCTCGTATTGATTACATTTGGGTTTTACTAACCCAATGACCGAACAAATCTTATTCTTAGTTTAGGTTACATTCACTTTGTAATTAGACCCAGCCTTGGCAAAGGCAGGAAGGAAATTTATGTAGGATCCACTATCATGAAGAACAAAATAGGTAATAGAAAGGACCCCTATTTTGTCTTATTTTGTTTTTTATAAGGGTTAAGAGCTCATAAAGAGCAATAAAAAGAGCCCTTATTTTGCCTCTTTTTGTTCTTTATGAGGGTGCACTTCTTATTTTGCCTTTTTTTATTCTTTATGAGGGTGCACTCTTGAACCTCATAAAGAACCGAAAAAGGCAAAATAAGGGCCCTTTACTTCTTTGCCCAGGCCCTATATAACGTTAAAAATGAACTTGTTTATAGCCTAACAAGAGAAAACTTAATTTAGTTATGAGATACCCTATTCTAAACTAGAATAACCTATCTCAATAGCTAAACAATCCTTTTTCTTCCATAATACTAAACCTTGGCCATATAAACTTTAAACCTAGCCTCACAAAGTTGTTTCCACTGTCATCAGCCTTTAACTTCTCCAGACTTTGCTAACTACTACAACTTTGATCCTCACCATGGCACTCTCTTGGCATTTCAAAACCAACAACCATCAACTTCTTCCTTCTCCAATCACCATCACCGTTATATGTCATCATCGAGCCACAACTCCATGCATCTCCTCCTTGTGGTGCATAATATTCATATTTCTTATTGCAAAAAAGAACAAGAGTTTTTGTATATCAAGAGAAAAGCTTTGCTCTCGACATCGGTCAAAACAAGAAGTAAGAATGCAGGGTTTTACAAGTGTTAAGTAAGGAATGAAAACAAAGTTAGGTCAAAAGCAAATTTAAAATTTTGTCTCTAAAAGACAAGAACTATAAGTTATAGGTTCTACTTGCTTGGAGATCAAATCTTTAAAGAATATAGAGGGCATTGATAAAAAAAATCTAATCAATTGGAAAGAGTAGAGAACAATGACATATATGAATTTTTAAAGAAAACCAGAACTAATCAATTTCTTTGATAGTTTTTATAACTCTTGAATTTTGAAAAAACTTTAGGAGCAAGATGAGAGGAAGAAATAATCTCATTACATAGGTTATTTATATCTTAAATTTAGAACATTTTATATTACATGTAGTTTAATTAGGGGTTACAACTATAATTTAAACCTTTTTTTATATGATAAGAATATTAATTAAGATCCAAATTTGATTGTAAAATAAGGGATTGCAATAATTGCAATTTCAATTCCAAAATTTGATATCAATAACAATCAAACATTTTTAATCAAGTTATATGACTAAAACACGGCTTTCATACCACTAAGAAAAAAAAGGCTAGGATCTGACCCTATATAGTAGAATAAAAATGAATTTTTTGATTTCCAAAATCCAAAATTACTTTATTTCTATAACATGATTAATCGATAAACATAATAAGCTTAAACATCATACCTCATTATGTAGTTTGATCCTTTTTTTGTAGTTTCCCTCAAATTATTTCTAAACTTGGTTCATTGCAACCACTATGGCCATACACGTATTTAGCCTCTAATGATTCACACAAACAAATTACACTACAACAAAGTTGACCTTTGGCTACATTTTATTTGGCGATGATTTTTAAAACTTTAGTTAAAGATTTACCATTTCATGACATTTTATAAAATCGTCACTAAATGACAACCCTTTGGTGACGCTTTCCGGGAATCGCCTTTTATGATGGTTTAGTGTTTTCGTCACCAATGGCTTAAAAATTGTCACGAAAAGCTTAAATAACAAAATAACTCTCTTATTTATAATTATAAATTCACTAATTTTGAGCTGATCAATTTGCGACTGAACATCATATTGAGAAAAATCAAATTTAATATTATTGACAATGATTCTAAATGTAAAAATAAATTTATATAACAAAATGTCAAGTTATTTCAATAATTTATGAAACTATAAACTCAAAATTAATTATTATTCTATATATTTACACTTTTTATTTTTCTCTTTTAAATTATATGAATTGATAATTTTATATGGTGTCACAAAATTTTCAAATAGTTTTAACGTGAAGTTTGTAATATCATGATATATGATTCTTACAGAAAAATAATAAATATTGATATATGGTAAGTAATGTAATATAATGATATATGATATATGATAAGTAATACAAGATTTTAATTTAAAGTTTAATAATTTTAAAGAATAAATAAATTTTCACTCATATTCCATTGAAAAAAGAAATAATTATTTTTATAGATTCTAAGTGACATGAGATTCAGTAGATAAGGTAAAAGAATTCCCTATGTCTAGATTCCCAAGAAGGTTCCTTACACGTTCGAAGGCATCAATTAAAATAGTCAAAGATCTTCTCCTAAGAGTTGGTTTATTAACTCCCTCTTCTAACAACTTCTTGGCTTTAACTAATCTAGTAAAAGATACAGTGAACAATTTTCTAGATGCAGTATGGATAACTAAATTAGATTAATTGCACGTATCATGTGTTTCTCCTAACAAACAAGCAGTGTAGAACTTAAAAAGCTAAATCAAACAGTATAAGGAACCTAAATTCGAACACATGCATACAGGATTAAATGACTCCATCATCGTTACAATAAATAGACATAGTTTTTCCAACGATTAGTCTAAAACAACAAATTTTGTTAATCCTCTATGGACCATTAAGTCATCTCCACCACCTTTATTTTCCTCTACGTTATCTTGAAGATTCAAGGAAGCTTTACACAATATATAGCATATATAATCACACGTTCATCTAATAGCTTCCCAACAGAAAATGAGATACAAATCATAAAGAAAGATAGCTAATTTGAATGTACTAAAGACCTTTAAGAAGATCGACTATTGAAGGCAGGAGGTGATTAGAATTTGATAAGGAGATTTGTTGTGCATCGATTTGTTCTTTATTGGGGAGAATTCTGCCATATTTCTTCCATCGGAGCTTATTTATGTCATTGAAAACTATCTACCAGATCAACATTCTGTGATCAATTTATGATAATAGTTTTATTTTGAAAATTCAATAGAAACAAAAACAAGTCATAGATATAATCAATATAAAAGCATAGTGTACAATCTAATAAGGAAACAAAAGATTATATGCAGTTATATGCAATTAACAAATATTCAC
>JAOQMP010000001.1:13973147-13985801 GCA_027563575.1 Erythroxylum pedicellare
CTCCTTTTATACAGAAAAATAGAATTTCATAACTGGACATGGTCACTTACACAACCGTGTAGGTGACCATGTTTTAAATAAATTTTTAAAGAATCACAGATATACATGGTTTCAGTCAATTACATAGTCTACGTACATGGTTATGTGTAACAAGTGTATGTGTTCCATATGCCCATGTATGTCTTTGACTCTTGCCATCCACCTATACACCTTTGTAGTTACCTATAAGGTCTTCACACATAGTCATGTATGATAAGCACATGGGTGTATCTGATCTTACACGATGTTGTAGGTTATTATTCAATTTGTATATGTTCATAAACATTGACATGTTGTACTATACACTGTCGTGTCTCTCAAAAATGGCTTCAAATCAAACATTATATGTCTTAACTTCACTCCTTCATCATTTCAACGATCCTTGAGAATATTCAAGATCATTGGAACTCACTTTGGCCTCTAAATAGGTCTTGATACACAATAATCTCCCCTTCTAGCCTATTTTTAAAGGATCCCTTAATCACTCTAATGTCTACTTAAGAGACATCCCGGTGAGCTTACTACAAAGCTCATACTTGCTCCTAGGAACCACTTTTGTTAACATGATAACAACATTCATATCTGTATGAATCTTCTTTAACTACAATTTTTTTTCATCAATCACGGATCTCAACTAATGGTATCTGACATTGATATGCTTTGTATAAGACTGATACATAGTATTATTGCTCAAGTCCATAGCACGTTGACTATCACAAAATACTACATAATCATCTTGATTCGTATCTAGCTCTTTAAGGAAACTCCTTAACCAGAGCATGTCCTTACCTACTTCCACAGCTGCTACACACTTCACTATAGTTATGAATAAAGTTACACACTTTTGTAGCTTCGATTGTCATAAGATAGATCCCCCCATAAACTTAAATAGAAAACCTAAAGTGGATTTCCTACCATCAAGATCTTCAACCATGTCTACATCTATATATCCCTCTAAAATTGGCTCCCCACCACCAAAACACAAGCACTACTTGAAAATGCCCTGTGAGTATATCAAATTCCATTTTACTGTTTTCCAATAAACCTTACCCAAATTGAACAAGTAATTACTCACCAATCCAATAACTTGTGCAATATTTGGTCTTATACACACTATTGCATACATTAAGGAACCAACTACAAAGAAGTATGGGATAGAAAACATATCATCATTCTCCTTTTTTTAGAAGGACATGCCTACTTGCTCAACTTGAAGTAAGGTGCTAGTGGCATACTTACTAGCTTGGCATGTTTCATTTTAAACCTGTTTAGCATCTGTTTAATGTAACTCTCTTGTGTGATAACCATAGTTTTCTACTTTTCCTATACTGAGTTATTTTTATGCCAAAAATTTGCTTTACAGGGCCTATATCTTTCACATTGAAAGATTTGGATAAGTCCTCCTTTAATTAGCAGATTATTCCAATATCTTTACCCACAATCAACATATCATCAATATATAGAAGAAGAATAATGAAGTTTCCAATAGTGAACTTCTTCAAATACTAACAGGGTTCGACAATAGTTTGCTTTTAACCAATACAGGACATAAATGAATCAAACTTCCGATACTACTATCTTGGTTCCTATTTTAACCCATATAAGCTCTTCTTTAACTTACAAAACAAGATTCTCCTTACCCTTAACCTTGAATTCTTCTGGTTACTCCTTGTATTCCTCCTCTTCTAATTATGTATACAAGAAGGTTGTTTTCACATCTAGTTGCTCAAGTTCAAGATTCAAATTGGTAGTTAGACCCAACATAGCTCGAATTAAAGTCATCTTGAAACCAGTAAGAAGATTTCTTCAAAGTCAATCCATTTATTTTGGTTAAATCTCTTCACCACTAGTTTTGTCTTATACTTAACCAATTTTTTACCATATTTCTTTATATTGAATACCCATTTAATCTTCAATGCGTTCTTTCCTTTTAAAATTTTCATTACCTCATAGGTTTGTTAATGAATTAATCTCCTCCTATATAACTGTGAGCCATAGATCTTTGACTTTATATAACTCTCCTTTTTCCATGGTTTAAGGCTCCCCCTTAGTAATAACTAAAAAGTTTTATAACTCAACATTATAGAAGACCTTTTCTCTCTAATCGACTTTTAAAATTAAACATCTTTTACCACCGAAATAAGTTACTCCCCTTACTTATTCTTCTCATCAGCCTCATCTGCACTATCATCTGGATGTGACTCATATAGTTCATCACTATTAAGTGTACTTGATCACTAACATCATGTTCCTGCTTATATTCTTCATCCCTTTAACTTATAGGTTGATTACCAAAATTCAAAATAGGGGAAATATCAATTGCACTGTAGGATGAACAACTTAGAATAGTCTTACCTTTTTTAATAAGGTCTACACCTATCTCGTACTTATGGAATACTACGTCTCTACTTTTCAAAACTTTTAACTTTTTTAGGTCATAGAGTCTGAACCCAAACTATTCATCATCGTAACTAACAAATAAGCAAGGAAGTGCATTTAAGTCAAGTTTTTTTCCTTACTCTTTGGGCATATGTTTAAACACATTGTATCCAAAATACCCTCAGACATTAGTATTATGGGTCTTTTCCTATTTACACTCTGTCGAGAATCTCAAGATCTAACGGAACCCATAAAGCTCTATTCATTAAATAAATAGTCATTCTAACGGCTTCACCATAAAACATCTTTGACAGCTTGGACATTATGAGCATACAACAAACCTTATTCGCAATTGTTTTGTTCATCCTCTCAGTAAAACCATTATGATATGGAGTACCAGGTTCTATCTTCCATGTCTAATTCTATGCCCTATATAATAATCTTCAAACTCCTTAGAGGTATACTCTACTCTATTTTCTGTTTATAAGCACTTCACTTTTCTCTTAACTTCCCTTTTTTACCATGACATGAAACTTTTGAAAAGTTTCAAAAACTTGGATCTTTGCTCCCTACATGTAAACCCAAGTTCTTCGTAATGCATCATCAGTAAATGTAATGAAGTATTCCATTGACTCCTCTTCAATAGGACCATAGACATTTGAGTGCACCAATCCTAATTTTTCAATTCTTTTTATAGATGTCCTATTGAAAGAGACTCTATGGTACTTTTCTACTAAACAATAACCATTTGGATAAAATCGAAAAGTGGTATTAGTAGGGATAAGAGATTTACTAGCCAATATCTTGATTCCTTACTCACTCATATGCCCCAATCGTTAATGCCACATATTTGAAGAAGTATTCTCTACCATATACCTTCGAATGTGTCTTGTACAATATACAATATAACTCTCTATGACAGCTTCCATTTCTCCCTTACATAATTTCCACTTTTTGTCCCTAAATTTTATTAAAGGCCTTCTTGATCTAACACATTTATTGATGATAAATTAAATTACAAGTAGAGGATATGTTGTACATCTCTCAAAGTCAGCAAGCACCCGACATTAGTCTAGATTTGAATGTCACCTATGCTGACAATCTTGACAAAACTTTAAATTTCCATCCTTACACTATCAAAGCCTCTGCTCCTATAATTTGAGAAGTACACCTTCTTTAGAACACAATATAAGAGGCTGATGTATCAATTGTCCACTCAAAACCTAAATCACTGATATGGAAGCATTCACTAGTTGAAATAAGTGATACTTCATCATCTGTGTGTGCTTTTTATATTCGTAATATCTTTAAAAACCTAAGAATCTAAGTGTAAAAAGAAAGAAAAAAGTATCTTTACTAGAAATTTTGAATACTCAAAAGGATATATGTTGATAGGTGAATGAGGTAATGAAAAAGTAACTAAATTTATATCTTGAGATGTCATATTTTTATGAAGTAACTTTCCAAAGCATGATAACATAGGGAAATTTTATTCTATATAAGAATTTTGACCAAAATAATTATGTTACACATAATTAGGAATAGGTAATTTATCCGAGTGGGAGAAATCTAGATAATAAATAATTGAGTCAAGGTTAATTTGAATTGTAACTCTATAAGAGTTTACCTAATACTTTTATTCTAACTGGGACTAATTGAGATGTTGATAAATTTGTATCTCATAAATCTTGCTTATGTAAAAGTAATTATGGAATAATTTCCTGAGATCATTCTTAAATAGAATGAAAAATTCATATAAAATGATGTGAATTGTGATTTTATAGTTTTAATCGCAAGTGTACGGTATAGTTGTAGCTAGCACTGATGAGCTTAAGTCGATCCTATGAGGACTAGAACTATTAGTACTTAACATATTTCTATTATCTAGTTTACCAATTTATTGTGATAATAATATTCAAATTCAAAAGTAAAATAATGAACTAAAATAAATCATCACAATTAACTAACTAGAACAAAGATTAAACTATTAAAAAATCAACTAAATAATGATACATGGACTTTGAATCCCCTTAGAACTTCTCATATAATCATAATTTCACTAATCAATTTAATCTATAGTTTATTTGACTATGAATGTACCTAAATTATGTAAATATCTTTAGTCTACACTATTAAATCATAACCCTTAGTTGATTAACTAAATTCTCTTTCTAGTTAAAACCCTAAGATTTCATTAATCGATTAATGAATTTCACTATTAGGTTTAACCCTAATCTAGAGTATTTATGTCAAACTACCTCTAGGTTTATACGTAACTCCTTTCAATTATGGCAGTTCTATTTATACAAAAGAATTCCTCAATCCCAATTGCATGAGAACATACATGAAATAAAATGCTAGCAATATTAATTCAAGAATAATTAAGAACACATAGTTGAATCACAATAAAAATAAAGAATGATCTAAGTTAAAATAAAATCTTTACAAGTTCTATCCTGACGTTTATCTAATCTAAGTACCAACAAAAGTTTTATTCATAATCATAACATTAAAACTAAAGGAAAAATAGAAAACCAAAACAAACATAATGACATTTAATCTATTTTAGATTGATGGAAATCCACTCTAAAATATGTTTCCTTTATTGTTCTTTATTCTTTCTATCATCCTAGGCTGTCAAATTATGTTTTTTTAAGCCATATTTGAGCCTCCTATGAAGCTTCTACAAAACCTCTTTTAATTTTTCCCTTTTATAACTTGAAATTAGGGTTTTTTGGATTGGACACAATCACCCACACAGTCATATTTATGGGCATGTCTGTTAATATTGTTTTAATTCTTTATAAATATGTAGAAACATAATCATGTCCCTCATAGACAACTTCAAATTTTCACTTTTTTACCATGATTCCATCTTACTTCGGCTCCTTTTAATCCTTAAAGGCAATTAAGATGTAAAAACATAACCAAAACGAATTAAGTACCAAAAATAATAAAAAATCTAAAATAAAGAAATAAAATGCGCTAAATATCATATTATAAATATAGTCTATTCATCATTTATCAATATGATGTTCCCATAACAAAAGGGTGATTTAAGAAATGTAAATAAGGTTCTTAATGGCTCTACTAAAGAAGAAAGGAGGAACAAAAATAAAGGATTAAATAACTTCTTTAAGCTCTAATCAAGTATGGTATTCGGTTGATCTTACTAATGGCAAAATGTTATTGAGAATAAATAAGTCAAAATAAAACAAAATTTTGATGGTAATAATGAAAAATATAAGGTACACCTAATGGCTAAAAGATAAAAGTAATATAAGGGAATTGATATGTCTAGTGTTGGCTATAGCAGTTAGCTTGGATCTTGAAATTACATCAAATGATTATAAAGACTTCTTTTCTAAATAGAGAACTAAAAGAATAAATATAAATGGAATAACCCATAGGTTTCAATAAGATAAGTCAAGGATATAAAGTATATCAATTATTAAAATCAATTTATAACCTGAAACAATCTTTAGGATAGTGGCATATTCATTTTTATAATATAATTAGTTTATATGATTTACATGTGATTGATTAAGAGGATCTATATAAAGTAAAAGATCCAAAGATAAATTTGCAATTTTGTCTTCATATATTTTAATTTTTGAAAAATGAATTAATATTGATTAACTTTAGCAAAGCTAGTACCACATTGTAATGATTTCAAGTTATAAGCTATCTAGAAACTTAAAACATGATTGGGAGCTTAATTATATAAGAAAAATTAGGGAAAACAAATCAAATTAGCTCGTAGACTAGTGCAACAACTAAGTCATAAGTTCCATTTGCTCTTTATTCCAAGGGATAGTAGCTCTAATCCAATTCAAGATTTTATTAGCTAGCTAGTGTTTATCCTCCTTAATTTGCTTGTATAATTTGTAGTTTCTTTCTTTTTAAATTGTGTAGATGGTGGTGGTCTTTGAGCAAGATTTCATTCTCTTTTCCAGATCTAGTGTGGTTGATGAACTAATTGAATGTTTGCTCCCATTTATATGTGTGATGTACTACATCCAACATAAACTAAATTATGCTACTTACTGTTTTGGTGTAACTGCAAGTGAAGAATAAGTGGTTTCCTAACTCTTCTACTACCTTACAAAGTACACATGTTAAATCCCTTAATTTATACCATTTGCTTTTAGTCTTAAACCTATTTCTAATCACAAGCTAAGTGATTATTGAGGCTTTTAGATTTAAAGAGCTTCTATAGAAGATTACGCTAAATCGCTACTGCGTATCTTCAACTAAGTATTTTATGGCAAGATTCATTAGAAACCTACCTTTTAGGTTAGGAGTCTAGTAGATAACATCCTATTTGATCATTTCATTTAGTTGAGGTAAATACTCAGCCAATACGTAGAATCCTCTAGAGTTTCCATACCAATCTCTACTTTGGATTAGGGATGATACTTTAGAGTCAATAGGTAATCTACTCCTCAACTGTGTGATCTCAAGCTTATGTATGAGAGGGCCTACATCCGACCAATTATCAAACCACACTTAAGTTTTTTCTTTAGTTCACACCTTAAGTTTGATGTAAGGGTATATCAAGTTTCTCAAATTCAGTAGTTGAATGAAGATCCAAGATAATTGACTTAAGTTTATAATTTTCTAGAAGTTTAGATTCTTGAGATGATATTCATGTAGCCGTTTGGTCCAGAGTGCCTCTTTACTTATAAGGTGTCCCTATATTCTCGTGCTCTAACACCTTTTTTATTGTTGAGATAGATATTATCCCTAATCCACCTTATTTCTTAGGTATAATGGTCTTGCTCCATTTAACCTTAGCTTTTTTGGCATTCTCAGTTTTTCCAGTCTATAGGAATGCTTTAATAATTCTATCAATCTCCTCATTGACCTTCTTTGACAAAACATTGTGGGTTATCCAACGTATATGCAAACTACTAAGCACTAAAATAATAAGAGTAAGTCTAAAACCATATGAGAGAGATATATTATGCCTTGTCTTCACCTTAGATTTTATCTTTTTTAGGAGAGGCATACATTATGAGGACTTTGACTTTGAAGTAATGATAGGCACACCAAAATATCTAAGTGAGGTAGCGTATATATTCAATATAGCGATTCTTCTGAGATTTGCTTTGTTCCTTATATCTGATAATACATATAAGCTGCTTTTATCTGAGTTAAACTTTAGTCCAAACTAATTCAAGAAAATTCTCAGTGTTTAAATCATAATGTTAATAGAGTGATTGTCTGCATTACAAAGAAGCATAAGGTCATCTGAAAAATCAAATGAGTTAGTATGTTTTCTATAAACCTATGATGGAATTAGAAAATTCCATTGAAGGAAGTGAATTTGTTTAGTAGTCTGGATAATCCCTCCATTGCTATAGTGAAAAGACAAAGGGATAGGGAATCCTCCTATTTTATTCCCTTTGCATTTTTAAAAGGCTTTGAGGGGATTCCATTTACAACTATATTGAGAGATGAATATTAAATACAAGTCATAATCTATTTGGCAAATCTAGCTAGTATATCAATTGCTTCCAAACATATTTGAATAAAGCTCTAATCAATTGTGTCAAAGGCTTTATAAAAGTAATTTTTCAACAAGCAAATACTGATTCCCTTCCTTGATGAATAATCTTTTAACAATTCTTGTAAAAGTAAAATATTATCTTCTATATTCCTCTTAGGAATAAAGGCTCCTTATGAGATATCTATGATTTCCCTTAGCACATTCTTCAAACTTTCAGCAAGAAGCTTTACAATGACTTTGTAGATTACGTTGTAACATGATATTGGTATGAATAAACCATATTCGAAGGAAGTTGTTTCTTTGGCACTAAGCAAATATAGGTGTGGTTTACTTCTTGAAGCATCTTTGAGGATGAGAAGTACTCAAGGATAGTTTCAATTAAAAGTTTTCCAGTGATATCCCAATTATGTTGAAAGAACCATACAGAGAACCCATCAAGGCTTGGTGCTTTAGAGGGTTGCAAGCTTAATACTATTCTTCTGACTTTCTGTTCTAAAAAAGTGTGATTAATGACTTTTTTAAATCCTGTCTGATTGAACCTTTTAAAACTCTTTTCATGTTGTAGGTAGGTTGATCAACATTCTCAATGCCCCTTAGCTAGTTCTAGTGGAGCTTCTTGATTTAATTGCACAGCTCCCCTATTGTTATGCAATTCAACAATTTTATTCTTGTTCCTTATAAAGATCAATGAGGAGTGAAAGAATTTAGTATTGGAGTCTCCATCCCTCAACCAATTAACTCTGGCTTTTTTCTTTAGAATTGAATTTATGAAGGTTCAAAGCATTCTGATATTCTTTTAGTAAATTCAATTTTATTATCCTCAAATCTGAATCATGTGGGGAGTTATAGCATTCTTCCTGTGCTTGTTTTAGTTTTTTCTTGAGAGCTGTGTGGTTTTCATGAGTAAAACTTTTGAGTGCGGGTCTTACCATTTTTAATTTTTGCATAAATTAGTAAGCTTTAAAACCCTCAACTTCTTGATTCCAGCATGTCCTAATAATATCCATAAATCTCTCCATTGAAGAATCTAAATGGAGCACCAAACTTTCTAGTTTTTGTTATGCTATGAATCAGCATATAGGACTGATTTGAAAACAATTTTTTTTTCCCCAAAATGCATATAGCAATAAGGGAATAGTTTTATTTGATCTAAGTTGTCAAAAAATGACCTATCAAGTTTTTCCCTAATGTGCATAATACCCTATTGTTTATTGGACAAAGTGTAGAGTCTTCATGTTGAGCTGAAATCCATCATATCCACTTTACTAAGGAGGTTTGTGAGCTCTCTCCCAAAGTGAACTTTTTCCACTCTTCCACCTCTTTTGAGCTTAATATGCAATTGAAGCCCTCAGCTACAAGCCAAGGGTTCAAGATATTAGTTTGTAGTATGCTCAAATCTAATTGCTTTTATGAACAAAAATAGGAATATAACCTTCTAAGTGACATTTCAAATGAATATGTTATTCATTTTCCTCAACCATATAAGCTCCAATTAAGTCTCAATTATAAAGATAGATAATCTTCCCAATATAGTGGGATTGGTGATTTGAAATATATGTGAGATCCCACATCGGTTGGAGAGGGGAACGAAGTACGCCTTATAAGGGTACGGATACCTCTCCCTTACAGACGCGTTTTTCATAGCCTAATGCACTAGATCTCATCAGAACTTTAAGGTTAAATGTGCTTGAGTGAGAGTATTACTAGGATGGGTGACCTCCTTAGAAGGCCTTGGGAAAAGCAAAATCGTGAGGGCTTGGCTAGGCCAAGACCCAAACCAAACAATATCTGTGAGTGGGTGATTTGGGCTGTTACAGGTGGTATTAGAGTCAGTACCCGAACTGTTATGCCAGCTAGGCTGGACCCCAAAGAGAGGGCCCTAAGGGGGGTGAGAGTGTGAGATGCCACATCAGTTGGAGAGGGGAAAGAAGTACACCTTATAAGGGTATGAATACCTCTCCCTTACAGACGCATTTTCCATAGCCTATTGCACCGGATCCCATCAGAACTCCATGGTTAAATGTGCTTGGGTGAGAGTAGTACTAGGATGGATGACCTCTTGGGAAGGCCTTGGGAAAAGCAAAACCGTGAAGGCTTGGCTAGGCTAAGGCCCAAAGCGGACAATATCTGTGAGTGGGTGATCTGGGCTGTTACAGTTGAACCTCAGGATGGAGTCCCGATTAAATTTATTAGTGACCGACGAGTATTAATGAGTTATTTGATATCGGTGATCAAGGCTAAGAGGTTGATTCATAAGGGATGCTAAGCACTCTTTGCATATATGATTGACACTTCGGCACAAAAGGTTAAACTGGGTGATGTCCCTATTGTGCATGAGTTCCCGATGTTTTTCTAAAGGAGTGACTTAGATTGCCATTTGATCGAGAATTTGATTTCACTATTGACTTCGTCCTGGGGATGACACCAATATCTATACCACTGTATCGCACGACACCAACAAAATTGAAATAGTTGAAGATTCAATTACAAGAGTTGTTGGATAAGGGCTTTATTAGACCAAGTCATTCTCATTCACCCTAGGGAGCACCAGTATTGTTTGTCACAAAAAAATAGGACCCTCTGCTTATGTGTTGATTATCGACAGTTGAATAGGGTTACCATCAAGAATAAATATCCACTTCCTAGGGTTAATAATTTATTTGATCAGTTAAGAGGAGCTACAATATTCTCAAAGATAGATATGAGGTCCGGGTACCATCAGTTTAAGATTGATGAGAAAGATGTGCATAGGACTGCTTTCCAGACGAGGTATGGACATTATGAAAATTTAGTGATGTCGTTCGGAAATGCACTTGGAGTATTTATGAATTTCATGAACTGGGTGTTCCATCCCTATTTAGATCAGTTTATCATAGTCTTCATTGATGATATTCTGATATATTCTAAGAATGAAAAAGAGCATGCTAGACATCTCTGGATTGTGCTGTAAATACTTTGTGAAAGACAGTTGTATGTGAAGTTTTCAAAATGTGAATTTTGGTTGAGGGAGATTGGATTTTTTTAGGCATGTGGTATTAGGGGAAGCTATTTTTTTTTTGTAGATCCGAAGAAAGTGGAAGCTATACTTGAATAGGAACAACCTAAGAATGTGATAGAAGTCCGCAGTTTTCTGGGATTAGCTAGTTATTATCAGAGGTTTATTGAGGTTTTTTTCCCTATTTGCAACTATTTTATCAAGGCTTACTCGGAAGGGAATAAAGTTTCAGTAGGATGAAAAACGCAAGACAAGTTTCCAAAAGCTTAAGAAGCGATTGACTTTAGCACCAGTACTTGCCCTACCTACCCAAGGAGTAGGTATAAGGTATACAGTGAAGGCAATCACCAGAGACTTAGCTGTGTACTTATGTAGGCCGAGCTAGTAATCGCATATACTTCTAGATAGCTGAAGAAGCATTAGCTAAATTATACTATACATGATTTGTAGTTTACAGCGATAGTATTTGCACTCAAGATTTGGAGACACTATCTTTATGGGGAGACTTGTCGTGTATACACTGACCACAAGAGTCTGAAGTATTTAATGATGCAGAAGGAGCTAAATCTCATACAAGGGAGATGGTTGGAATTGATTAAGGATTACGACTTAATAATCGACCATCATTCGAGAAAAGCAAATATGGTAGCCGATGTATTGAGTTGTAAGTCCTGTTCGGTAGTAACTGTTAGGCAAGATCCTTACATGACACAATTGATGAGTGTGCGGAACCTTGGGGTTAGACTCTCAGTGATAGAGGAGGATGGAACATTTTTAGCAAGGTTTGAAGACTGGCCTACATTACTAGACGAGATCAGGAGATCACAGGCTGACGATCCCGAGTTAAAAGTCATTCAGGAGAAATTGTCATCAGGTGAAAGTAAAGGATTCAGACTGAGAGAAGACGAGTTATTAGTCTTCAGAGACAGAGTTTGTGTGCTGAATAATTAGGGTCTCAGGTGAACTATTTTAGAGGAAGCTCACAGTTCAGCTTATGCTATGCATCTGAGTAGTACCAAGATGTATCAAACTCTTAAAGAGAGTTATTGGTGGCCAGGGATGAATACAAAGAGAGCAAAATTTATGGCCAAATGTCGTCCCTGTCAACAAATTAAGGCAAAGCATGAAAAACTAGCAGGTATGTTACAGTCTTTGCCTATTCTAGAATGAAAGTGGGAGCACATGACGATGGATTTTGTAGCTAGATTACCTAGTACATCGAAGGGTCACAATGCTATTTGGGTTATAATAGACAGATTGATGAAGTCTACTTATTTTTTACCTATCCACACAACCTATTCATTGGAAAAATTGGCAAAGCTGTATATCGACGAGATTATAAAGTTGCACGGGGTACCAGTTTTTATAGTATTAGACAAGGATCCAAGATTCACCCCACGATTTTGGCTGAAATTTCAAGAATCTTTAAGGAATAAAATGAAGTTTAGTACTGCCTTCCACCCCCAGAATGATGGTTAGTCCGATAGGACCATTTAAACATTAAAGGACATGCTAAGAGCATGTGTGATGGAATTTCAAGGGAGTTGGGACCAACATTTGACTTTGATTGAGTTCGCTTATAACAATAGTTATTAGACAAGTATTGGTATGCCACCTTATGAAGCATTTTATGGAAGGAAGTATAGGACACCTCTGTGTTAGGATGAGGTTGGTACGGTCAAAATAGAAGGAGCTGAATTGATAGAAGTCACCGCTCAGAAGATAAAAA
>JAOQMP010000001.1:13995598-14027545 GCA_027563575.1 Erythroxylum pedicellare
TTGATATATGGTAAGTAATATAATATAATCATATATGGTAAGTAATATAAAATTTTAATTAGAAATTTAACAATTCTTACTAAAAAGCAGTAAATAAAGTTTCATGTCTATTCCATTGAAAAGGAAAAGAAATAATTTTTTTTTATTCTAAGTGACATGAGATTCGGTATATAAGGTAAAGGAGCTTTCTATATCTGGATTCCCAAGAAGAGCCCTTACACATTCGAAAGCATTAATTGAAATAGTCAAAGATCTTCCCCCAGATGTTGTTTTATTGACACCCTCTTCCAACAACTCCTTGCCTTTAACTAAACTAGCAGAAGATACAATGAACGATTTCCTAAATGCAATATGGATCACTAAATTAAATGAACCGCACGTACTATGTGTTTCACCTAAGAAACAAATAATCTAGAACTTAAATACCTAAATAAAATGGTATAAGGAACCCAAATTCAAACACACTATTGAACAGAAATAATTTTGTAATCAATGACTGCTCCAAAATAACCAATTTCCCTAATCTTGTATAGACCATCGGGACATTGCCACTGCCTCCATTTTCATTTATGTTCTGTTGAAGATTCGAGGGAGCTTTATACAAAACATGGTATATACAATCACGTGTTCATCTAATAGCTTCCTAATATAAAACAAGATATAGATAATAAAAAGAGAGAGGTACTTTAGATGATACTAAAATTCTTAAAGAAGAAGATCGACCATTGAAGGCAAATCGTGATTGGACTTTGATGAGGAGACTTGTTGTGCATCAATTTGTTTTTCAGCAAGGATAATTCTACCACATTCCTCCCATCAGAGCTCATTTCTGCCATCGGAAACTATTCGCTACCTCGACATTTCCCAATGAATTTATGTTAACAATTTTATTTTGAAAAGTCAATAGAAAAAAAGTTATAGCTATAATCAATATAAAAGTAGAGTGTACAATTTAATAAGGAAGCGAAAATTATATGAAGTTATATGCAATTAACAAAATATTAACAGAAGAAGCAAAGATAATTGGAACTTAATTTTTTAACTAACAAAAAATTCCCTACACAAGCACATTATATGTTTGCACTCACCCTTAAAGATAAATAAAACCTAGAATAGATTCCACTGATTAATATGTGATCTAACATCTTTAAGAATAGAAGACTTTTTATTTAAATGTTCGAACAATCTAGCAGTGTTAATTTTGTGATCTCTTAACTAAGACTACTTCATTTGATAAGGTTGAGAATGTTAAATGCGTATGTACTATGTTTAGGGGATGTATAATTAAGTTTGCTTTCCTCTAAAACCACTATTCTGATAAAAATAGTTGGGTCCCCTGAGGCCCTCATCAAAGAAGAAAAGAGCTACTGTGTTGGAATTCGAAACAAAATGATGTACAGAAATAGTAAAGCCAACCCTAGGTAAGATGCAAAAATCACACAAAAAATAAATCCAAGAAATCCAAGTAAATGAGCATATCAAATTTAAAGCAGTTAAGCACAAATTTACAAAGAGAAAAGACTTACATGAAGAGTTTAATGATGACTGGGGATCGAAGTTGTCTCTCCAAAACAAGAACATATGATCTCTAACTACTAGTTGAAAATTTGGATTAAGTAACAACACAATGAGTTAGTATAAAAGAATCAAGTAAATTCATACCTCGAGGTTAGCTTTCACCTGGGATGGGAGTGATCTGTGACTCCTCCAAGAGAAAGCTAATGACTACCTATTGTAGAACAACAACTAAAGATAAAAAGAAGAAGAAAAGGAGAGAAGCAAGACAAAGGAACCCATACTAGCTCGAAGAAAAAGATCACATGTGATGGTTCAGGCCTAATTAGGAGGCATCTAGAGACTCTCTCAATGAGGGAGGTTTTCAATTTATGTACTCTGTTTGGGTAATTAAGTTTTCAATTTCATAAAAAAATGTGATTTTGGTTTGACCTTTGGTGACGAATTCCACTAATCTTTAATTATTTAAATTTATTAAATTACTTATGAACTTGAACTATAAGAAGTTCAATCATTATTATATTAAATTAGTTTTTTGAATTCTTTATATGATAGTGATAGATAATGAACTACTCATTTTCATAATTTCAGACATAAAACATAAGAAATCCACCTATAATTATGAATGATATGTTTTATAAACCACTTGGATGGTATATAGGCTGGAAACCTGGGATGCAACTATAAGGATTTTTAATCAAACATGTGGGCTTATATGTGTATAATTGTATATAAAGGCTATCATATAAAGTTAAGCCCAATTAATTAAAGTGGTCTAACATGTTTATGATATTTTGGGCTTCATGCATCTATTTTAAGTATAAGCTCTATATGTGTAGAGACTGGGTTTATAATTTCTAGTTTTATGATGGGTCAAACTAGAAATTAAATTAGGGTTTTACCCTAATATAAATGATTATGGTCACCAAATTAAACGTAACCTAAATTCTTGTCTGAAATCTCATCATCAGAGAGAAAACAGAGAGTTGCGGAAAACTCTTGAAAAAAGAGGCTACGTTCTAATTTCGAAGACAAAACCGCAAAACTCCAGTATAGATTTCACAATGGATTCAGGTATGCTTCCGCTTTATTTTATTCTTGATGATTTGATAAGAATAGATCCTGGTTTTTAAAGAGATTAAAATCCCAACACTCTAAGCTTAGTCACGTGAGTAAGCTTGAACGTGAGAACAATACAGCAAGCAAAATTGTGTGAGGCAGATAAGCTTTCATACAATGTTCCTAGCCATGGGAGATGCAAAAGCAGTGCTGACTAAAATAGCAGATCGATTGCACAACATTATGACGGTAGATGCATTGCCTTTGGTCAAGCAGCAGAGATTTGCTAAGGAGACATTGGAGATGTTTATACCCTTGGCCAACCGGCTCGGCATTTCTATTTAGAAACAGAAGCTAGAGAATCTGTGTTTTAAGCATCCCAACCCAGATCAGCATAAGGTGATGTCTTCTAAACTCGCGAAATCTTTTGATGAGGCAATGATTACTGCTGCTACAGAGAAACTGAAGCAATCTTTAGATAAAGAAGGCATTGCATATCACAATCTTTGTGGACGGCACAAAAGCTTGTATAGCATTTATCGCAAAATGTCAAAGTGTGCTGTCTATTGCTTTCATTGTATGTTTATGTGTTGATGATCTCACATTCAGTGGAAGTGATTTCCGGTTCTTTTGGGTGATTCTGCTTCTTTCCAGGAAGAAGCTGAACATGGACGAGATACACGACATTCATGGGCTACGTCTGATTGTTGAAAGTGAGGATGACTGATATAATGCCATGAAGATCGTTCTCCAGTTATGGCCGCAAGTACCTGGAAAGGTCAAGGACTACATACGTCATCCGAAAATCAATGTGATCCTAGATGTTATTCCCGTATTCTTAATTTTGTTTCTAATCTGTAGGTGTGATTGCCTTCACACGGTAGCTGTGGAGGAAGGCACAGTGCCTCTTGAAATTTGTTGGGATATCTTTGCTTTACTGTTGTTCTTTCAAACATAAGAACTTAAAATTGTTAATTTTGCAGGTGAGTAAATGCAAAAAAATAAGAAGACAATTTTTACTTGATTCGATAGTGTATCACTATCTACATCTCAGGTTCTACTTCCAGCAGTGAATATTTTACTATATGAAGAAGAAGAAGAAATCAGAGTTGGGTGATTTTTCTTTATCACTTGCCAGAGGCTGGCTTTAACTCTCCTAGTACTGGCAAGTACAGTAGCTAACTCTCAAACCTTTTTTCAATCTCTTCTTGCACTCTCAAAAGAATGAATACAATGTGAATTGGAAATATGAAGTTTTTGTATCTATGTGCCTGATGCTTCTGTTTCTTTTATAGCTGAAGAAGATGACTTTAGGATGCTTCTTGGCTGAATCTGATCATTGTCACGTGCCTCCCGTGTGAGTCTTTAATGAATCTTCCTATGTTGTGCGTTTTGTTTGAAGCCTCTGATTTATTGTCAAACGACTGTGTATTGAATTCAGTAGATTAAGTGATACGACACTGCTTTGATCCATTAGCTTCTGACTTGAATGTATCACGTGGGTATGTCTTAATGTGATTCATTTGTTTGTCATATTGAGAAGCTTCGAGAGCTTGTCTCTCTTCACTCTTTTTCTTGTTCAGACATATTCTTTCTTCGATTCTTCATGTTTCCTCAATATTTGTTGTTTCTGAGTTGAATTTGTTGGAGTATATGTGATTTCCATCACAAAATTCAAATTAGAACGAAAGAAATGCATTTGCAAGCTGAGTTCGGGTTTGCAGCTCATTGGAGATACAAAGAAGGTGACTGCAAGCACGTTTCCTTTGTGCTGCAAATGTTAGAGTGGGCAAGATGGTTCGTCTCCTGGCAGTGTGAGACAACGAGTAAAGACCACGCCTCTTCAAAGAAGGCTCCTTGCACATTCCCTTCTCACTGTGATGATTGTCCATTTTCTCACGAGCCTCTTGACTTGCAGGATGGAACTGTTTTCGTCATTGTGGTTGAAAATGATAATGTTTTCGTTCCACCCACTTGAAGGCTTAATTCAATGATTTAAAAGTGTGAAGATCCTTATTAATACTGATAAGGGTCGTCATAGATGGTACGGTTCGACTGACATGCCATTTAAAAAAAGTTTACAGATGTCAGTACAAGAGTTGCCATCGAATGCCACGTTGATGGACCTTCTTGAACGAGGGACGCTGAGGAGAGGATCTCCGCATGGGCTTCCCTGGAAGCAGCCATCGAGGCCGAAGCTGAATGATGAGACAGTCAATGATGCCACGTGTAGGCTGAAAACGGGAGATGTGGTGGAGCTGACACCAACCATGCCCGTTAAGTCCTTGATTGAGTACAGGAGAAGAGATTCAGCGTATGTATAACAAGGGCTCAGCGTCCGCCGTCTCTAACACCGGCGCTGCTACAGCACGCTGGAGAGTTTGACAAATAGTTTGATGTTCTACCCCAATTGCTTTTTCTTTTGACAATATATATACACGCATAGGTTGTACAGCAGAAGCGCAGTTTCTTAGGCGGATTCGGTAACTAGATCATAAAGATTTGTTATTTTGTTTTAATCTAAATGTAATGCAGCTTACATTTTATGCAAGCAAGCAACAACCATTTTTTTATAGTGAATTGAAAAAGAGGAAGACGAAGACAAAAGTGGTGTTTAAATTGAGGGAGAAAGTGATAATCCATGCCGAGTCCTCATCTTCCATGATCAGTAACGGTAAATGATTGGATTGAATTATTATTATTATGTTATAAGACTTGAGTTGAATTATTTGTATTGATAGACATAGTCATAGAGAAGGTTGTGTATTTATTATAGATCAAAGGATGAAAAAGGGTAAAGAAAGAGAAAGAAGGACGTGGTGTAAAGTAAAGAAGCGGCATCAATATCTCACCTCAAATTTATATGGGCTGCAAACCTTCCTAAACTTCTGACTCTCTTTTATATATTCTCTCTCTTCATTTTCATTTCTTCGTTTTCTCTTTTCAATCCAAGAATTAATGTTGATAAGAAGAAGAAGAAGAGGAGGAAGCAGCAGCAGCAGCATAAGAATCTATCAATTACATATGCACTTGCTGCTATGAAGAACACTTTTGCCCTACGCAACTTACCATCTGATTCAATTGTATTCGGTTCAGCTATGGAATGGCAGATCCTTCTAGTTTTTTGAATTATGACCGCGACGTTGAACAAGTTTAGTCTTGTTTCTTTTCGGCTTCATCTTATATTTTTCTTATGCTAATCAAGCAAGGAATGTCGTGTCAAGGGAAATATGTTGGACTTGGCGCTGTACAATCTTTTTCAATGTTCATTAACACATTATTTGACTGTTTTCCTTCTCTTTTTCTCAAGGCAATTCTTACATTGAAAAAAGGCACTCAATTAATCAAGTATAGCCGCACCGGAAAACCCAAATTTCGCGCTTTCAGGCTTTCTCCCGTGAGTATTTTTCCATCCGTATTTGATCGGTTTCATCATTTTGTATGCTGCAACCTTCTTCTCATTTCCCAAACTTTTATATTTATCAGAATAATATGGACATATTGTCAGAATTTTTCATTCATGAAATGCTTCCTATAATCCTCATGACGATCCTGCTATTCTTATCAGTTCTCCTTTATGCACTGTCATTCTAAATCATGATCGTGTTAATATTTGACAAACTAACAAGCATTCATTTGGGTTTTTGTCTTCTGTTCAGTCAAGTGAAGTTTTATATAACTAGTTACTATTATCAGTTTATACAGATTTGATCTTTTCAGTCTCTCTGTTTCTGGGTCTTCATAAATCCTCTTAACTTGTCCCCTTTCTGTCTAGCTTATAACTTCATTTTAGCCTATCTCTGAAATGAACTTTTAGTTCTATTAAACTTTCTCTTTCATTGTCCAACGATTTAAAGTGTATAAATGATTTCAATTCTAGTCCTAATAACAGGATGAGACATCATTGATCTGGTTATCACACGGAGAAGAAAAAAATTTGAAATTATCTTCTGTCTCACGAATCATCCCTGGACAAAGAACTGTGAGTCTTCCACTCTCTTTGGCAGCTGATTGATAATATCAATCTCAGGTCCTCTAAATCTTAACATGTGTTCATGCTATAGACATTCTTTGCCTTTTCTTTTTTCCTTCTTTTCCCATTTTTAACAGGCTGTGTTTAGAAGATACTTGCGTCCTGAAAAGGATTATTTATCATTTTCGCTTCTGTATAACAACGGCGACAGATCTCTTGACCTGGTTAGTTACAGAAAACGTTCTTATAACGTGATGTATTTGAGCTTCATAATCATGAGAAGTTCACATCCAACTATTGTCCTTTGTTTTTCCAATTCATAGATCTGCAAGGACCAAGTTGAGGCAGAGGTTTGGCTTGCAGCCCTCAAAGCATTGATTGGAAATAATCGTCATAAGCGTACGAGGAGTGATTTCTCAGATGTGAGTTTCTCATTTCCACGAAATACTACTTATGAAGCCACTTCAATTATTGAGACTGCCGCACAAAAAGCAAACTAACAGAAGTTAGTTGTAATAAAGGGACAAAGCAGAGTTTTTAAACCTTGTTAAATTTGTGTAACTGTTGATTGAAGGCAAGGATATATTCTCCAAGCATGGAGATATGAAAAGCACGTATATCTCTTGGGCTTTATCAAACTTCTGTTTGAGGTTGCCAACTATCGTTGCATTCCTAACTTTACATGATGCTTATGTTAATCTCAGTTAACAGATGGTGTGGAATTTGCACAATTTAACCGTCCTTTTGGAGCAACTCTAGACTTCACACCGAGTATTGCCCGCAGTCGAGCCTCTCTCGATTTGAGTTCCCGTGATACTCTTCTGTACTCAGATGTGGGGTCAGATATGCAACTAAGAGCAAGTAATGCAGATGGTTTTCGAATTAGTGTCTCAAGTACACCTAGCTGTTCAAGTGGTGGATCTGGTCCTGATGATATAGAATCATTAGGTGATGTCTACATATGGGGAGAAGTGTGGAATGATGGGACTAACACTGATGGGTCCTTGAGCTCAGCTCATACAAAGAATGATGTTCTGGTTCCTAAGCCCTTAGAATCAAATGTTGTTCTTGATGTTCATCAGATTGCTTGTGGTGTACGTCATATTGGCCTTGTAACAAGGCAAGGCGAGGTTTTTACCTGGGGAGAGGAATCTGGGGGTAGACTTGGTCATGGAATTGAAAAAGATTATGGTCGCCCCAAACTTGTTGATTTTCTGGCAGTTTTTAATGTTGATTTTATAGCATGTGGCGAACATCATACCTGTGCTGTATCTACATCTGGTGATTTATTTACGTGGGGTGATGGTACCCATAATGCTGGACTTCTAGGTCATGGAACTAACGTCAGCCATTGGATACCAAAGAGAGTTTCTGGTGCTTTAGAAGGACTTCAGGTTTTGTCAATTGCTTGTGGTACGTGGCATTCAGCATTGGCAACTTCCAATGGAAAACTATTCACATTTGGTGATGGAACATTTGGTGTTCTGGGACATGGAGATCGGCTGAGTGTTTCATATCCAAAAGAAGTTCAATTATTGAGTGGATTGAAGACTATCAAGGTTGCATGTGGTGTATGGCATACTGCAGCTATAGTGGAGGTAATGAACCAATCTGGTGCAAACATATCATCTAGAAAGTTGTTCACCTGGGGTGATGGCGACAGGTATCGACTGGGTCATGAAAGCAAGGACACTTATCTTCTTCCCACCTGTGTCTCTTCCCTTATTGACTACAATTTCCACCAGATAGCGTGCGGTCATACCTTGACTGTTGCTCTCACCACCTCAGGTCATGTTTTTACCATGGGAGGCACAGCACATGGCCAGCTAGGCATCCCAAACTCTGATGGAAAGCGACCATGCTTGGTACAAGACAAATTGGTAGGTGAATTTGTTGAAGAAATTTCTTGCGGGGCATATCATGTTGCTGTATTGACATCAAGAAGCGAAGTGTTTACTTGGGGTAGAGGTGCCAGTGGACAGTTGGGACATGGAGACACAGATGATCGAAAAGTTCCATCATTAATCGAAGCACTGAGGGACAGGCATGTAAAGAATATATCTTGTGGGTCAAATTTTACTTCTTGTATCTCTGTACACAAGTGGGTCTCAGGTGCAGACCAATCAGTTTGCTCAGGTTGTCGGCAAGCATTCGGATTTACTAGAAAAAGACACAACTGCTATAACTGTGGGTTGGTGCATTGCCATTCTTGCAGTTCCAAGAAGGCATTGAAAGCAGCATTAGCTCCAACTCCAGGAAAACCACACCGTGTCTGTGATGCCTGCTATGCAAAACTTAAAGCTGCTGAGGCTAGTAACACTCCTAATATGAATAGGAAAATTGCTACTGCCCGTCGTTCATTTGATACTGGTGAAAGAATTGGCAGGGGAGATGGCAGTTATTCAAGAACTTTACTGTCTCCCACTACAGAACCTATAAAGTACCTTGAGATCAGGTCAGGAAAGCACGGATCAAAACTCGAGGCTGCCTCCATGGTGCGAGCTTCTCAAGTTCCGACACTTAGGCAACTAAAAGATATAACATTTCCGAGTTCACTAAGTGCTCTTCAGAATGCATGGAAGCCTGTTCCTTTCACAATGCCTCAGCCTCCTGTCAACAATCCTCATCCTGCTGCTAACACAAGACCAGGTTCACCTTATTCTAGAAGACCAAGCCCTCCACGCTCTGCAACTCCTGGATTTTCTAGGAGTGTCATTGATAGCCTCAGGAAGACAAATGAGATAATGAAGCAAGACATGACAAAATTGCAAAACCAGGTACCGATGACTTCACATCTTTTATTATTCACTGGTTCCGTTGTTTGCTCCTCCACATCGACACCCTTAGTGGACAGAATAGGACGCCCTGACATGTCCAACAATTACATGCCAGCATAAAGTAATATAGTTTCAAGTGCATATTCAATGGCATAAAGCCCTCATCTTTCCAGTAAACAGCTTATGTCCACTTTCCTTTCAGAAATAAAACTTATTTGTTAGAAACTTCTTTCATTTCATTCTTCTTCTTGCTACCTTCAGGTTAAAATTTTGAGGCAAAAATGTGATGTTCAAGATATGGAGATCGAGGAACTGAAGAAATATGCTGAAGTGGCTGCTTCATCAGCTGCAGCAGAATCTTCCAGATCTAGATTAGCTTCAGAACTTATTGAGTCCTTCTCAAAGCAGGTATAACTTTATACATGCATCACCTTATTTGAGTTTTACCTCAAATGGATAAATAGTCGAACATCATGCTCAAATGTCTCTGGGAAATTTTGGCAACATTAAGCTGAATCCATATATGGACAACATAGTTTGAGATTACCTATTTGTTTATTTGCAGAATTTTCTCTCCAAATTGAATTGGCAGAAGAAATAGCAAAACTAAAATTAATATAGCCTGAGGGAAAACAAAGGAAAAGATAAGGAAAACTTAAGCAATTGGAAGAGAAACAACATCTATAGTTGGATGTTTATTATGTTTGCACGCATAATTCATCGTAAGATCAACAATGCATGACCATATTGACAAACTATCTCGCGCATATAGTAGTGACAAATGCATTCTTGCATATGTCCTTTATGTTCTTGCTTGAGATTTAAAAAAAATCGATTGATGATAGTTTACACCTATCGTAGCCGAGGAAATATGCACGCTGCACAATTGTGATCTAGGCAGGCAGGTACAGGTTCCTTTTGGCTGTACCAAATGCAGAGTGCATCAGTTCTGGTTTTTGTGCTTGACTTTAGTGGAACGGGACACCTATTAGATAGATGAATTTAGCCTATTAATATACAAGTTTTCCGTCCTTTTTGCTCTTTACAAATTGTTGAATATTTGGTAGTTAAACTAATCATCTGACAACATTTCCTGTGATTCAGTTGAAGGAAATGACAGAGCTATTACCTCCTAATGTTTATGAAACTGAAATATATAAAATCATGAATTCTCAAATAGAAGCTTATCTCAGCTCTAGTGGATCATCTGAAGTTTCTAACCAACAAAGTGCATTTGAAACGGCTTCTTCCACCAATGAATCTTCAAGAGCACAAGATCAGAGGATGGAAGATAGAAAAGAAAGAAAAGGAACCATTGACTTGTCCCACGATGACGAAGGTGTCCCACAGGAGACCACTAGTTCATCGGCTTCCAGTACAACTATTGAACATGAAACCAGGACACAGGAAGCTTCAACCACAAGAAAACCATTGAAAGAAACTATTGAACAATTTGAACCTGGGGTTTATGTTACTTTCTTTCAACGTCCAGATGGTATAAAGATCTTCAAACGGGTCAAATTCAGGTAATTGAGTAATTTGATTAAGATAGTTTGGGTTTTGTTCAGTTTAAAATACTTAAATATGTTAGTTGTATTCTAAGTTAGCTGTCCTCCAAACTTTTTAGTAGATTACTAAGAATCAATGCAGATTCTTCAAATATGGGACTTCGTAGAGGCCCACATCAAGTCATTTTGAACAATTAAATTAAGAATGAGAAAAGCTTTCTACTATAAATGCTTTACTAGAAAACCCAACGTTTTCTGTAAGCAAATGTCTCTCTTTCTATAGTCACCTGCAAAGCCTACCTGTGAGGTCTTACGGCTTAATGTTCCAATCACTCCTTATCTATGTTACTTTGCATCACATTACTAGGGAAAGATCTTATACGCCATTTTGTCAACTGCTTATATGCATCCGTGACATGTTCTTTTTTGTTTTCCTACTTGCTGTTTCTGATCCTACTGTCATACATTGTCAATGGTTTTGCAGCAAACGAAGATTTCAGGAGCAGCAGGCAGAAGTATGGTGGAAGGAAAACAAAGAAAGGGTGCTTAAGCGATACAGCCCACCAACATCAACTGCTGGCCATACTGGATCATCATCTGCTCCACCTGTATCACCACGGCAAACTCCGGTTGAACCATCTTCTACTTCTGTTCCTGCTGACGAAACAAATGAAATAGAACCCACAGATATTTAAGTTAGCAAACTGAATTAGTTCCTTTTTGACACAACACAGAAAAAGGCGAGTCTAGGATGACAGTGGTGCTCATCAAACTGCTCCATTAGAGGCAATTGTATTGTTTTGAAGGCTAGGTGAAAATGATTTTCGGCCTCCAGAGACTTGTTGAAACAAGAATTTACTTGATGATAGCTCGATATGCAGCAGTGCAAAAATGCTATAAATCTAGTGGAACTGCACTTATTTTTGTTGCTTCATTCCATTAATTTTGGGCTAAGACGAGTCAGGATAGACGTAGAGGATAAACCTCCTAGGATATAATGCCTTCTCATTTGTAAATCTATGTTCCTGGTTCTGAAACTCCTGTGCCGTTTTGTATAGTGTGTTAACATTGTTGTGTTAGGCAAACACAAAAGGTCTATCTATAAACTGACACATTGAAGCTCTCTCTTGCGTTTTTACATTTCGCATGTCAAATGTCATTAAGTTCAAACTCAGATGCAAGCCCTACGGAAACTCGGATGCAAGCCCTTCGGAAAAACTGACTCCAAAATGAAATCCTTGATGCAATCACTCTTTTATATTGTTGACAAGCCAATATCACAGATACAACAAATCAAGAAGACGATTACTCGATTCACAAGCTGCCTTTTAAAGTTTTAGACGTCGTACATTTCAAGAAGACGAGTACTCGATTCACAAGCTGCCTTTTGAAGTTTTAGACTTCGTACTTTTCAGGTTATTCCATGTAATATGTCGTCGCTAAGTTGACCATATCCCAGTGAAGAGAGCGAAAGCTCATTGTTAAGATCGTGACACATGAACCAGTGATTGATTAAAATTCTAAGAGCTTCCATCAGTCATGGTAAAGTTGTTATAAATTTTCTCACAACAGATGATTGTGTTTGTTTCACAAGACATCATTGAATGCCAAGGGGGTTTTGTTTATTAAAATTTAGCTTCTGAAGGGAAAACTCAAATGAAAAACTGATTGATTATTACTGCAACTTACAACTATATGTTTTGTCACTACAACCATGAGAACTAGAAATTTAGAATACTACACATGTAGCCACCAGAAACAGAAAATAAGTGGGCTTCCGTTTTTTTAAAATTTATTTTTGGTTCTACCTCCAGAAGAATTCCTGAACATATTCTTGCCATGAAAGCACAAGCAAAAGCATCACCAATATGCCAGCAAGTCCCCAAGATGAACTCCCAATTCTAAGAACCAAAGACGGATCCGAGCAAGGAACAAACATAGGATGACCGCCTCTCTGTTGAGCTTGAGATGAAGTGGTCTTAATGGCAATTATAAGTCCAGCAAGCAACATTGGAAGAACAAAGCCAGAGTTCCACTTGGCCTCATAGAAACGGCCAGTATTGTTGTCTTTTCGTGTAACGTACAATGGTGACAGCACCAAAGCTGATGATACAGCCAACACCATGGCCAATGCTCTCTGGGATGAGTAGTTCTGGCCACTGTGAGTATACGTAGCCATTGGGGTTGTGTGACCCTTCAAACTAAAAGATTGGTGACGAGAAATCTTCAGGGATGTGGTGGGAATTTATAGGAAGGAAAAGCAGATGTTGAAACTGTCAAGGGATCAATGTGGAAAGGGGTTGCTATTGTATGTCAGAAGAGGAGTAATGACACGGCCGTCCAAAAAGTGACATAACTCAAGGCAGTGCTGAAAAGGATGGGTAAATATAAAGAGAGGTTTTTGTATAGCTTTGGAAGCAAGGTATCTCCAATTATTCAATCTCGCGTTCACATGGGGATTTCATTTTCTTTAGTTTACTTCAGAAGAGTATACTAAAAAATTCCTCATATTTAAAAAAGAATTGTCTTGATTTACGTGAAGTGGGAGACAGGTACTTGACACACTTTCCAATCTTTGATTCTTTCTTCAACTTTATTAGCACACTGCTCCCTCCACCTTCACCCTCAAAGCAGCATCCGACGAGTGAAATCACAAATTTGGAAACACAAAAATGCGTAGAAAGATACTTTTTACGTTAAAAGGGGTAGAGGGGGGACTAAAATACGAGTAATATCGAATTACACGATAAGACAAATTCTTTGAGAATGCCATGACTCCAAAATCCAAATCATTATAATTGGTCTTCACATGATGATATGCTGTAATAATCAAGACTACTTAACCATCATACCATGTATGCTTCAGAATTCAACAGCTGCATGAGGCATGCATTAAGTAAGTGTCCAACTTCCACCCAAAGTTTTTAAATTCTGAACCTAAACAGATATATTATGATTTATGAGGATGTGACTGAGTGACTGATACAGTCTTACTTTCCTGACAAGTGCAATTAATTGCTTATTTTAATTCTGAACAGAAGTACCAAATGGAGGTTCCATATAAAAGAATTTTATCAATGAAAAAATATTAGACCGTGTGAGTTAACTTTATGAGTTACTATTAAGCAATGGACTTTCACCAAGCGTAAGAATATCGCTGCTGACTTGTAAAAGCTTTTAAAAAGTCTAGTTTTAGGTATCACTTTCTTCATCAACACAAAGACGTAAATAACAAGAACATCCCAGCCTCTAACCTTCCATTAGATGCATCACAATGTCTCAACCAAATGACTCCAAAGCAAGAAAACGCAATTTCAACATCTTCTCTACAACCCTTTCATTTCTTAGATCCCTTTTCTCTGCTCTAGTTCTTTATATACACAAGGTTGTTGTGACATTTACCGACGTGTTCTTGTCGTTGAACTTCCTGTTAAGTAACATGACACCTTGCACGGTTGATCTTGACGACCAAACCACCATGCATTACTGGATCACCAACCACCGCAGGTGTGACAAACCGGACTTAGTACTAGTCCACGGTTACGGAGGCCACTCACGATGGCAATTCGCTTATCAGGTTCGAGCCCTGTCAGGAGCCTTTAACCTATACATCCCTGACTTGTTGTTCTTCGGAAAATCCTACACGAAAAGGGGTGGCAGGTCGGATAGTTTCCAGGCGGATTGTGTAAGAGAAGGGTTGAGAAAGATGGGGTTGGAGAGGTACAACGTTGTTGGGATTAGTTACGGAGGGTATGTGGCGTATCAGATGGCCGCTAATTATGGGGAGGAAGTTAAAAAGTTGGTGATCATAAGCTCTGGGTTATGTTACACGGAGGAGCAAAAAGATGAGTACTTGAAGAAGCTTGGAAACAACATATATGATCTTCTTTTGCCTCAGAAGCCGAATGATGTGAGGAATATGATTAAGCTTGCCATGTACAAGACTGATCCCTTGAAGTGGGTTCCTGATTTTTTCGTTTGGGCGTCCATTGTAAGTTCCATAATCAATTACATCTTTTCAATCTTATCTGCCTACGTAATTATAATAACCTTCAATGGAATCAACAGATATCGAACTTGATCATAATATTAAATATATCGTTCAGATTCATCGTGAATTCGACCAAAGTAATGCATCACTTTTCTTTAGTATGCATGAGGAACCCAGTAAGCCAATATTGAGCTTCAAGTTTGCTTTTCCTTTTTCTATACCTCAACCTGCAGTCACCCCAAGATTTATACATTTATTGAATGAAGATTTAACCTCTGTGAACGCATGTAGAAGATATGATATGGATCAGTCAAAAGTAGCCTCTGCGAGTGCATGTAGAAGATACAATATGGATCAGTCAAAAGGTTTCTCGAAGAATATGCTCATGGTTCCCTGCATATTAGCCATTGTTGAAATTGTCTTCCACCTTAGGTGGAGTCTGTTACTGTCCTTCCTTTTCCTGTTTAGTATAATTTTGATTGGGAGTCACTCCTTAAAAATTTTATGGTATCTTATTTTATCTTATGAATCTCAGCCGTTCATTTATATAGAATCCGCGTTTATTTATGCGGGATCTACACGGAACTTACATAAATAAATAGTTGAGATTTATTGAACAAAATAAGACACCATAAAATTAGACAAAAGATCTAAACTCATTTCGGTTAGCTTTCCATCAAATCATCAGAATTATTATGATCTTGTCCTTATTTGCACAGTTAAATATAATAAGCCATAGTCATAGTCATAGACATAGACATGAATAATGATGCTTAAAATATGAGATGATAAGGTTAATACACACATTAAGATATAAGAGTCACAAGCCCTTGGATTTACCGCTTGTAATCCACAAATTATTATTCTTACGGACATATTGGAATCGTCTGTCTACAATTAATAAATGAACTTGGATCATGACGCCCCATCGATCATCACCTATTGTGCCTTGGGAAAACACTTTATAATATTCTCTTCGACCTTTTCTCGCAAAAGGGCATCCCATGTTCCTGTTCTTTTGTTTCTTTAGGATTACGTCCCTTTCCTTGTTCCATTTTTTATTTGCTTATTATTTTTTTCGTGTTCGTACTGTGTTTTAAAATATAATTAAACGGTGTAAACAATATAATAAAACCTTAAAAACTAAGCTTATAACTTTTTTTTTCCCCCATGAAGCTCTTCATTCATCTTAACTTTTGAAGGGACTTGAAGAATCCATAATACTACATCCCAATTCAGTTTCTTTTTTTCTTTTGACTAAACAAAAGGAAAGTAATTGAAATTTTTTCCAACATAGCTCCATAGTAGAAAGCACTTCACTAGTGGCTTCCTAACTATCATTGCTAGGAATTGCATATGACATATGTAGTTGAACCTAATTTTGCCTGTGTCAAGATAAAAAGAAAGAAGGAAAAGATCATTACTTATGCATGTTGAACTACAAGGGCAAGATGTCACTTTCAAGTCATCTTCTTTGCATGGACTCTGCAACATACTTAGCCATACTGTAGTTTTCTTGACCCGTTAAACTTTTTAGCTAGGAGGATATGCTTAGAAAAGCTGAAATGATGGGTTTGTAAGTGCTTGTAATGATGCATGCTGCTTTGTTTGCTTGTCTAAATTAGCTCAAAATCCTATGTACAAAAGATAAATTGGATCGTATGTACGGATATACAATACTCATGGACTTGGCGGACATTTTGCTTTGTTCCAACTCTTACCTCTGCACCAGTCCAGCTTTTTTCTGCTTACAATTTGTCTCATCTTGCGTATTCATGTATTGGTTTCCACGTACTTAGTTCCTGTGGTCTGTCACCTTTCACCATTGATTTAGATGACCCAACCACCATGCACTTTTGTGACCTCATTTCCTGAAAGTTCCCCAAGCCTAATCTAGTTATATATTTTCATGGCTATGGTGGTGGCTACACCTCTGATTTTAACTTGTAGATTCCAGTTGGCAAGTCTTATTCTAAACGACCACACATGATATGTTTGAAGCGAGTTAAGTTGAATGTTTTAGTATGGTATATTATACTTGGTCAATTTTCAATTTAATTTGTGTCTCCAATAGAATAAATGTTAATTAATGGTTTGAGTTTGTTTTATAGGTATTGGGCAATACCAACAGGAAGGAGAAATCTGAGCTGGTAGATCACTTGCTCGCAAGAAAGGCGGGAACAGATGTTCCAGTCCTAACTCAGGTGTTTAATTCTTCCTTTCATATATGTTGTCCAAGAACATAGGTAGTTGTTGAGTCATGGATTTGTTAAAAGAGGTAGTGTGATGGGGCGCAGGAAACACTGCTGATATGGGGTGACCATGACAATGTCTTCCCAATACCCTTAGCCTATCAGCTGCAGAGGTAGAGTAGCAATAGCTAATGGTTTGCTTGTATTTTCTTTTTTTTTTTTTTTCTTGAACCAACATTCAATAATTGGGTTTGACGACGATTGCAGACACTTGGGAACAAAATGCTGCAGGATAGAGACAGTCAAGGACACAGGCCATGCAGCAAACATAGAGTCCCCTCAAGTTGTCAACAAATTGATAACTTCATTTGTTCTGGGGCAATCCTGAAGTGCCACACTATGCTCTCGGAATTATGATATCAGGGCTTAATTAAATAATCCTTACTTCTGTCAAAGGACCAATACATTAAACTAAGGCAATCCTGAAGTGCCACATTATGCTCTCGGAATTATGATATCACTATATCAGTCAATTCACTGCTTAATTAATAATCCTTACTTCTGTCAAAGGAGCAGAACATTAAACTAATTAACTCTTGGGACTATTTTTTGTGTCACTTTAAGGGAAATTTTTACTCTCTCTCTCTCTCTCTCTCTATAGTCTATATATAATTTAATAGATTAGTAAGCTGCCATCTTCATTCTTCTTTAGTTTAAAATGGAAAATAAATTATTAAAATTTAAAATGGAAGACGGTCCGGATTCATTCCATGTGGACATCTAGTTTGTTGCCAAATCTGTGTCATAGCAGTTGAGAGTGAGCCATGACCTAAATGTCCTATATGTCGGCAGGCTATCCATAGTTCTACGAGGATATTCAAGTCTTAGTGATCCAGGTACTATAAACACAATAATGGACTTTTGCTTGAAAAGGAGTTCTAACTTAAGAAGGTGACGTAAGGCACTTTCTATGTTTAAAATTCTTGCTTAGAAGCGTTTTAATGGTTGAAGATGAAGATGTACGCGTTAATTTCCGGATGGAGTCAAGGACCTTGGCATCAAGTGTGACTTTTACCTTACCAGCTGACAGGAAGAAGAAAGAAGCTAACTAGGTTGCTCTTGTAAATGTCCTGGGTGAAGATAGAGTTCTTTGTGCAATCGACTGATTTAAAGTCTAACAGCATTTTTTCAATCAAGATCTTTTCTAAGCAATTTTCTTTTCGTTGTTTATGTGAACAAGAACTAAATCCTCGGAATTACTCGCATGATATAACTTGGAATTAGAAAGCAGCATTTCATAGCATATCATGGTTTACTTTGATAGAAAAGACTATACAGAACATTTCATAGCATAGCATGGTTTACTTTGATAGAAAAGAATATACAGAACATTTCATAGCATAGCATGGTTTACTTTGATAGAAAAGAACATACAGAGGCCTTTTACCAACCCCTGTATATTTCCTTTTATGTCCGTGGTATACTCGTCAGTTTCTATCGTATGACCTGAAATTTGGTATACAATGTGGCGAGTTGCGTGTGATTTTAAGATCCCTTAGTCTACCGTTGTTTTTCATTTAGTTAAACTACGCATTGTAGCACTTAACGCATTAAATAAGGCATTACGCGACTTAAGAGCAGACGCCTACTACGTCATTTATTGATCCATTAAACAGGGCATTACGTTACGTAAGAGCAGACGTGTATTGATGGGGATGCGATATGTATTTTTCTTAGGAATCCAGGAACATCCATGTCTCATGGCCCTTGTAGTAACATATAACTTCCAAAGTCCTGGCATACTTAATGCGGCTCTCTAGGTTCCATTTGTGGAGGTTCACAGATGCACAACAATTGCAGCCACTGCTCTTTTATGTGGATTTTGTTGAAAACAGAGAGATAGCAATAAAATTTGCAGATGTATTATTGACTTTTATGGACTTGATAATTTAAAGTGATTATGATGTACCTATATATATAGGCTTACATGAAAACAGAAATTCAGCAAAATCGGAAGCCACTACTCTGCCAGAGTATTACTAGTAACAGAACCCGCTAAGCTATTGACTAAAGCAAACTTATCATCTTTAACCCATATCCTAAAAGACCTGGTCAATCTTTGAATCACATCTCACCACTCCCCCTTGATTTAAAGTTGTAGATGCTAAGTAATCCTCCAACGTAGCGGAACTTTTCTTTTGATAAGGCCTTCATAAGTATATCTGCCAGTTGCTCATTGGTGTGACAATACTTCAAAGCTATTTCCTCCTTTGCAACGAGGTCACGATTGTAATGGTGACGAAGTTCAATGTGTTTTATTCTGCTATGAAATGTTGGATTCTTTGTCATGGAGATAGTTGATTTGTTGTCACAAAATATCTCCGTTGCTCCTTCTTGTTTTTGTTCAAGATCACCTAACATTCTCCTTAACCAAATGGCTTGACAAGCTGCTGAAGTTGCTGTAACATATTCGGCTTCTGAGGTTGACAACGCTACCGTTGATTGCTTCTTTGAACTCCAAGTAATCTCTCCTGATCCTAGGGTGAAAACATTTACTGAAATACTTCGTTTATCATCTAACGATCCTGCCCAATTGTTATATGTGAACCCACATAATCTGAAATTCAAAGCTTTAGAGTACCAAATTCCATACTCCATAGTTCTAGCAATGTAACGCAACCCGCTTTGCAGCTCCATAGTGAACCTTTAAGGGTTGCTGTATAAATCTTGAGATAATACCAACAGGTTATGCAATGTCGGGTCGAATGCGAGTTAGATAAATCAGTCCTCCAACCAAACTTCTGAACCTTCCAACAACTGCTATTTCCACTCCATCATCATGTTGTAATTTCTCATTAATGTTCATAGGTGTAGCTGCAGGCTTGTAATTTAGCATACCAAATTTGCTAAGAAGGTCTTTGGCATATTTCTTTTGTGAAATAAATATTCCATCTACACCTTGATGGACTTCAAGGCCAAGGAAATAGTGTAATAAACTCATATCCAACATCTCAAATTCATTCATCATTTCAGATTTAAATTCAGCCACAAGAGAAGTAGAAGAACTAGTGTAAATGATATCATCAACATAAAGACAAACAATGATAAGATCAAAATTTCCTTCTTTCTTCACATACAAGTTATGTTCGTTCTCACTTCCCATGTATCCTCTTCTCTGAAAGTACCCATCAATCCTGCTATATCATGCTCGAGGAGCCTACTTTAATCCATACAATGCTTTTTTTAACTTGTACACCTTTGCTTCGTCACCCTTGTTTATGAAGCCCTCAGGTTGTGCTACATAAACCTCTTCTTGTGCATCTCCATTGAGGAATGCTAACTTGACATCAAATTGATAAATATGCCACTGTAGTTGTTCTGTTAGCGCTAGAATAGTTCTCACAATTTCAAGGCAAGTTATTAGAGAAAAAGTTTCTTTGAAATCAACTCTTTGTTGTTGCGCATACCCTTTCGCCACAAGACGAGCTTTGCGCTTCTGTATGTTTCCATCTACAGTAAATTTTGTCTTAAACTCTCACTTCAAGCTAATTGCATTTTTTCCTTCTGGTAGGTCAATCATCTCGCATGTTTCATTCTTCTCGATATCTTTCATTTCTTCCACTATTGCTTTTTGCCACTTTTTTCAGCTGCTTCTTTATAGTGTATAGGGTCCAAAATGGTGAGAGCAAACTGACAAGATGCTTATATGTTAGCTAAAGATCAAAACTTCCTTGATGTTGTCTCATGTAAAGACTCTTTATGAGAAGAGTTTCCAATTGGCGAATCTGTTAGAGTTGAAGAGGAGTTTCCAGCAAATGAACTTGTAGGAGTTCTTTCTTGTTTTTCATCTAGAGAAATTCCAATAGGAATCTCTTTTTGCACCTGCTCTTCATTGAAATTCCAGCTTGCATTTTCATCAAATATTATGTCCCTACTTATTAAGGTCTTACAACTAAGAGGGTTATACAATTCGATGCTTTGGATTGAGTACAATAATCAATAAAAATGTATTTTTTAGATTTTTAATCAAGCTTTTGACAAACTTGAGAATTTACCAAAGTATAAGCAACACATCCAAAAACTTGTAGATGAATTACAGATGGTTTCCTTTCATGCCAAGCTTCGTATGGAGTTTGATTCATGAAAACCCTTATTGGTGAGAGATTCAACAAATAGACAAATGTTGCCACGACTTCGGCCTAAAATTGGTTTGAAAGTCCCATTGCTAGTAACACGCTTCTAGCCATCTCCACAATAGTTCGATTTTTTCATTCAGTAATACCGTTTTGCTCTAGTGTGTAAGGAGTTGTTAACTCTTTATGGATGTCATTTTCTTCGCAAAAAAAAAATTAAATTCATTGGATATGAACTCTCCACCTTTGTCTGTGTGATGTGGCAACCACTTTGGTTCTCTACCATAGCTTTAAATTTCTAAAATTTCCCAACTATTTTTGACTTGTTTTCCAGAAAGTAAAACCCAACTCATGCGACTATAATCATCCGTGAATAGCAAGAAATAATGACTCCCACCCAAAGACACGGTTTGCATTTCCCCACACAAGTCGACATGAAATAATTCTAGGCATTGTGAAGCTCTCCAAGCTTTTCCAATAGGAAATGATTTCCTAGTTTGCTTTCCATAAATGCATCCTTCTCATAAATTGATGGAGTTAATTTTGGGTAATTTAAAACCATACCTTTATCACTTAGTAACTTGAGGCCCTTTATGTTAAGATGCTTGTATCTCAAGTGCCATAGCTCCGAGTCATCCTTTGCATTTGCAACAAGAGCAAAATTCTCTATGTTAGAAACATTCAACGAAAACATCATATTTGAAGTCATGCTGATATGAACCCCTTGGCCTAATTTCTTATTTTTTAATGACACATGCGTTGTCATCAAATAGAAGAGAATATTACCAGCCATCAATTGTCTAACACTCAATAAATTATATCCTAGATCAGGTATAAATTGAACATTGTCCAACATTTTTGCTTTGCCATCTTTAGTATCGACTTTCACCACGCCTTTTCCTTCAACTTGCATCTCCTTTGTGTTGCTAAGTTGCACCTTTATCTTGTTCATCTTATCAAGCACCTGGAATAAGGATTTGGTGCCTATCATATGGTTAGAGTAGTCGTTGTCTACAAATTATAGATCACTTGGTTTCGAATTAAAATTAACACAAGCCATAAAAAGCTTGCTTTCTTCTTCATCTTCTGCATTGGGTTCAAGTATATCAACAAACCCATATTCCATTAAATCCCATAGCTCCTTTGATATGAGCAACGTCTTCACCTTGATGCTCCACCACCTATATTTCTGACCATTGAAAATTGGTAAGAGTGGTTGAGAGGAAGAAAAGTCAGTTCCTGCTTCCATCTCGTACAACTTTTGCCAAAATGTAACCCACACTTGTGTTTCCCGAACTACCCTAAAGTGTTTCTCTTAATACCCAATAGGCCAAAAGTGTTTCTCTCAATACCCAACGGGCCCAAGCCTCACGTTTTGCTTACAAATGCCCAGAGGACCAAATATGGCTCTGATACCAAATTTGTTGAAAACAGAGAGATAGCAATAAAATTTGCAGATGTATTATTGGTTTTTATTGACTTGATAATTTAAAATGAATGTGATATGCCTATATATATATAGGCTTACATGAAAACAAAAACACAGCAAAATCAAAAACCACCACTCTACTAGATTATTATTAACAACAAAACCCACTAAGCTATTAACCAACAAACTCATTATCTTCAACTCATAACCCAAAAGACCTGGTCAATCTTTGAATCACATCTCAACATATTTGTCAGTTTCTTGCTTGTCTCTTTATTTGTAATAAAAGACATCACATGGTTCTTGTAGAGCACATCCCCATCATGAAAGTGGAAATGGTTGACATTTGTGTTGCATCAACTTCCAACTGCTCTACCTTTCCTACTTTATTAAATAATAGGGTAGTCAAAAAGGTATCTTTAGGAACTTAATAGTTGAGCAGAGTTGGAATTTTGTTGAAATAGCATTCTGAGGAAAACATTATGAATAATACAACAAAATGTGTTATTGCAGGTTTAATTCATTAGTAATAAGATTGACTTAACCTTGTAAACAGAAGCAACTTCATTCCTTACGTTAGTCATCTTCTATCTATACTTTGATTTTTCTCTGCCTTCTCTCTAGCTATTTTACCCTCTTGCCCCTAACCACTTCCTCTTTTGGAAATTTTCTCTCCCGCTTCTGCTAAGCTTCTTCCTTGAAAAATGCATTTGGCTTCTTAGCTACTGACTTCTCATCAATTAATAGGTCTTTTGAAGGCCTCAAGTATGTAGAATGAAGGGGAAACTCCCCCTCTAACCTGAACTCAGACGACTTTCCACCTCTCATAAGTTCATCAAAGGTGATAAAGTTAGGGGAGAACTCCTCTTCAATAAATAGCAAGATGAATGCTACTGTTAATGTCAACCTAAATGTAGGAGCTTAGAGAACTAAACCTTATGTCTAGTGTAATAAGAGTGAGCCTAAACATTTTCATAATGTTATGAAAAAGGGAACTCTTATACCTTCTGTCGAATTTTTAAAGGTTGAAGCCAAGGATTGGTCTACTGGTTTGGTGGGTGTATTCCAAAACAAGAGGATTGCTTTCCAGTTGTGTAAGCTTGGGCCATAGCTAGGTGGGGTAAAAGAGGTCTGGAGAAAGTGATGTTGATGAATGGCGACTCCTTCCTGTTCAAGTTCTCAACTAAGAATAGCTCAAATGAGATCATCGAATAAGGTCCTTGGTATATTAGTGGGTAGCCTATGTTCATCCAAAAATAAAGGCCAAATAATGATTTTGATAGGGAAAATATTGTTGTTTTCCCTTTGTGGGTTGATTTCCATAATGTACCTCTTGAATTTTAGATGATTGAAGGATTGATTTTCCTTGCAAGCTTACCTAGGAAGCCTATATGTATGGACACCCAAACAACGAATATGGATTGTATATGTTTTGAGAGAATTTGTATTAAGGTTAAAAGGGACTCTATGTTACTTGATCAGCTACCAATAATGAAGTTAGGTGTTTATGATGAACTTAAAAAGTTTGTAATGCCAATATCCTATCCATGGAAACCTAATTTAGTGAAGAAGAGCTAGTTACCAATGAGAAAGCTATTCAAAACTAGGTATTATGACAAACTTTTAGGGATGACATCTTTTGAGATTTCAAAAGGGGACAACCTAAAGGAAGTTGAATGTGCTTTGGAGAAGAATGCAAACCTAAAAGTCACCTAGAAATGGGATGGTTATTGATAACATGGATGTGTAATAGGATAAGGGAGGTAATAAGCTAAGTGAACTGAGAATTATACCTGAGAAAAATAGTTCAGTAGAAACTAAAGGGTTGGAGAATCCCTTCTCTGTTAACCTAGAAATGCAATGTATGAATTCTCTAGAACTAAGGTATCTGAGGATTCTACTTCTGTTAATCTAAAATTGTGGAATAAGGAACTAGTTGAGAATACAATAGATCGGTTGGATAAGCCTGTGAATGAGTTACAATTTGACCAAATGAGATCAGTAGCAGAATATGAGATTTTTTCTTCCGTTAATGAATTGCAGAGAAATGAAATAGCTATGAATAAGTAGCTTGTCCTCTCAATAATTTTGGCTAATAATTATATGAATAAGCTACAGCATACCCTCTTAGTAGTTTAGGAAGCATAGAATAATGAAAATGTAGGGAAATTGATTATGTAAAGGAATATTTCTGAGCAATTGAAACTAGTAGATGCTAAACATATAGCTCCAAATATATTGGTAGAAAATGCTAGAAATGTTAAGCTAGTAGATACTAAAGAAAGTTTGGAGAGAAGATCTATCAGAAGAAAGGCTAAGAGCAAACTCATAGGGGAAATTCCCCCAATTGATTCTGGTTTGGAATGTTAGAGGGTTAAACGACCCTCTCAAGAAACAATGGTCTAGGAGACTGTTTTGGAAAATCATCCATTCCTGGTAGGGCTTCTTGAAACTAAACTAACACTTTCTCAAATATCTATTGTTTCAAGGTTTTTAAAAGCTAATTAGGAAGCTGTTTCTAATCATAATTCTCATTTCAATGGTAAAATCCTCTGTTTTTTCAATAATAATAACATTCAGTTTAGGTAGTTGCAGAAATTGATGAACTCTTTCACTTGAAATGTAAGTTAGTAGGGTTACCTCAGATCTTGACATCTCTCTAATTTATGCTTCCAATTTTCAATTTCAATGAGTCTTTCTTTAGATAAGTTTATAGTCTATTATAGCTTTTATTCAGACCTTAGTTGTTAATTGGAGATTACAACTGTATAGTCACTGATTAGGAAGTTGAAGGAGGTAGGATTTTCCACTTTGTAGCAAGAACAGAGCTAGTTAAACTATTTCAGAAGGTTAAAATTAATTATCTAAAATTTGAAGGGAGGATATTCACCTGGTCTAACAAGCAACAAAGACACGTGTTAGTAAGGAAAAAGCTTGATCAAGCTTAAGTTAATCAAAATTGGCTAGCAGAGTATCCTCATTCATTTGGTCTATTTGGAAAAAATTCTTTTTTAGATCACTCATTCATTTGCATTCAAAATCTCCACGCTATGAAGTCTAGGGCACCTTTCAGATTCTTTAATGGCCTCTCTCAGTAAGTAGGCTTCACGCAACTTGTAGAATCTTGTTGGAACCTTAACGTAATCGGCTTTAAATCTTATCAACTTATACAAAAGTTGAGAAGGGTTAAACTATCTAGCAAATATTTCTCTAATGATAACTCCAGGCATATTAAGGTCACTTAACAGTTGCTTAATAAGGCTCAAAAGGCTTGTTATAGTTCCCCTTATAACAATTAATTGAAGTAGATTGAAGCTACAATACTAAAGGACCATTAAGAGGCTCTAAACTTATAATTCTATCTTGAAACAAAAGGATCGCATAAATTAGTTAAGAGAAGGCGACTCCATCTCTAAATTCTTCCATGCTGCTTTACTTTTAAGAAGAAACAAGAATATGATTGTGGAACTTAAAGACTCTTTGAGTAACGTTTTATCTTATCATAATTCTTTATCAAGGCTCATAAGGGACTTCTTTTTGCATTTAATGGGTTTTGAAGAAAGTTCCAATGATGCTTACTACATTAAAAGATTCTGTGATGATCTCAAGATACTAAAGAGTTACTATCTTCTCCTTTCACTAGTATGGAAGTCAAAGAAATCTTATTTGGCTTACAACTTTCTAAATCTTCAGGGCCTGATGGGTTTACTGTGGCAAAGTTTTTTCAATAAACCTAGGAGATAATTGGCAATTTGTTCACAGAAGCTATTCTAAAGTTCCTATCCTCTTGCAAGATGTTGAGGGAGATCAATCATATTTATATATTTCTAGTTCCTAAAAAGATTAATCTAGCTTCATTGGCTTACTATAGACCTATTTCATATTGCAACACTGTCTATAAGGTAACTGTGAAACTCCTTGTCAATAAGTTTAAAATTTCCTTAAAGATAATGGTAAACTCAATTCAAAGTGCATTCATACAAGGAAGTTCTATGGGGGATGATAGTTTTCTTATGTAAGAGATATTGAAAGCTTATAACTATGGGAAAGATATTAAAAGCTACTGTTGGAAAATTGACTTCTTTAAGGAATTCGATATTGTGAACTAGAAATTCATGCAAATTTTCCTGGAAGCTCTTGAATTCCTTACTAAATTCATGGAATGGATTCTAGACTGCTTAAAATTTGTTTTAATCAGTATACTTGTAATCGAGATGCCTACTAAGCCTTTGTCTTATGCTAAAGGTATAAGACAAAGGGTCCTCTTTTCCCTTATCTATTCACCCTAGTAATGGAAGGTCTCTCTTGAATTATCTACAAGATCATTAGTTCTAAAGGAATATTTCACTATATAAAAAATGCAGTGTTTACAAACTCACCCATTTAACATTCGTAGATGATTTGATTCTTCTTTTAGGATCTGAAACTCATTCAATGATGATGCTAAAGGAACTTCTTAAGATATTTTCTAGATGGTCAAGATTGAAAGTGAATCTAAAGAAAAGCAGCTTGTATTGCTCCAAAGATGTGAGGAATGTTGATGAACTTTCTAGATAACTAAGCTACCAATTCAAGCTCTTCATCTCAAATATCTTAGAGTCCTAATTTTGTACGCAAAGCCTAAATATTCTAATTGTATATCACTTATTAAAAAGATCAAAGCCAGAATCAATGATTGGCAAAATAGTTTTTTATCACTTACTGCAAGGTCACTTTGATAGTTTCAGTGATTGGAGACCTTTATGTTTATTGGATCTCTCACATCATTCTACCTAGGAAAGTAATCAAGGAGATCGAGGGCATTATGAAACCTTTCTTATGGTCTGGGAATTCTGGTAATTTTAAGAAAGCAAAAGTCAAATAGAGTGAAGTGACTATTCCTAAAAGGCAAGGAGGACTGGGGATCTTTCCTATTACTATAATGTAAAAACTACTCTTGTGTAAAAGAATTTGGAGGCTATTCGAAGAAAAAAATGCTATTTGGTTAAAATGGCTACATGAAACATATCTAAGGGATGAAAGCTTCTGGAAATTATCAATAAAGCTTCCGAAAATTATCAATCTCTAAAGAATACTCTTGATTTTTTCCTCCAATTATTGAATTTGAGAGGGGTTATGTACCATTAGATTAAGCATATGATGGGGAATGGAGACAATATTTGGGCGTGGTTTGATAATTGGACTGAACATAGTCCACTTATACAAAGGAGTGAATGATCCCTACTTACTAATAGACTTCCACTCAACACTAAAGCTTTGTCATTGATGAACCAGGATCTATGGGTAAGCAACTTCAGAGGGTTTAACCTATTAAAGGAAAATCCACCCCCCCCCCCCCCAAATCACTCATAAGCATAGGCAGGACTTAGTTTCCTGGAAACCTGACTCCTCTAGAGTCTTTACTAATAAATCATGCTATAAGGCATTGCTAACTGAGGGAGAGAATTTACCCTAATTCAACCTTTTATTGCTGATTAAGGAGAGAATTTACCCTAGTTCAACCTTTTATGGAAGCACTCATTGAATCATAAGGCCCCAACATTTACCTGGTTAGTTATTAAGAACATAATTTGTATTAAAAAAACATGTGGTTTGGCTTTTATAACCTGATCTGTGTCCTGTGCAAAGAAGTTGAAGAAGATAAGGAACACTTATTCTTTCAATACAGATACTCAAAAGCAGCTTGGAGCATAATTTTACATTTGCTTATTGATTACTGTTCTTCTTATGATTGGCTATCTACTCTTAATTGAATCACTTGGACTACCAACCAAAAGGTGCAGGATGGAGCTATGTATAAAAACATCTTTTAATATAGCTATTTACTCCTTGTGTAGAGAAAGAAATAAGAGGATCTATAAGGGTAAGGAAGTAAGCAAACACCACTTAGCTGAAGATATCATCAACTGGACTAGAGCCATTATGATAACTAAATTTGATTAGCATGCACTCTCTATAGGAATAAAAACCATATGGGTTTTGTAACTCTTGTTGTTATATTTAATATGTTATTGTAATATATAATATTTTGTGAACTCATTGTAATGTAGAGTTAGCTTTGCTATAGTTAATAATTGTTAAAATATATGTTATTATCTCATTATTTAGTTTTGACATTTTTAATAATTGGATCTCCAAGATAATGTAGTTTCAAATTCAAGTCAAAATAAGGAAGAAGATACACTAGATTTGATTGGTTAATGCTAGATGGACTATGGGTTAAGAATTGTTGTTTTGGTGTAATTAAACAATAATTCTTGTTTGACTTTGATAAAAACTCAATCTTATAAAAGATATGGATGCACATGACTAAAGGGGGTGCTGAATGAAGAATTCTATTAAGTGAAGACTTCTTAAATGATGAGATTATCTAGCTTATGCATGTGCCCAAGACTGTGTAATGTTCATTTTGTTTTTGTTAATTGTCGAAAACGTGGGTGAGAGACTATATTCCAGTTGATTTCTTTATGCAACCTAAGTATTTATTCTTGAACATAGGGGGTGTTATGTTGATGTTTTCTTTGATGATTGCCGAGGTGGTGCACTTTCAATTGAGTTCTTCACGCAACCCAAGTCTTTGTTCTTTGATGGGATCGTCTCATGTTGGCTACGGTGATTGGTGGTGAGAGAAGAAGACGATTTTGAGCAGGTGCTATGTTTCTTTTTTTAGTCTTCTTATTGTTGATTGGTAAATTGAGTATAGTTTATTTTAATTTAAGTTTCACATAATCTAGGCAGCAGATTACGACTATTCAATTAGTGAAAAAATTTTAGATTTGTCTTAGAAGGAGTTAAATTATAGGGAAGTTGTTTCTTTATATCTCAAGTGTTTTCATTTTTGTTTCAATTTATTTTAATCACTTAAGTTATTTGTGTCTTTTTCGGTAAATTTTGTTTGAAAAAATTTTCTATTGAGGTTAACACGAGTTGGTCATGTTATTAGGTGTGAAATACTTTCACGAGTTATGAGGACAAGGGATAGTGTCGAGGGTTGAGTGAGTCAGCTCATTAAGGCTTTGTATAAAACTATTGTGTTTAGTGAAAGTATTAAGCTAGGTGAGGGCCCACAAACGTAAGCAAGGTATGTGAAACTACGTTGCTAAATCTCTGGTGTTGATCTATTTAATTTCATATTTATTTTTCTATTTTCATTTGTATTGAAAATTAATAACTACTAATATTGTTACGTTATGTCTAGTAACTGATAGATACAGTTACAAGCAACTATAGTAGAACCAAGTCTTTATGAAATTACGTCCTTCTGGGTTTTCAATTATTATCAGAGTGGGTCACCGAATCAAAACTTAATACGGCAAGTTAGTACAGATCGGCGTTTCACCATTATGGCTATAAGAGAAGGAGCATCAATCATCAGGGTACCATTATTAGATGGTTCAAATTATCCTACATGAAAATCATGGATGAGAGTATTCATTCAGGTACAAGGAAAAAAAGCCAGGAACTCGGTTTTAAATGACTTAACACATCCAGTGATGACTGATGAAAAGGAAGAAGCAATGCTTAAAGACGCATCTGAGTGGACAAGGGCTGGAAAAGAGAGAGCATTTGGAAATTCTCAAGCCTTGCATGCCATCTTCAGTGCAGTAGATGAAGGTCTCTTTATTATGATATCAACCTATATATCGGTGAAAGAAGCATAAGGCAATTTGCAAACCATACATGAGGGATCGGAATCTATGATAGTTTTGAAATTTTAGACTTTGGTTGTGAGATTTGAAGAGTTGAAGATAGATGAGAATGAAACTATTGGAGATTTCCACGAGAGACTGCGTGACATAGCAGACCAAGCACATCACTCGGAAAGAAGTATTCTAACTAGAAACTAGTTAAGAAGACATTAAGATCGTTATCTCCGAGATTTCTACCAAAAATTGCGACCATCGAAGAAGCTCATGATATTAATGAATTGTCTTTGGATAAGGTAATTAGGATTCTTAACAATTTTGAGATGAATTTGTTGAGGGATAATCAAGAGAAGAACAAAGGATTGGCACTGTAAGCCGAGGTTGGTAAAGTCGTGAATGAATTCGAAGATGAATCCGATGAGAATGAGGATATGGAGTTATTAACAAGAAATTTCAACAAGTGGTTAAAAAAAGTGAGGAAAAATAGACTTGAGTTTAGATAGAACGTTAAGAGTTCATCAAATAGCCACTTCAAACAACAAGTTAAAACTAAAAAGGCTGAAAGAAAAGTGAAGAAAATTCAACGTCATGAGTGTCAAGGCTTCAGACATATGTAAGCAGAATGTGCTAATACTTTGAAGAAGAGAAAAAGGAAATCTTATATGAGCACTTGGAGTGAGAATGAATCTAAAAATGAAGAAGAAGTTGTGAATAGCGCTGTGTTAGTTGCTATATACATTAAAAGCCTAGTTGCTTGCTTGACACTAATAAAGAAGGAAGTGACCGCTAACAAAAGAAAATTTTGGAAAAAACACAGACAAATCAACTCAAAGCTTAATCTCAGTTTATAATAGTGATGACAATGGCTTAGATGACAAAAAGGAGGATATCTATAAAGCCTATGAGTTGATGTATGCAAACTGGGTGCAAACATGTAAGAAAAATAAAAAGCTAAAGAAGTAAAACTCTTTTATAAAGAACATCATTCAAGATTTAGAGAAGAAATTGTTATCTATCTATAATAGATGAGATCGATGAAACAAAGTTGAACCTGGTTAGTACAGAAAAAGGAATAAGATTGTTAAATGGAGGTTCCGAAAAGCTAGAAAAGTTGTTAAAAATTGGTAAGACTAAAGGAGACGTTCAAGGCATTGGATATAAAGGTGAATGTTCTAAGTTTAATGATGAGAAAAGTGGTGCAATCAACTCTATCCAAGGAGAAATCTCAATGAAGAATTGAAAATTTATACCTACATGTTATTTTTGTGGGGTTATCGGGCACATAAGGCTAAAATGTTACAATTTGTTACAAATGATGTTTCAAAAGGGTCAAAACTAAAAATCTAGACACTCTCTATTAAATTTCCAGCAGCAACCTATGTTACCAAAAAATACTTAGGTTAGAAAGGTTCAATTACAAGCACAAAGATATAGTGAAGGAAAAATAAGAAACTGTACAGATTCACGGTTAGTTACTACCGTTAAAGAAACAGTTCAAACAGAAGACTAGTTAGTTGCTTACAAGGGAGGAATCAACCAGACATCCGATGACAGAGTTAATGTGATAAGGAATAAGTCCATGTTTGAATTTCTTCGAGGAGCACAGGGACTATGTGCTTTACATTTTTGAAGTATATGTTGATGTTGTTTATAAAAAAGGAGGGGAAGGAGTTATCATCGAGGCTTTCTAAGTTTTTATTTATGAGTTTTCTAAGATTTGGGTC
>JAOQMP010000001.1:14069469-14082325 GCA_027563575.1 Erythroxylum pedicellare
ACCGGATTTTTCGGATTTGGATTAGTCTAAGGTTCCCAACGCGACACGCTAGAATTTTCGTTATCGGATGTCGAACAATTGTTTCGCTTCGATTGAACCGTTTCTTTGTTTGTTTTGATTTCGATTTCTTTACCGATTCGATTCGATTAATTCCGATTCGTTCTCCGTTCTTTGCTTTGCTTCCGATCGTTTTTTCGTTTTGGTTTTCGATTGGGATCCGGTTCCGAGATCGGGTCCCAACAAAATAAGATTTAAAAATTTTGTTATTTAAAAAATAATTATTAAATTAGAATAATAATTAAATTAAAATTATTTTCGAAATATTGAAACAAAATAAATGAAAAAATAATTATTAAAATTGAAAATTGTTTCCGGATTTAATGAAAAAGAAATAATAATTAAAATTGAATAATTATTAAATTAAAATTATTTTCAGATAAATGAAAAAATTAAAAATTAAAAATAAAATTGAACAATTATCAAAATTAAATTTATTTTCAGATAAATGAAAATTTTAATTATTAAAATTGAAAATTTATTAAAATAAATTTATTTTCAGATATTTTAAAAAATAAATTACTTACAATCCGTGATGTTTCTTTTTAAACATTGCAGATTGGAACCTATTCTGTGACGTTTATAGAATGTCGCAGATTGCTTGCCGGTTTTCGTATAATCCATAATGTTTTCTTAAAACATCGCTAACTATCTGACCTTTTGGTGACATTTTTCGAAATGTCGCAGAATGTTACGATTTTTCGCGACGTTTTCCATAAAGCGTTATGGAAACTTTTTCTCTACACTACTTTCAGCAACGTTTTTTGTGATGTTTTTTAAAACGTCGCAAATGGGATTCTATGACATTTTTGACCTTTTGTGACATTTTTAAAACGTCGCAAAAGGGATTATTTTCTTGTAGTGCTAATTGTTTATGAAATTTGCAATTTGGCAATTCTGCTAGTCCTCATCTCTAATACCATTTTTTTATTCTTCACAAAAGCCATCAAATAAATTTTTTAGCAAGGATAATAGATCTAATTTGTTGTCCTTTATGAGGGATCAAAACTCAAATAAAAATAAGTGGTATTCATAACAATCATGATTACATCTATTATGTTATTGATTAACCAAATAGAAAAAAATAGATTAGATATTGGACCTTAATACTCCATTTATAAATCCTATTTGTATGTTGAGTAATACGGGGTCGATATCTTGCACTACCATACCCTAATTCCAAAATCTCATCTCTGTCCAAGTAATTTATGATTATAACTATATGCTATAAGGATACTAAAATAGCTTCAGGAAAGGTTGTTCGTATTATGTAATGTGCATGAAATATATACATAGAATGGTTGTAACAAACTGTGTACTAAATTATCTACGAGGATATACATGAATAATAAAGTATCAGTGTGGATATACATAACAGATATACACTAACTAATTCCTATTACGCCCCGCAAGATGAAGTAATGGGACGTAACATTCATCGTGGTTCGAAAAGCTTCAACTTTGTATCTAGATATTATTTTAGACAAGGCATCAACAGTTTGATCCAGTGTGGAAATGTGACATACATTTAGATGTTGTTTTTGCACCTGTTCGTGGACAAAATGGTAGTCCAAGGTAAGATGTTTCATCTAGGAATGAAAAACTAGATTAGAGCATACATACATACCCCCCAAGTTATCACAGTAGATCGTTGGTGCAATCGAACATTGGACATGGGGTTCTAGAAGAAGATTACAAATCCACATGACCTCTGCAACGGTGTTGGCAACCGCACGATATTTGACTTCAGTTGAAGATCTAGCAACAGTACGTTGACGTTTAGAGCTTAAGGAAATAGGATTGCCTCTAAATTAAATAACATAGGCAGACGTAAAGGTTTTGGTGTCAGCGTCTCCTCCCCAGTCGACGTCACTGAAGGCTTGAATTAAAAAATGTGTCGGTCGATACAGTTGAAGACCAAAGGCATGGGTATGTTTGAGATAATGAAGTGTGCATTTTAGCTGTTGGAAGTGAAGTGCAGTGGGTTTATGCATATACTGAGACAACTTGTTTACAGCAAAGTTGAGATTGGGGCGCATCAGGAGAACATATTGTAGCACTCCTAAGATGCTGTGATAGAGATGTACATATGCCATTGTCAGAATAGAAGGTTTTAATATGAGTTTCAAATTGATTTTGAACATGTTTTCAAAAGTTGATAAAGGTAGATAAAACATAAGATTTGTTTGTTAACAAGAAAACCAATGTATATTTAGTGAAGTGATAAACAAAAAGGACATAATATTGAAAACCATTGACAAAAACTAATGGAGCAGGCCCCCAAACATCAGAAAATATTATTACTAAAGGTTTAGAATTTTGCAAACGAAGAGTTGAAAAAGGGAGTTTGTGACTCTTTGTACATTGACACGATACACACACAGCAGATGATCCCATATGTGATCCTAATTTGTGGTTCAACTGAAGAAAGTTAAACACTTTATTTGATGGATGACCAAATATGTGATGGAGTACTGGTGGACTTGGAAGGCTAGTGTGAAAAACAGCTGGTTTGAGTACCGGGAGACATAGATCATATAGATCATTGTGGCAAGAACTTGTAAGAAACACTGTCTTGGTAGACAGATCCTTCACCTGAAAGTAGTTGGGAAAGAATTCAATAGATATGTTATTTCTGGTGCATAACCTTTTAACTGAAAGGAGATTTTTGTTTATTTTTGGCACATGCAGAACATTGTCAAAGACAATCGGTTTGGATGTAGTGGGAAGAAAGAAACTACTCGTGTGATCAATAGAAACTTCATAACCATCGCTAACCTACAAATTATCAGTTCCTCTGTATGTTGAGTGCAAGGACAAATTATTCAAGTCATTGGTGACATGATGGGTAGCACCCGAATCAAGAATCCACTGGCCTTTGGAAGATGATCCTTCCGTTTGAATATTATAAGCTCCTGGACCACGATGGGCGTGTGGAGTGGATTGCGTATGCCTGTTTTGAGTTTTGATTGGCTTCCTATATAGTAGCCAACATGTTTTTGCTGTGTGATGAGGTTTGTCACAGTATTGACAGATGATCTCATGTTGGTTAGTCATTCCAGGAGTAACGAGTGGGCTTGGATTGTTGAGTTTGATGACTGGTGGTCAACTGGATGAGCCATCATTATTAGAATGACCATAACGTCGTTAGTCACTGAAACGTTGTTTGTATGAGACATGCACAGATGGTGCCTGAACCGATTCTTCAAGCCTTGTTTGCCTTTCAAGAAATTGCTCAAAATTGACAAGCTTTTCATACAGATCATCAAAACCAATCAGAGTTTTTTGAGCATAGATCGCAGCACTAACATCTTTGAAATCAGTAGTCAAACCATTCAGGGTGTGGTTTACCAAATTCGTATCATCTATTGGGGAGCTAACAATTGCTATCTCATCCGTAAGGCTCTTGATTTCCTTCAAATATTCAGAAATGGTTTTTCCTTCCTTTCGAATAAAGATTAGTTTTTCTTTTAAGGACATTATTCTAGAACGAGATGTACCTGTATATGTTTTGGCAAGTAGATCCAATATCTCTTTGGAAGAGTGAACAGATCCAAGGAGAGTAGCTATATTCGGTGCAACAATGGTCATCAAAGCATGGAGGACAAACTGATCTTGTCTAATCCAGATGTCCAGTTCTAGACCTGTTGTAATTGGGCAAGGAATGGTGCCATCAACATATCCTTTAACATTATAACCGATGAGTAGTGCCATTAACTTGGACTCTCCAGATAGGAAAATTTGCACCATTTAATTTAGAATTAGAGGAGAAACCTGTGTTGAACATGATCAGGTTTTGAGGGATTATGGCTTTGGTATTGATAGCAAGCGTAGCGGTAGCAGCCGATTCAATTTCGTGAGACATGTTTTGTGTAGGATATAGAGACAGAAGATGTTTAGGGAAAGGAAGGAAAAAAATGATACTGCCGTTAAGCCAAAGGCTCTGATACCATATAAGGATACTGAAATAGCTTTAGGAAAGGTTGTTCGTATTACATAATGTGCATGAAATATATACAGAGAATTGTTGTAACAAACTGTATACTAAAGCATTTACAAGGATATACATGAATAATAAAGTATCAGTGTGGATATACATAACAGATATACACTAACTAATTCCTATTATATTTCACGACTTAAACTAGCACGTGATCGACACGTGAAACTCAAAAGTTAAAGTTCTCAAATTACATTTAAGTCTGACTATTAATAACAAAACTAAATATAAATTTTAAAAAATAAATAACAATATGGGCCACATAAGTACAAACACAATAATATTAACATAGTAGGTGGAAACTTTGAATAACATGCAAGGTCATCAATGGTTGCACCAGGAATATTCGAAAGAGAAATAACTATAGGTTTTGAGTTCAAATTAGAGTCCACTTAGCTTCATTGGCAGGGAGAATATTATCTTAGAAAAAAATCCATGTCTTAATCAGTAGGAAAAGCCAAATTCTTAGACCGTAGCAATAAATGAATTAAACTAAATAAAATGTAGCTGACGTGTATATATTTAGACAATGTAATCATATCATAAATTCTTGTGTATATATTTCCTTCATCCAAAAAAGATATGTCATTTAGTTGAAACACTCAAATAATTGTATGCTATGAGCTCTAGAATGCGGTGCCATAATCTCATCTTACACATGCCTTCCCCACTCAATCGATGTAGATCATAAGGTTGATCCATAAGAAATTTTCAGTAATTTGATTAAAAGGACCAGATTGGATACGTAGAGATTATCAACATCAAAGCAGAAGATATACCATATTCCAGGACAACATACCATTCCAAATCATAAGTTGCCCGTAAGAAACAGACCACATGCCTCTGGATGTGTTCTCTTTGTCCACATTACTATTCCCCGATGAGATGTAGTTCACTTTCACCCAATCCTTAATTAAACCAGAAAGTGAAACCTAATTATCTCTCTCTTTCTTGTTTCTGTTACACTCAAAACACATGGTCTATTCAGCTATTTAAAACATATTCTTTTTGAACTATGGAGTTGTCACACCTTTCGATTTGCATGATCAGTGGCGTGCAAAAAAGAAAGAAAAAAAAGGAAGGAAGAAGGAAGAACAAGAACAGGAAGAAAAGGTAGTCGCAAACAAATTTGTCCCGTACAACCATTTACAACTTGCTGTCAGAATCAAATCAAGATTTGCATATTTTGCAATATTTATATAATTACTGAAAATGAGGTCTAAAATGTTTAGTCACTTAATTGTTGATGCTTCTGTTTCAATGATTGAGTAATTTCAGTAAGCATTTAAATACATTAATTACTCCTGAATAATACATATTAAGAGTGAGGACTGGTGGAGACTACAAGAAGTATAAAATTTTGGAAATCAAGTATTCGTTGGGTTTTGATGTGAAATAAAATTATGAGAAGTAAAGTTGATAAGATTCTATAAAAAAATAAAAAAAAGGGTTCAAACAAAAGAAAGCAGAAGGGAATCTTGTCTTGTCATTCAATACATGGGAAAGAAAGTATTCAATCAACTAAAATTATTCCTCTTTTTCATGGCACTGAAAAGCACACCTTTTATAGACAAATTTAGCTGTTATTCAATACAATTATGTCTTGTCTCTTTCTATAAGCAATACCCTTTTGTCACCAAATCTTTTGGACCAGAACTGCATGCCTAAATTATAATAGTTTGAACATGCAAGAAACCAAAGCCAAATGTTTTCAGAGAATTGAATTCATCCATGTTATAGCCATTACCACAAATTACATAGGAGCCTTAAATATGAACAACACTTCCACCATTATTGCTATTTGTTTACCCTCACTTTTGGCAACTTTTACCATACACCTTGCTCTTCTACTTTTGTCCAAAAGTAGGTACAAGCGCACTTCAATCAAAAAATTGAGATGGATTGTAAACTTCATGAGACTCTCAATTGCTCAATCATGAACTCCATGATCACTATCTTTATGTGCTGAGTTGGACCTTTTTTTTAGTCCCTCTCAGTCACATAATATATAAGTGGTAGTTGAGTTCTTTCTCTCCCACCACGAAGGTTTGATGCCACAGTAGTCTATACCAGTAGTGCAGCTACATAAAACTAACTAAAGAAATAATAACATCTCTCAGAGCCCGACATACAGTTATACCAAAAAGAAGAGTGATTGCTGCAATGATACATGAGGTGGTGAAAAGAGAAGGTAGGCCAATGAAAGCCACGCCCACCAAGAAGAAAATCAACAAAGGAGCATGGACAACAGAGGAAGATAGAATATTGGCTGAGGTAATTGCTGTTCAGGGTGCAAAAAGGTGGAGAACTGTTGCTGCAAAAGCAGGTACATAGTTTAAGACCAGACGTATTCTGGTATCGGATGGAAGTAGAAATCAGCTCTTTTTGATTGAATTAAACTTTATATGTGTTGAGCGGCCTTGCAGGTCTTAACAGATGTGGTAAGAGTTGCAGGCTAAGATGGTTAAATTATTTGAGGCCTAATATCAAGAGGGGCAATATCTCAGACCAAGAAGAGGACTTGATACTAAGGCTTCATAAACTACTTGGGAACCGGTAATTTGATCATCCAACTGGGTACATTTATACATAAGCTCTTAGTCCTGTTAGCTTTGTTCAGTCACTTGAGTGTTGTGTCCGCTGTCCAACAGTCAGCAAGTTTTGGTTCTTGAATAGTTCTAGTATGAATCCTGTTGGATCTTTTATTTTCATATTATAGGTGGTCGTTGATCGCTGGAAGATTACCAGGAAGAACAGACAACGAGATCAAGAACTATTGGAATTCTCATTTGAGCAAGAAATTAAAACAAGCAAAGGAGCAAAGTGGAGCTTCGAACAGAGAACACTCGGAAGCTGAAAAGACGACAGTAGAGAAGGTCCAAGTGGAGAAGAGGGAAGATATCATCAACCCATCTAAGAATGGAACTGAAGACGTAATGAATATCGGCTTTAATATATATGATCTCTTTGATTTCTCCAATGAAGATCCTTTCTGGGTGAGTGAGTTTGGGTTATGTTAGAGGAGATAGCCATTTAGCCTAGGTAAGCCATAATCTTCCTTTTCCTAGTCTCATGTTTTATGCAGTAACCTGTGTAATATATACATGAACTAGGGAATAAAGAGGACAAAAATCCTCAATTTAAATATTCTTTTTGTGCCCTTTTATTTATTGCCAATACTACTTATATCCACAGGATGTAGAGTCAATGGAATTGGCAGCCCTTAACTAGAGACTGAAAAAAACCAACTCAGAGTAAATATAGGATTGTCCCCGAAAAACTCTCAGATATATTGGCACATTAGCATATGGAGTTAGAAAGATAAGGAACAAAGCACGTGCCTCTTAAATTTCATATGTGGATATGATCAGCTAACTGATGGAAAGGGTGTATGCAGGAAGAATATCGTGCCCTTTATATACTCCTTGGGACCCAGACAACATAGTTATGCAACATTTTCTTTAGCTTGTTGGTTACTTGATGATAATTAACGAGTTGGCATTTAAGATGTTATTGAAACAAAAACAATCGTACAATCTCCTATAGATCATGACAAAGAACAATCGTACACTGTTATATTGAAAGTCGATTGATTAGAAGACTAGTACAATGTTCATTTCCTCTTCACCTTGTCAGTGAAATGTGGTACTCCCTACCTCAATTTGTCTTGGAATGTAACGTTTACCAATTCCAATTTACTAATTTTGCTATCAATACTTTCATTTAGTCTTTTACTCTCTTGTATTGTACAAAGAATAAAACTCACAGTCAAACAAAAATTAAAATGGATCTCAACGAATTCACCAACTATCAAACTAGCCAAGATAGACATGTTGGGACACAATCTCTGCCAGTCCCTTAAGCTTAATTACGCTCCTATTCAAACTATAGGACATTTCATATAGATAAAAAACAGCAATATTAAGCTCCAAAAACATAATTTTCTAGTCAATAGATTGCTCATGCTGGCAGTGTTTTTGCTTTGCCAAAAATAAAATAAAATCATATTCTAATGGTATCTATTGAGAATCAATTCGTGTTAATTATAAATAAATGTATTTAAGATACGGAAGGAGGTTTCACACATCCGGAGTTGTTTAGATTAAAAAATTAATTATCGTAAGTAAATTTTAGTTGATTTAGCATAATCCTATATAATAATCAATGATAGAAAACATGTAAATGATAATCATTTTACAATTTATAATGTTTGAACTAAAATTGCTAGTAGAAGACAAAGCTTGATAAACTAGAGTCCAAAAGGGAACAAGATGACCATTAAGGATTGTAATAAAAGTCTTTAAGATAGTCTTAGAATCAATTTTGTACCTAAAAGCTGATAATATATTTTTCTGAATATTTTTCAGTAATACATCATTTTCTTGAACATGTTACGAGTACTATTTGTAGGGGGAGACATGGATTCATACATTATATACACGATAAAGAAGCGCAAGTATTAGAATCTAAATTTCGACCTCATGACCTCCTAAAAAGCCAGAATCTCAAGTGCATGCATAAAAATATTATATGAACATGGTATAACAGTACATGTACCATTTGATCCTCCTCCTTTCTTGATTCTTCTCCTTGTTTGGGTTGTTGCAAATACCAACCCTTCCTTGATCACTTAAGAATATGCAAAGATAAAGAAAAAACAATATGTAAGGGCGGTTAGAGCACCAAATTAGACGAGTTCATGTAGATGCTCTAATGGAGAGAAAGATCAAGACTATATTGCATGCACTTTGATTCATGCAACAATTGCATGAACAAGACTCAAGACACTTTTCTCTTACTCTAGAACTCTTATAGACATGTTATTCTCTCACTTGAGTGTATTTGTGACTAGTTAGCTCTTTTTTTATATAAGTGAAGAACTCACTTATGTATATCTTGTCGAGCCTTCAGCCACAATCGTAGCCTACTTAATTGACAGCATCGCCTTTGGTCACAATCGTGGCCTACTTAAAAACAACCATACACACTTTGTTTTTCATCCAATCTTTTATGTGTGTGACCTTTAGGTTCTCGGTTATTTTGGGCACTTGAACTAACTCTTAATTCGAACAAATCATGGATGGTTTCATGCCACTTGAATTGGCTACTAATTCAATCAAATCATGAAGGGTTTTATGATGCCAATTTATCAGAATATAAGTCAATTAACACACGAACTCTTCGATAGTTAATTATCCGACTTACGAACCTTTCCGCAGACAATTATCGTGCAATTCATCCTTTCACCATATTATACCCCACTTGATTTGGAGTATGGGCTATGTGTAGAGTATAGGCTATGTATCAACTCCCACTAGACTGACTATGTCATATTTAGTCCAAGTGATGTTAGTTTTTGTCCTGGGATCTCATTACTCAATGTGTCATTAAGGACTCTCTTCATGACACATAACTGCTCTCGCCAGAGACTCCTAAGTAATAACCCTAACAAGATGCTGTGGGTGTCATCTCCTTCTATTAGGAGTGGTGAATCCTTTATTGACTACCTAATTACTTTTAAATACCAATAGTTATACCTAACATTACCCTATGAGTGACCTCGTCTTGAGGCAACAAGGAATGATGTCAAAGCATATGATCAGTATCTAAGATATCCTTGAGTACCTTAAGTCTAAGGATATTTACCACTGCTATTTAATCATTGACATTTGATAGATAATCCATATGATAATCTCATAGCGGGTCATTTGATGTACTTACAACTCTTAATAAGCATCCACATGTTAACTCTAAACATCTCATGCTTACAGTTTGTTAGATCCACTACTTGATCAAATTAATAAGTATAATATGTGCTAGTCTATCTGGAATAATAATGTCTTGTGTTATTAATCCTATAACTAGGGATAATGTAGATACTAATATAATTGCACATGATAAGAATCTCATTATCATGATCTCATCATGATTTCCTTCATGCTATATTTTTTATCATAGACTTCATTAATTCGATTTAAGATCAACATTAATTCACAAATAAACGAACATCAAATTAATAAAAAAATTGCCTTTCGCTTTATTAATCAAAATAAAATTTGTACAAAAGTACTAAAGGTGATTACCTTTAGAGCACTACTCTAACATTATTTTTGTCCAATCAAATAATTTTAAAGTAAATTCCACGAGATGAAATCCAAAAACCTGGTACTTCAAGTTCATTGCAGAAAGTGAGTACGCTACTTGAGTAAGAAAAGAAGAAGAATGGATGGATCCTAAACCTATAAGTTGTAGGTAAATTTTTTGCTTTCAATTGACATCTCCACAATCATAATCTCTATATCTATGAAGAAATAAAAGAGAACTGGTTGGCAAGAAACAGCTTCATGTAAGCAATACTCATAGAAATTAGAAAAGCATGTGAAGGAAGAAAAGAACATGACAAGAACTTGGATGAAGCAGTTGCATTGGCACCATTTATGACAAATAAATCATAGGAAATGCTAAAACTAATCACAAATGAAAGCATTCACTATCTGAATTGTTACTCAATTGGTACTATCCATTAGAAAATGTTAACCCCATGTTATAGAACAAGCATAGTTTACCATCAATTAACCGTCAATACTAAAATTATGCAAAGTTTGAAAAATAACATCAAATTGAAGAAGTTGGACTAATGTAAAATAAAGTCAAATGCATCTTAGCATTTATAGATGTTAGAGCAATTTAGCAATTGAAAGCTAAGTTAATCCAGTCTAAGCTTTGGTTCAAGATTTAGGAAGACAATGGAAAAAATTAATGAATACTCAAAGGTACCCTTTCTCCTAAATGGGGAAACATGAAAATAAATCATAATTTGAAAATTATGAATATGACTCATTCTTAAACTTCTTTGTTTGAAGTGCATATTCATCTTCATCAGTGGTGGAAACTAGTAATTAGTAACGTTATATGAGTGAAAAACATAGAAATGGTGAATACCACTAAAAATAGAGAGAATGTACTTTTATGCATAAGAAGTATTTCTCAACAACATAAGTCATATGGACTGTGATGTGATTATAAAGAAAGGGAAAATTTTCCTCTAAATCAATCTTATATTTAAAAATAAATAACTAAATAATAAAAATAATTTGTTAAACCAAAATAAGAGCATCAACACTTGCATTAAATATATCAATTATCAATTCATCAGAGTTATAAAAGTTCTAGACTATTGAATAGGTTAGAAACCAAAATCATAATATGCTACCACTATTTTCTTGTGAAGTTGTCATTGCAAGAAGCTTATAACCTTAACAAATTTATCATTTCTAGTTATCTGCGATGCACAATAGACAATGTACAAATGTGATCAACACTCAAATAGACCACAATGTAATACTAAAGAAAGATTCCAATTTCAGGAAAAAGTAAATTAGAAAAATAAGGATAAAATGTATCTCTGAGGAAAAAAGAAACTTTATAGTGCATTTGGAAAAAACTTGGTGTTGAAGCGCAAAAATTAGGTCCCGTAGACTCTTGGTCATCAACAAATGAATCTAAAATTTACCATCTTATAAAAGTATAACGTCTTAAACAAGAAAAAAAAAAGCTATGCCATTAACTTGGTCCCTTGTCTTAAGAGTTTCAATAAGCCACAAGATAATCAACCATTAACCTTTACAACCTCATAATATAGAGATGATACAATCAATCCAAATCATATCTCCAGCAAGAATCTTAACACGTATGTGAATAAGACTCAAGTATTTATACCAACAAGTTTCTTTCCTCTAAGATTTTCTAATTAATTGCTCTAAATTAGGTTTGACCTATATTAAACAACCATCTGGAATTATATTTAATCTTCAAAAGAAAGTTGGTAGAAAAAAAGAAAAAGATGAAATGATTCATAGCCAAGTTATCTTTACCAAGCAACAAAAAACTCCCATTTGAAACACCAAAATGGTTGTCACGACCCAAAATGGGCACATGACTGGTACATGGGATCTGAGGTTTGAAACCTCAGATCACATGTTAGCCTACTACTAGCGACAAAATAAATTCAAATCCTAAGAATGTGGCAAGTCTATACAACATAATAATAATAGTGCACATCAGAAAGAAGTTTTTATAACTTATGAAATCCTGTCACTATAGACGCTACAATACAATATAAATGAAAATAAAGAAAAAATATACACAAACGTAGGTAGGCCGTAGTGAACACGTCACAAGAGTCACTGTTTTGAAGTTGGTGGTAGCTGACCTAAAAAAATAAAGCGAGGGGAGTCAGATCTCGTTAAATAAGCTCACACCGTCTTACGATACCCAATGCTATGCGAAGAGTCATACATGAATATCAAAATATATACACATCATGCTATACATCCAATCACATCAACAACACAGATAAATTGTGGGGGGGAAATTTGTAGGATCCTATTCTCCAAGGATAAACCCTCACAACTCTAAACCTCGAATGGCAGCAGAGAGCTATGCATCACAAATGGCCCAACTATGCTCCTATACTTATATAGATGTAAGGCTCTCTTAATTCAAAGGGGTTATGGGGAGCCAATCATTACCAACATACCAGCCTTTACTCAAAGCATCCAAAGTCATAAACATCACAAATGAGGGTCCGATTGGGAGCCAAACATTAACCAGGATCGGCCTATAACATATCTCAATGTCATAAACAAAACAACTCTCATAGTCATAACTAGTGCGCATTTGGCCCTAATGCATTCCCATCAGGTGGCACGTCCTACAGATATTTTCTTCCCCACAATCGAACATAGCAATACATATCAAATTATTAAGCATGCAATTTATCAAGTAAACATTCAGTTA
>JAOQMP010000001.1:14082425-14098210 GCA_027563575.1 Erythroxylum pedicellare
ATCTAAGCTTAATTATAAAATGAAAAGGATAAAAATATTCTAAACTTTAAGTCACTTTTTAGGGTTTTCATATATTTTTAAATGAGCTTTTCTATCATAAATATAGTATGTGACACAACCATAGCCCATATCATTTTTTATATTAGTTTTCCAGATTCCTTTAAAGAGTTAAAAATGGGTTCTAACATATATGTCTTTGAGACCTTGTTTCACATTATATGTTCTCACCATGCCATATAGGCTTCAACTCGATTGTGTAAGAGAGTGCGTCTTGTTCACCAATATTCTAGTGAGCAACATGCCTCAGCATGTAATCATATAGGAGGCCATGTTTTCTAACGCCATTTATTTTTGTCCAATAGGGAACATGCCTTGGCACACAATCTTGTATTGGGACGTGTTTAACTAATGCTAAGTTTTCTTTTTATGTTTTTCCTTATAACATCCTACAATCCTTGGAAAATATCATTCATAAGTAACTTCTCAATAATTACCTACAACAATACTTAACAATAATTAGATTAAGGAAATTTTGATGAAAAATAGCAAAACACTAAGTATATGTACATTTTATGAATATCATATTTTCTTTCTTATTAATAAATTTAAGCATATCAATTTGGCATACATATTTTGAAGGAGAAATCATTATTGAATTTACTTAAAGGAGGAAGATACATTAAACTTTAGTATAAGCTTTTTGAAAAATTTTCATTTATTTGGTAAACATCTTGCATGTACTCTTTTTCCATATAATACATAATAATCACAACAAAATCTAGTGAAAGTCCTACTGAAATGCAGGATTTGGGAAGGTCTGATAATAAGCAGCCTTATCCCTATATGGTAGAGAGGCTATTTCTGATAGGCCCATATGTAGTGCAAATAATAACAATACAAAATATCAATACATACGTATAACTAAACATATATAATTATGTAATACAATACACAAAAAACATGGTAAAGATTAATACAATGGTGTATATCTCCTTTCTATATTAAGCCATCCTGATTTGATACTATAGACTATATCTTCATTGATCTCCCCATAGCTTTGAATGATAAATTTTCTAAAAAAGGAGAGGGCAAAGTTATTTATTTTTTTCCTTTAGATGTATATAGTTTAATCATATGCCCTTTTTAATGTTGACAAAAGGGGATGAGAGTGGTGAAATTGAAACTAGATCATTCACATTTAGTAGTGCATGAATTAAAGGGAAATTTTCGCGACCCAAAATGGGCACGTGATCAACACGTGGGACCTGAGGTTCGAAACCCCAGATCACACATAAGCCTACCACTAGCGACAAAATGAATTTAAACCCCAAGAACGTAGCAAGTCTATACAATCCAATAACAATAATTCGCGTCAGAAAGAAGTTTTACAACTCATAATATCCTATCACTACGGACGCTACAATAAAAGATAAATCAAAATGAAGAAAGAATATACACAAACGTAGGTAGGCCGCAGCGAACACATCACGAGAGTCAATGCTGCGAAGTTGGTGGTAGTTGACTTGAAAAAAATAAAGTTGAAGGGAGTCAGAGCTCACTGAGTAAGCTCACACCATCCTACGATACCCAATGTTGTGTGCACAATCATGCATGAATATCAAAATACATACACATCATGCTATACATCCAATCACATCAACAACATAAATAAATTGTAGGGAAGAATATCTGTAACACCCTAATCTCTAAGGGTAAGCCCTCACAACTCTAAACCTCCAATGGCTACGGGAAGCTATACATCACCAACGACCTAGTCATGCTCCTATACTCATGTAATTGAAGGCTATTTTAATCTAAAGGGCCGGGAGCCAAGCATCACTAACAGACCAACTCTCGCTCAAAACATTCAGAGTCATAAGCATCAAAAATAAGGGTCTGATCGGTAGCCAAGCATCAACTAGGATCGGACCATAACATATCTCAATACCATAAACAAAACAACTCCCATAATCATAATCAATGCACATCTGGTCTTGATGCATACTCATCAAGTGGCACATCCTGTAGATCTTTCCTTCTCCACAATCGAACATAGCAATACATATCAAATTATTAAGCATGCAATTTATCAAGTAAACATTCAGTTATGCAATGACCAATGCATGTATGCAATACCCAACCCAATGTATCCACTCAGTTAATTTGATATAAAGGCTTATACTAAAAACGGGTACGCATTACTGTATATACGCATTTGCTATATAAATATGTAAGTATCGATCGATATATATAGATACACATGCATATGAATATGGTTATGCATTGCTACATGCTGTCATCCATATTAACATTGAACAATATTCATTTACTAGTATAACTATGGTAACTGTAAGTTGGTATAAACTTACCAGGCAACTGAACTTGTTCGTCTGAACCTTCCGATGAGTCCCGCTCCTACTATATCTAGTAAATCGAAAGAAAAATATCTCAATTAGTGCTAATTAGGAGATATTGGGCTCCAATAACAATTTAGGCATCATTCGAATTGCCTAAGCAGTCTATTTATGAAATTCAGAAATTTCTCCTATTCTCACCTAAATGTTTCGTGATTTTTAATTTGCAAATCATTGCAAATCTCACTATGATTCATTAGAGAAAAATGATCAGTATAATTTTTAGAAAATTTTCACAAAAGTGACCAAAATGGTCACCGAAACAATTCCGATCACCAGAAAATCTTTGGTCTTAGAATTCAACGATTTTTATACTAAATGAAATCTTTTGATGAGTAGAACAACTTTCTCCAAAATAACATAATCAAATTCTCAATAGATTTGAACGAATTGAAGAAAAATAAGTTGAAATCCAACCTATTTTTCTGTCAATTGGCAGCGATCTAGGGGACAAATGACGACAAGACCATGGGGTTTTTGTTCTTGACTTTAAGGCGAGTTGAATGGTGATGGTGGTGATCAACAAATAGGTATGGTTATGATGACCTTGTTGAGAGGGAGAGATTGGTATATATCACTAACCTATTTGATTCATTGACGGTGAAGAATGGTTAAAGATAGGGAATTTGCGAATAGTAGCTTTTGGGGGGTTTAAAACAAAAATATGAGAAAATGGGGAAAAAGAAGAAGTTATCTCTTATCTATATAGTATACGGTATGTTACATTCTCTCTCCTTTACAAAAAAATTTCATCCTCAAATTTTATAATAAGGTTTATTAATGAAAGACGTACGGATACAATTCTCTTATCTCTCGCTCTGTCTCCCAAGTAGCTTCTTCAATGCGACCATTCCTCCACATCACTTTTAACTATGGAAATTTGTTTTGATCGAAGCTATTGCACCTACTAATCCACGATAGTCACTGGCTGCTCTTCGTAGGTTAAATTCTCACTCACTTCCACACTTTGCGGTTGGAGTACATGGGAATGGTCAGGAATGTACTTGTGAAGCATAGAAATATGGAATACTGGATGGACTTAGTCTATGTCCGGAGGTAATGCCAACTAGATGTCGTACTTCTAACCCTCTCACTACCTCGTTAGGTCCAATATACCTTGGAGACACTTTTCCTCTCCTTCCAAACCTCATCACACCCTTCATTAAAGATACTTTAAAGAATACGAAATCTTCAACTTAAAACTCCACTTCATTATGCTTCGGGCCAGCGTAACTCTTTTGTCTACTGATAGCCACCTCTAGCCTCTAGTTGATCAATGAGATCTTCTTTGACGTGATCTTGATTAATTTTGGGTCCTCCAATTGCCTCTCGCCTACCTCCTCCCAACACATCGGTGACCTACATTTTCATCCATACAATGCCTCTTATAATGCCATCCCAATACTACTGTGGTAACTATTATTGTAAGTGAACTTAATCAAAGGCAAATTTCAATCCTAACTACCGCCAAAATCTATCACACACATTCTTAATATATCCTCCATTGTTCTTCCTCAGCTCATTTGAACCAATCTCTGGGGCATAATGGCTCAAGGGAATAATGTCCGTGGTGTACTCATCCACTGTCCTATCTCTATAGCATAGGTTTTGAAAATTTGATTAGAGTGTCTCACGAGTTGCAAAGGAAAGGAAGTAGTCCCTAAATCTCTCTCTAAACTATGACTAAGTCACTGTACCCAAGTATGGAAGGATATGATCTTGGTACCAATCCTTGGCCATCCCTTGTAGATACATCTCTACCAGACCCATCGGCTGTATATCAGAACAATGCAGCCTCCTGCCTCGCATCTCTACCTCATCGAGAAAATTAATTGCCTCTCGAGGTCTAATTTCGTCGAACTATACCAGAAAAAACCTTACATATGCTATAAATAATTGCATATTTGACCTCTCTTATTCTGGGAATGCCACTGGGGGAGCTAGCTGTTAGTTGCTGGATGCTACTACTGCATCATCATCATCGAGTCTCGAAATATAGCATTGTTAGCCTCTATCCCTGCTAGGAATGCTTGCATATTAAACATAGGTTCCCTAGGAACTCCTTGTGACACCTCTTGCACCTCGATAGCGACCTCTTATATCCAGGCCATTCTGAGCCTACCACGCCTTCCAGCTGAAGCAGCAGGGGTAGATGTCTCATCCTGAGCTGAGACTTCATTGTGACCCTTTTAGTCAAGTCAACCGAGAAATTGAGCGCGTCTATTCATGCCAAAATTGAAAGAAAAAGAATGATCAGTACCACCAATGAGAATATGAACGTATACTGTAAGGAGTTATTTTAAACAGAAGTGGATTGATATGTGCCCGCAGTGACAAACAAAATAACATCCTAGGCTGTAAGTCTGTAACCTAAGCTCTGATACCAACTTCTTCATGATCCGAAATGAGCGCGTGACCGACACGTGGGACATTAGGTTCAAAACCCTAGATCATATGTAAGCCTACCACTAGTGACAAAATAAATTCAAACCCCAAGAATGCAGCAATTCCATATAACACAATAACAATAGCATGCGTCAAAAAGAAGTTTTTATAACTCATTAAATCTTGTCACTACGAACGATACAATATAAGATAATTGAAAATAAAGAAAGAACATACACAAACATAAGTAGGCCACAGCGGACACGTCACAGGAGTCACTGTTGCGAAGTCGGTGGTAGCTAAGCTGCAAAAAAAGTTGAGGAGAATTAGACCTCGCTAAGTAAGCTCATATAGTCTTACGATACCCAATGCTATATGCATAATAATGCATGAATATCAAAATATATACACATCATGCTATACATCCAATCACATTAACAACACAAATAAATTGTGGAGAAGCATATTTGTAGGACCTTAATCTCCAAGGGTAAGCCCTTATAAATATAAACCTCGAATGGCTGCGGGGAGCTATGCATCACCGACAGCCTAGCCATGCTCCTATACTCATATAGCCATAAGGCTCTTTTAATCTAAAGGGGTTACGGGGAGCCAAGCATCACTAACAGACTAGCCCTTACTTAAAGCGTCCAAAGTCATAAGCATCACAAATAAGGGTCTAATCGGGAGCCAAACATCATCCAGGATTGACCCAAAACATATCTCAATATCATAAACAAAACAACTCTCATATTCATAACTAGTGCGCATTTGGTTTTGATGTATACCCATCAGGTGGCATGTCTTACAGATATTTTCTTCCTCAGAATCGAACATAGCAATACATATTAAATTATTAAGCATGTAATTTATCAAGTAAACATTCAGTTATGCAATGATTAATGCATGTATACAATACCCAACCCAACGTATCCGCTCAGTTAATTCGATATAAAGGCTTATATTAAAGTGGGTACGCATTATTGTATATACGCGTTCATTATATAAATATATAAGTATCGATCGATATATATATATATAAAGATACAAATGCATATAAATGTAGTTATGCATTGCTACATGTTGTCATCTATACTAGTATTAAGCAATATTCATTTGTTGGTACAACTATGATAACAGTAATTCGATGTGAACTTACTTAGTAACTGAACTTGCCTGTCAGAACCTTCAAATGGGGTCCCACTCCTACTATACCTAGTAAATCGAAAGAAAAATATCTCAATCAGTGCTAATTAGGAGTTATTGGGCTTAAATAACAATTTAGGTATCATTCGAATTGTCTTAGCAGTCCATTTATGAAATTCGGAAATTTCTATTAATTTCGCATAAACGTTTTATGATTTTTAATTCGCAAATCGTTGAAAATCTCATTATGAATCTTTAGAGAAAAATTATCAATATATTTTTTATATTTTTCTCCAAAGTTACCAAAATGGTCACCATAGCATTACCTCTAACTATCGGAATATTCCTCCGATCATTAGAATATTCCCTCTAGTCACAGAAAAAAATTTTAATCTCAGAATTTAATGATTTTTATACCAAATGAAAGCTCTTGATGATTAGAAAAACTTTCTCCAAAGCAACATACTCAGATTTTGAACTGATTTGAAAGAATTGAAGAAAAACAAACTGAAACCCTAACCTTCTTTTCCATCAATCGAAAGTGATTTGAGTAGCGGCTGGCAACGAGACCATAGGACTTTTGTTCTTGACGTTGAGACAAGTCGAATGATGGTGATGGTGGCCGGCAACAACGATCGGAAGTGATGGTTTGACGATTGACATTTTTGTTAGTTTTTCTCCTCAATTTTTTAGACAATTCTAGCAACGATGTTGACTGAAATGAGTATGGTTGTGACAGGCTCGTTAAGAGGGAGAGATTGATATATATCACTAATCGGTGGTGAAGAATGGTTAAAGAGAGGGAATTTGTGAATAGTAACTTTTGAGGGTTAAAATGAAAATATGAGAAATTTGGAAAAAAGAAAAGTTGTCTCTTATATATATAGCATACAGGATGTTACAATGGTTATCATCACCATATTAATAAATATCAAACCTTTTGCATCTATTTTGACACAAAGAACAAAAGATCACACCTTGAACTTATTTTGCTTGAGTATAGGAGTATCATTAGTAACTTTAAGTTAAACAACCACTGCATCAAATAAAACCACAATTAATATCTTAGAGAAAATCTATAAATACCCAAATATAATATCATCTTAATTTACTAAATAAGTGTAAAGTTGTCATCTTTACCAACAAAACTCGGCAACTTATTAGCCATTGTTAACTTAAATAAAACAAGACCAAACAAGAGAACCTAATTGGAGGGCCTAAATGATAAACAGATGGTTGCTAAGATCAAATGTTGTTTTTAAGGTGCTAATGAGTGGTGGCTCAGGTCGTGGAATAGGGCATAGAGGATTTTACATCTGAGTCTATTAATTAGAAATGGAATGACTTTTAAGTTTATTAGATTTCAACGATTAAGATTAAAACAAAAAATTTTATGAATAAAACCATTTTTTCTTGTCAAATTTATATGTGAATAGGCTCTCCAAGCTTTCACCCAAAAAGACAACAGGAATTGGAACCCACTCTTTAAGTTATTACAAACTCAATTCCTTACTTATCACGTAGAATAAGATCTTCAATTTTGACAAATACAAATTAGTAGTTGTGATTATTTAAGAAAAGAACGGTTCGAAAAGATGCACTAAGATGACAGACTTTAATACTATGGTCTTTTGTTACTTAATCTAAGAGCTCAAAAGCACAAGTGAGTTGAATAGTCAATTAAATTTATTTAATGCCTCAACTATGTTAATAATAACCCAAAATGAAACATAAACCATGAATTTCATTTTGCCAAAAGTTCCATATGTCATGTGTACACTTTTGAATGTATAACTTTCTTGGTTTTATTTATCTAATCAACCCTACCTCTTTAGCATTAGCTCTGGAATGAATGAGTGACAATTTATATATTAACATAAAAGTTGATCTTTAAAGCTTTTCATTTTAAAAGCTCAAGTTGTGATTTATTAAACATCACACATTTTCTTCACCTAATCCACTAAGCATAGTTCCTCTAACCATATGCGATCAAATACAAATTTCATTTCTTTAACAATATTCTACTTTTAGTTTCAATGATTATAGTGATTTTTGTTAGTTACGTTAAAAGAAACTAAAGAAAAACAATATTAATTTAAAAGAGAAACAATGAAATTCTAGAGAGCGATTTGAAAATGGCTGCTTATTAGTGAATGTTATTATTATATTTTCATTAATTAATTAATTAATTAATCAATTACTAATGTCTTCTCTACGTAGACTTAGTATTGAGTATGGCCCTTTCCTTTCTAAGTTTGCCTTGAAACTTAACGAAAATATAAGGTACTAATATTGAATGCCAATTAACAAATTAAAGAGGTCAACATGTGCTTGTTTGCACGTTAGAATATCTATTACCTTCTTAAATCGTTATTCCTCCATACACTTAAATTAAAAATTCTTCTGAAATGAAGATATATTTTAACTGACCAATGGCATGAAATCAACTTGATGCATTGATATAATGACTGATGGCTCTGTGGCTTGGAATATATATAGGAAAGCCGTCCTACAAATTAATAATCCAATGATTCTGACAATCCACTACAGAATTGAAGGACGTATAAGCTACAAGAATGTCTTCTTTTAATAAGGAATCAAAGGAGGCTTATGAAAACTAAATCATGATCCCAACCTTTCATTGATCGGAACGAAAGAGACAAACTAGGCTACTCTTTTGTCAGGTTAAAAAATTTATGTTCTGATTAAATAAATATTTTTTTCAGCAACACTATTGGAAGTCAAGATTAGCTGTATATCTTAGATCACTTTTTTTTTATATATATATGTAAGAGGGGAAAAGAAACCGATTACATGACGTGTCCCGAGAAACAAACTCCCAACATATCCTCTAGGAAGAATACATGACACCCAATAGGTGGAAGATCAAAATAAGTAATGTCGATCGCAAAATACTCAGTATAGATCGCTAGCCAGTCCGCACAGTGGTTCTTTTCACGAAAGATGTGACGATAGACCACGATTTCATAGATCACTTTATTTCCAAATGTGTTACACTTTTTGGTTAGCAAATGAAATGCTTTATTTCTTATGTTATTGTCAAGTAGGATTTGCTTTTTATCAATCTCGATGCCGTTGGTGTGAGCAGAAGCAAAAAACATAAAAATAAAAAATCTGGCTGCCCTGTTTAACAAGCAATAAACAGATGTTTTCTGGAGAAAATGATTTCCAATATCTTCTCTTTGGTCCTGAAACCTAGACATACCTTATGTCCAGGAAATGAGTACATAAGAATGTAACGTGACATCTATAATGTTTATTGACAATATTGTTTTTTGTAATATGACGTCGTGGTTTGATGGTTCGGGGGCATTATTTGTAGGTTAAGACCCTCTACATCTCCAGAAACTTAATTGGGTGCAACACAAGTCACATATAACAGATTATATTTATTGCTTCTCCACATGATTGTTTTATAATCTGGCATCTGTAATTGATGGTCCAAGGGCATTATTTGTAGGTCCAAGAAAAGACTTCAAACAACCATAAAAGGCATGCCTTCCCGAAAGCGTTTTGAACGCTGCGCTAGCTCATGGTAGTAACTATGAAGTCATGACACTCATTCTCAAGGAAGAGAAAGCGAAGTGTGAACCAAAGTTCTTGATCGGGAAATCGAAAAACAAAGTGACGAGTCAGAATAAAGATTAATTTACGACTTCACTTCCAGCAAACGGGCCTTTCAAATTCGCTATAAATCTTGGGCATGGTACTCCAGCAAGAACTTATTAAATGAAACTTGAAATTAATAGAGATGCACCAACTTTTCTCTCCTCTATCATGGACCGTCTTAATTTCAGACCACTACTCCCTATTTAGCACGACAGTGTTATCTCCATATGGGTCTCTGTGGGTTGGTCTGTCTGTCCTCGTGTGCATGGCAATTCTCGTTGTTTCGCTTATGTTTGAGAGCGAGCGTCTGTGATTGCTTGTATTTTGCCCATCATTAATATGCTCCAAGAGAATACGTTATAATTTCAATGCAAATTTTCAAGAATTTCCAGAGTTTTAGGAAGATGGAATCTGTCACTAAAGTACATGGTTTCCATCAACGTGAACCTACGTTGATATTTCATATATTGCACATTATGGCCCATCAACGGACAACACACTGCCTCGCAAGTTGCAACCAAATTACAAAAGTTCTGCCCACGGTATTCTCTATTGGCTACACCTTAAATATCATGTACTCAGCATTCCATTCTTTTTAAGTGTAAAATAATTCAGTAACATCATTATCTGATATCATATCATATTTTTTCCACACTTCAAAAACATTATCAACACATACGTTATACATAGTGAGATGCAGCCGGCAGACACGATCAGAAGTTGAGCGACTGTTATGAGCATTCGGTTTTCGACCAACATATTTTTCATAAATTTTTTTAATCAAATTTCAGTCTTTAATCCAGTTCAATTCGGGTTCGTTTATAGAAGCCATTGACAGAAATCTGAGTCACGAAGTGCGTCGTCTGCGAGCATGTCAGTTCGGCTAGAATTTGAAGATAACAGGGCATTGTCGTCGCATGTGTTATTGTCATCGCTCGCCACTCCATTGTCAAAGCCATTTGGCTGCAAAAAGTCCATGTTCAGTAAATCCGAAAGAAGCTGTTCATCCATCTGAAAATCCAACATGAAATCTGTCGAATTATCCTTATCCGGAATCGGCTTGGAAAGTGATGAAAATTCATGTAACAGAGACGTAGATGTCCCCATTGTTGACTTAGTCTGCAATTGTCCATCATTGTACTGTAGTTCAGGTGGTATCACAACTCTCCTGCATCTTGACGCTTTTGTCCTGATAGGACTGGCATTACCGTTCACTTTCATTGGTCGGCCAGATGATTTTAGGGCATGGAGGTTCGTTTTGTCATGTGCTTGATTAAAATGCGTAGAATTTTTTTGACATTGTTGAGTTTTCAATTTCTTGCCGATTTTGGTGTTCCAGTAGTTCTTGATTTCATTGTCTGTTCGCCCTGGAAGCCTCCCTGCTATTAAGGACCACCTGCACCAATCCAAGAATTAATAGGGGTTGATGATCAATTGTCGCATCTCAGTTTCTTTTGATCTCAGTGAAATGGTGTAGTTATTAGGACTCTCCAGACCCCAAACCAATCACATCACTTAAATGGTTGCCGAAATTTTTGGGAACATGGAAAGTGTAAAAGCACCACTAATCATAAGAATGATCTGCCAAAGTCTTGGACTTGAAAATTCATCATATATACGCTGTATGTGGGTATAAACATAAAATGTTGGTTAAATTAAGATCATGGAAGGAGAAAATATTGCACCTGTTACCCAGGAGCCTGTGAAGCCTGATAATAAGTTCCTCTTCATCATTTGTTATATTTCCTCTCTTTATATCAGGTTTTAAGTAGTTTAACCATCTGAGTCTGCAACTCTTGCCGCATCTCTTCAGACCTGCAAATTTGTCATCAGACAGTAACTTATGGTGAGACTTTTTTAAAATTTGTATTGTTGTGCGATAATTCACAAACCTGCGTTCCTGGGTAGATTTCTCCATTTTCCTTCACCATGGATCTTAATGTAATCTATGAGTACCTTGTCTTCACTAGCTGTCCATGCCCCTCTGTTCAAACCTTGCTTTGCACAACAGGGACTCCTACCCATGACTCTTTTCCTATCTCACTGATGCTGTATGCTTGACCTCACTGTGACTGGACAAGAGTGGAGAGATAGAAAGGGGGGCAAGGAAAACTCCCTAATTCTCTGCTGGTTGTCACACATAATTGGGGTACGCGGTTGTTCATATTTATATACTCAAGCATACATATTTTGCACCTGTATCAAAGCATCAACTGTTTGCATTCAATAAACTATCTGAAATTGGGATTGATTTCATGTGCAATGGGGGACCATCTTTTGCCTAACGGATTCTAGGAACATTAAATTCCACTGAGAAGAGAAAATAATAGGAAAAACTTTTTTAACAAATTACACCTGTACTGCCTTTGAGAAGATCAGTATAGGTGCACGAGTATTTTCTTATTTATATATAAAAAAAAAGAAAGTAAATGCACTCACCTGCCCTTCTATTAACCTAATCTATCTCTCCGCAAATCTAACTTTCTTGCATGCTCTGGAAAGTTTGTTGACAAAATGATTCACTCCCGACATCTCTTTATGTGACACGGGTTCATAATTCATGTGCTATGATGTATATGCATGGAGTTACCATTGACACATATGGCATAGTTGCAGATGCAAGGTATATGAGGTTTTCACTTTTCACTAACTCATTATAGTCCCATGATAATCTTCTCTTGGATCCATCCCCGCGTACAAACTTGAGATGCAAATAGTAAAACTTTCTCAGCTCTTCTGTATAGAGTGGTAACTTTCTTGATTTTGTAATACAAATTTAATGTCATTTCGGTTGTTTAACAAGTCTTCACTATGAAAGATACGACTTGGCTTACCAATTATCTACTTTTAATGAACTGCCAAACCCGTCTTGCGAAATGAATTAAATAAACAAGAGACCCATTTCCGCTTTTGCGATTTGGTAACATTGTCCACAACATTATTTTGTTGCCAGTGAATGACCATTTATTTCTATCGTACGTCTACCTACATACCATTCAGCTAGTAAGGACAAAGGAGGCACTTCTTTTTATCGTGTGGTTAAGTCTAAGTTTGAACATATTAATTGACGGTTGCATATCATAAAGAAATTCCCAGTTGGGCATATATATTCATTCATACCAAGAAATTATTGGTGCAATTATTTCTATTATTAGTGCTACCCATCTTCAATACAACATTATGAATTTTGTTGAGGCTGAAAGTATACATACACTTAATTCAGGCATGGGGTCGCTGGTGAGGTTTCATAGATATCCGGTTCACGTCTTAAGAGGTATGGTAACAAATTTTAAAATAATGAAATAGAATACAATTTTTTTAATTTTTTTGTTTAGCTTTCTAATTTTGTATTAACCATTAAAAGATAGCTAACTTATGTTTAATTCAACTAATCTATATTTTGGAAAATATAAAATTCACATCGAGTCTAAAAATAATTCATAGGAATTATCTCTCTCTTCCTAATCATGATTCACCTCTGTTCCTATTAATCTGCATAATCTATACAAAATTATTAAATAACGGGACTGATATGATCAGTTATGTCGGTTAATTGTAAAAGCAGGCATCAGTAATAACAAAGTCTACATGCACCATTGAAAGTCTGTAACCACCTCCATTATTGTTTATAAAGAAGATTAGGTAAAAATCAAGAAATAATTTCACTCAATGACTTATGTGAGGATGATATACTGCAGACCTATTTTTACAAGTTAAGGTTGTGGAAGGTCATCTTTTTAAACCCCCTCCTTGTGGCTCTCTCTGTTTGTAATTTTTCTAAGGTTGGATAACAATTAATTACGATTTTATAATTTTAATAAATTTACGGTTAAGTGAATCAAATTTGATCTAGTTTAAAAATAATAAAATAGCTCGACAAAGGATCTAATTCAATGGGGTAAAGTTCAATGAAGAAAATGGACCCTAATTAGTGTGAGTTGTACATGCATTAGGTTTGTGATGGGGGGTTCGAGATGGTTGTTATTTATATAGGTCAGGGTCTCTTGTTTTTACTTTAAATTTGGAGTCTCTTACCCGTTAAGAGATTCACACATTAAGAAAGTTTCAGAAAGATGTTAACGACATTCGATTGATCAACTTTCGTAAAGATCATCGAGAAAGTTGGGAAGTTTCGGATTCGAAAAGCTCATTTGAATTTATGGAAAGCAAAAAAAGTATTTTTTGTATTTTCTTCATTTATTCACTGTCATGTTAGACTCTGGGCGCGTAACTAAGGCTCATGTTACACATTATATGTAGTATCATAACAGTAACGTGATTGTGTGAATGAAAACAAAGTGTTTTTTTGGATTTTCTCCATAAAGAACTCAGAGATTTACGTTTTAAACTACATATGGTTGTGTGAATTCATGATGAATGTGTTTGGCATTGAAAAACGGTTGAAAATGAGCTTTAGAAGGAGAAAAACTCGCTTGAAAGTTGCCAAAAATTGTCATTTTTTGGCAAAAGAGGAGATAGAAACAGTCGACCAAGCACGCCTCAACAACTTCAGCCTTTTAGGGCCGGTGGGCACATGTGTTGGATTTATGATGTCGATGCACATATCGCCCGTGCGACACAAGTGCCTGACGAATCCAAAGAGCAGGTCAGGTGTGGCATATAGGTTGTATGAGCCCTCCAGCCACGCGTTTGTACTGATGTTATCACTACAGTATCAGTAAAAAAATAAAAAAATTAGAATTCACTAAATGATCCCTTGGGCCATTTTGGATTAGTTTAGGATTCCATGAATTCATAAAGTGAGTTATATTTTTTTTTCTAGATTTATGACATTGGTAATAAATAAAGTTTAACTTAAAAAAACAAATAAAGATTATTAAATCCAAACATTGTACTTGAAATTAAAGAGGTACATATGGTTTTGGTATCTTATGTGGTGTGTTTATTGTTCGGTATTGCATGACTGTCACTCCGATTAAGATTTTTCTTATAATGAATTCTCAAATAAAATTAATTAATAATGTTTTCAATACTGATATGTGATAATGAGAATGAAATAAGGATTTGAATTTATTAAAGTTACATTATCATATATTATATGCCCATACAGAATGTGAGGATGACATAAAGATGTATCCCTTATGTTTGTGGATCCATTTAGGTACTAATGAGAATATAGTCACCACAGTGGTCTTTCGAGTTAATATTTAAATTATTCTGCTTGTATATTTGGAGATGTCCTTGATCTTGTGCTTAGCTATGTTGCCTATAGGTGTTAGCATTATATGAGATTTTGAGATGTGCATAAAGACATTAAATGGAGGAAGCCATTGCTTGAGTGATCTATCTACATATATTATGTATTCAGCCCACAATTGTTTTATGATATGTGTGATAAGATTTTCGGTACAAATACTATTTGTGGCTTTGAGTATCTTTATTATCCCAAGTTTATGTTGATCATTATATTGTCAATTTTACAGTATCCTTTTTTGTAAATAATAACGGTGTCACTAAGCAAGATGTAGAGTTTCCATTAGAGATGACAGACATTAACATGGCTAAGGTTAGAGAGAGGCCATCTGCACTTACATCTAACAGTTCAGATAATGATAAAGTAACATTAGTAGCCTAGAAAAGGTTAAATAGAACGTGTTATTTGACCATCAAGAGACCAATCCCAGACCATTTGCTAATTGGACTTCCGAAAATAAACATATCAAAGGATTTCTTGAACAATGTCTCCTAGAGGTACAAGGTATCTTCAAATGCTGAGATAAGTACCTTAATGAAGGAATTGTTCTCCATGAAGTATACAGGAGAAGGGGGAGTGAGGGAAGACATTATCAGTATGGTCTACCTTTAGAGTAAGTTGAAGGTGTTAAATATCTATATCTCTTGAGTCCTGTACAGTTCACCAAGCTTTGAATACACTTCTTTAAATTATGGCATTTTGGTTGCAATATAAAATTCTCAGGATGAGGCTTGGGACATTAATGCTTTAATTACCTGATGTGTTGCTAAAGAAGAGAAGCTAAAGAACACTTCTCATACAGCCCTACTAGCAACTAAGGGAAAGGAAAAGACAAAGCCTCAAAGATTCAAAGGTAAGAAATCTAAATTCTCTCCTTATATAAATATAAGTAAATCTAGTATTGCTAAAGGTCCTATAGATGTTAAAAGTATGAGGTGCTTTTTTTGTAAGAAGAAGGGACGCAAAAAGTCGAATTACCAGAAATATAAAACCTG
>JAOQMP010000001.1:14098310-14116705 GCA_027563575.1 Erythroxylum pedicellare
AATTTTATTGAAAATAAATTTCCAACAAGTTACTCTCCATATTTATGATATTTGGAAGAACTCTTTTTCAAAATTTAAAAAGACATTCTAATTAATTAGAAATAAAATTTTGTTAATTATAAACAATCGTATAATATTAAATAAATTAGTTTAAAAATTAAATTAAATATTTTAAATTTAATTAAAGGAGTTCTTTGTATTACTTATATATAAATTAATTTCTTAGTTAATTAGAAAACGATTTCTTAATAAATTAAAAACTATTTTCTAATATGTTACTCATTTTAATAATTTATTAATAAAACTTTTCCAAATTTAACCAAAAAATCCTTTTATAATAAATCAATAAAGAAATAACTTCTACATTAATTAGAATAATAATTCTGGAAATAAAATAATGAATTTAATTTATTTCAATCAAGTTAAACTAAATAACTATCAAATAAGAAAATAAATGTCTTAGTTTTAAAGTAGTCTAATTAATGATCAATTGAAATGTAATTAATTTAATTTAAGAAAATAATTTTGTACTATTTAAATTAAGAATGAGTCTAGTTATTAATTTTAATTAAATTAAAAATAATTATTTGAAATTTTAAAATTGACTTTGAATTTAAATCTATTTTAAATTTTGTTTAAAATAAAGTTACTCGTTAATTAGGATTGGCTTATTCAGGCTCGTATATTATTATTAATTAGATTATATAAATCCTATGTTATCAATCGATCCATGTGTTCTCTTGAGGCAATCCTAACACCAAGCACTTTGAATTTTAAAGTTTTGCTAACCTTGTTGTCAAACGGGGTTTTCAACCTAATGAAACCTTAGTCATCCTATATACCCTAGTTAACTAACTTTCATTTTGCTGCCACCTAACCGTCTCCATTAAAACACTCGGTGTCGGTGGCTTCACTGATGAGAGGAAGCAATAGTTAAATTGCTATATCTCAATCCATAACACCAAGACGGTACTGTCGCAACAATTTTTCTAGCCACCATAACAACCATCAGTTGCATAACTTGTCCAACTGAGTGCCATCAATCAATAGTTTTTGGATCTAATGAATCTAATGATATCTCTCAATACTACACACGCAATTAAACCCCTCAGTTCTGGAGCACTTCTCAGTGACCTTCATGGGGAGCCTTAAGAGGAAGGTTAGCTGGATTCATGCATGAGGGAGACATGCAAAATACTAAGGCAAACGTGGGCGAGTGAGATCGAACTTGGTGTGAATTTTGGTAGAGTCTCGAACCTTATGGAGATTGACTCGACCTAGGTTAAGGACTTGACGGATTAAGAACTTAGCCCATGCTCGGATAGATGAACCACAACTAATGGACTTGTTGTGGGAGCATTGGATCAGGTCAATGTGCTAATGGGCTTCAGCGAGATCACACTGCATCATCAGCGAATAGAGATCATAGGGAAATCTTGGATGATGTGGCAATGACTGGGAGTTAGAGTTACACTGGAACTAAACATCTAAAGATAGTGGAGATCTTTAAGGATAAGGATGCTAGTTTTCTAGTTGAATGTAAACTCTATCTTGTTGTTATCTTATCTTATCTTATCAGTTAGAGTCCTATTTAGAAGGAGGTGTCATCCAATTGGTCCATGTGATGTAATCTGATAAGGATAGACTTGATCTTAGCATGATCTTAGGTAGTTCAGATTAAGTGAGATTCTGAATGTAACTTGGAAGGCAAGCTAGGATGCCTATATATAGCTCATTCAAGCTTTGCTTTTCGGATTCAATCAGAGAGAGTATTCTTTGTATTCTTTTGAGGGAAAGCATATAAAGTTAGTTTTTAACAGTATCTCTGTATTTCCTTGTTGCCTTTTTTTCTTATCTCTTTCATAGCTTTTTTTCTTTGAGTATATGCAAGGTAAACACTTCGAGGGTCACTAAAGGCTAAGTTTTGCTTAAACAAATCTAAGTGAGACTGCCGTGCAAAGGGTGTTAGTGATGGACTTCGGTGAAAGTTCAAATCCCAAAGGTGACCTTTGTATCAACTAGTATCAGACCCAAATTTCGAGATGGCTATAGGCAACTTGACAGAATGGGTGTCTAGGGTGGAGACACTCATTAGACCTATTCCTCAAGGGGAGGAAGAAGTCACATCTCATAATACTCATTTTGAGATGTTGAAGGCGTGGATCCAACAGTTGCAATAATAGATGGTGGATGTGTTGAAGGCACAAGAGGATGCCTAGTTCGAGATCACAGTGTTGAGGCGTGCTATTATAATGATAGATGTCGAGCGAGGATAAAGCTCAACACCACAACTTTCCTCTGTGAAGGTACGTGAACCTAGGATGTTTGAAGGCATGCAGGACAATAAGGCATTGGAGAATTTCTTGTGGGATATGAAGCAGTACTTTATGGCTTCTAAGGTATCCGATGTTGAAAGATCAATGTGACGACCATATACTTGGATGGGGATGCCAAGCTCTATCGGAGGACAAGAACCTCTGTGGCATGAATACTTTTTGGCTTGCGAGGGATGCCTTGAAGAAGCTTAAGCAGGATGGATCGATAAGAGATTATGTCAAATCTTTTAGTTCTCTAATACTAGATATTGAGAATATGTCAAATAAGGCTAATCTCTTCAATTTCCTATTTGGGTTACAACCGTGAGCTCAAATGGAGTTATAGAGGTAAAATGTGAAGGACGTGGATGGTGCAATCACGGTTGCCGATGCCTTAGTGGGTTTCAGATGGCGAAAGACTCTAAGGTGAGCTCCTAAAATCCTTATAAGGGCAAAGGCCATGCCCAACAGGAAAAGACCGAGGGGAAGAAAAAGAAAGGCTTCAAGAAGGATTTCAAGGGCAAGGTCAAGGGCAAGCAGAATGGTGGCTCGAAGAACGGAGAGACGTCCTTGAAGAAGGGAAAGATTACTTGTTACTTGTGCGGTGGTCCACACTTTGCCAAAAAGTGCCCACGGAAGGAGAAGATGAACACCCTAATTGTCGAAGAAGACGGTGATTCTTCGAATGATGTGGCGCTAAATCCGATCGTTTTGTTTAATGCGGTTAGTGGTGAATCAGTTTGCTTTGATAAACTAATGTACATGGGTGTACAGGTTGGGGAAAAGGATGTGACTGTGATGGTGGATACGGGAGCAACCCACAGTTTCCTAGTGGAAAAGATGGTTTGGAAGTTAGGTATAAGGGTGTCCAAGGGTCTGGTAAGAATTAAGACACCCCTATGAGGAAGGCACAAGTTGCGGGAATTGCTTACAAGGTTCCAATCAGCAGTGGAAGTTGGCGTGCCAAGATGAACTTTATCATCATACCATTGGAGGATTTCAAGATGATATTGGGAGTCGATTTCCTTAAAGCAACAAAAGTGGTGTTGTATCCAAGTTTAAGAGGTATGATGTTAATGAATGAATAAAATTCCTTCTACGTGAATTGTTGTAGGTTTGATGGTAGAACGACGGATGCTATAACTTCGGTAGGACATGTTTTGGCTATGAGCATCGAGAAAGGGTTGAAGAAAGGTATGGAGACCTATCTTGCTGCCATGTGGGAGATCAGTGAAGACCACGTCGTGGAAGTCCCTGATGCAGTTGCAAGTTTATTGAGGGAGTTTCAGGAGGTGATGCTGAAAGAGTTGCCGAAATCTATTCCCCCTTGTCGAGAGATAGATTACAGGATCGAGTTAGTTCTTGGAGCGATCCCACCTGCATGCGCCCCATATAGGATGTCCCTGATGGAACTGGCGGAACTTCAGAAACAACTTGGTGAGTTGTTAGAGGCAGGATTCATCCAACCATCCAAAGCTCCATATGGTGCCCCGGTATTGTTTCAAAGGAAGCAAGACGGTATACTTCGGATGTGTGTGGACTATTAAGCACTAAACAAGGTAACGATCAAAAACAAGTATTTGGTACCTTTGGTTCAGGATTTGATGGACAGGCTGTCGAAGGCGGAGGTGTTCACTAAGCTGAATCTTCAAAGTGGGTATTAGCAAATGCGAATAGTCGAGGGCAATGAGCAAAAGACAACGTGCATAACTCGGTATGGATCCTACGAATTTTTAGTTATGCTGTTTGGATTAACTAACGCCCCTGCAATATTTTGCAACCTTATGAATGATGTGCTATATGACTTTCTGGATGAGTTCGTTGTTGTTTACCTAGACGACATCATGGTGTATAGCACTAGCATGGCTGAACATGCAGAGCACTTGAGGCGAGTTTTCGAAAGACTGAGGCAGCACAAGCTCTATGTGAAGATGGAGAAGTGTGAGTTTGCTCAGTTGGAGATCAGATTTTTAGCTCACGTGGTGAGCAAGGGTCAGATCAGAATGGATCCAAGAAAAGTGAAAGCGATAGTTGAGTGGAAGGCTCCCACGACAACATAAGAATTGCAGAGTTTTCTCGACCTGGCAAACTACTATAGGTGGTTTATGGTGGGATATTCCAAGAAAGCGACACCATTAATGGACTTGCTGAAGAAGAAGCAAGAGTGGTGTTGGTCGAGTGCATGAAAGGAGGCATTCAAGAAACTTAAAGCCGTTATCTCAACCGAACCTATGCTGAAGCTGACCGTGTTCGATCTTCCGTTTGAGGTATATACTGATTCTTCAGACAAAGCCATTGATGAAGTCCTTATACAGGAGGGTCATCATGTCACATTTGAGAGTCGAAAGCTCAATGGTCCAAAGCAGGGTTACTCAAAGCATGAGAAGGAGATGCTTACGGCGGTGCATTACCTTGAGGCATGTTAAGTGTATTTGCTGGGAACTAGGTTCGTTGTTCGAACGAATAATGTCACTAACACATTTTTCAGGACCTAAAAGAAGTTGTCCGCAAAATAAGCCCGGTGGAAAGAGTTTCTTACTAAATATGACTTTATGTGGGAGCATAAACCAAGGAGGCATAACAATATGGCAGATGCCTTGAGTAGGAAGGAGGTATTTGCTGCCCTTTATTCGGTCACAAAGGTAGAGTCCAATTTGTTGGAGCAAATTAAGGCGACTACTCCACTAGACACAATGTACTGTAAGTTGATTTCTTAAGTTAAGGAAGGTGTCGTACGCAGGTTTTGGCTCGACGATCATGGACTTTTGATGGCTAAGAGTAGTTAAGTGTATGCGCCGAGCTTTGGTGGATTGCGAAAATAGTTGTTAAAGGAGACGCATGACTCGCAGTGGGCTGGTCACCCAGGAGTCCAACGGATGCTAGCGCTCCTATCTCGTTCCTACTTTTGGCCGAAGATGGAGAATGACGTGGAATGTTATGTCAAGACGTGCCTCGTGTGTCAATTGGATAAGCTGGAGAGGAAGAAGGAAGCCAGTTTGCTACAATCCTTATCCATTCCTGAGAGACTGTGGATGTCGGTTTCAATGGATTTTATTAGTGGGTTTCTAAAAGTGGACAATATGGCGTCAATCATGGTGGTGGTTGATAGATTCTCTAAGTATGCGATCTTCGTGCCGACTCCTGTGACTTGTCCCTCAGATGTTGCGGCCGAGTTGTTCTACAAGAACATGGTCATGTATTTCAGAGTCCCTGCAGATATTGTGAGCGACCAAGACTTTAGATTTACAGGTCGAATTTGGACGCCCCTTTTTAATACGATGGGTTGCGATTTGAAGCTTTCAACAACAAATTAGTCACAGAAGGATGGCCAAATAGAACGAATCAACGATTTGTTGGAGGAGTACTTATGGCATTATATAAGTGCAAGTTAATGTAATTGGTTAAGTTTACTTAATACTGCATAATTTTGCTATAACTTGCATAGATCTTCGGCTACGGAGAAAAATCCCTTTGAGATTGTGTTAGGATAACAACTTCTTACCCTATTGGAGATTGCTCATTAAAGGATAGGTGGCAAATGTCCTGCACGCATAAGTTTGCGATGGAGAAGCAAGAACTGTTGGATGAGGCGAGGGACAGTCTTCGTAAAGCTTCTCGACGGATGAAGAAGTGAGTGGATCTTCGGAGGAAACCGTTAGAGTTTGACGTAGGAGACAAGGTGTTGTTGAAACTAACCCCATAGATTTGGAAGAAAATCTTAAGCAAGCAAGTTCATAGGGGTTTGGTGTCGAAGTACAATGGACCGTTTGAAGTGCTACATAAAGTTGGAAATGTGACATACAGATTGAAGTTGCCCGAGCGGTTAAAGGTATGCCCTACTTTTCATGTTAGTTTTCTCAATCCTTGCTATAAGGATGCATCATATTCGAATAGGATTCAAGTGAAGCGAGCGTCACCGGTTGTGAGGAAACAGTTCGAGGATCAAGTGGAGAAGGTCCTAGATTACCAGATAACGGGTTAATATAAGAAGAACCGACAGACCGAGTTCTTAATTCAATGGAAAGGTAAACTTGTCGTAGAAGCTATGTGGGAGAAAGATATGACCATGTGGTAGTTTGAGGACTAGGTGAACGCCTACATTCAGACTAATTCGACAAGGACGTCGAATCTATCTGGTGGGGGTGGTTTGTTAGACATCTAAGTTCCGGAGCACTTCTCAACGACCTTCATGGGGAACCTTAGGAGGAAGGTTAGCTAGATTTACGTATGAGGAAGGCATGTAAAACATTAAGGCAAACGTGGGCAAGTGGGATTGGACTTAGTGCGAATTTTGTTATAGTCTCGGACCTTGTAGAGATGACTCGACCCAGGCTAAGGACTTGACGGACTAAGGACTTAGCCCATACTTGGATGGATGGACCACGACTAACAAACTTGTTGTGCGAAGCATTAGATCAGGCCAATATGCTAGTAGGCTTCGACAAGATCACACTGCATCATCAATGGATAGAGATCATGGGGAGATCTTGGATGATGTGGCCATGACTGGGATTTAGAGTTGCAGTGGAACTAAACATCTGAAGATAGTGGAGATCTTCGAGGATAAGGATGCTAGTTTCCTAGTTGAATGTAAACTCTATCTTGTTGTTATCTTATCTTATCTTATAAGTTAGAGTCCTATTTAGACGGGGTGTCATCTAATTGGGCCACGTGATGTAATCTAATAAGGATAGACGTGATCTTAGCACGATCTTAGACAATTTAGATTGAGTAAGATTCTGAATGTAACTTGGAAGGCAATTTAGGATGCCTATATATAGCTCATCCGAGCTTTGCTTTTCGGATTCAATCAGAGAGATCATTCTTTAGCTTATTCGAGCTTTGCTCTTCGGATTCAATCCGAGAGATCATTCTTTGTATTCTTTTGCGGGAAAGTATATAAAGTTGGGTTTTTACCGTATCTCTTGTTTTCTTGTTGCCTTTCTTTCTTATTGCTTTCATAGCATTGTTTCTTGGTTGAGTCTTGCTTAAACGGATCTAAGTGAGACTGCCGTGCAAAGGGTGTTGGTGATAGACCTTGGTGAAAATTCGAGTCCTAAAGGTGATCTTTGTATCACATGCCATAACGGCTAGAGGGTAAAGAATATTTGACTTTTTGCATATTACTACCTGCATTTTAAAATTTTTTTAGTACCAATTGATATTTGACCAATATTTTGAATATCGTGAGTATTGACTGATATTAAGCGAAACAACTCAGTACAAACTGGTACTAACATCTAGTATTAGTATACATTTTTTTGTACTATTTTTTGGCTAATACGATACGTACCACTCGATATTGATCGATATGGTACGAAATACAAAACATTATACTATTAGAAAATTGGAACATCATCTCATCAATTAAAAGAAAAATATATTTTTAAACTTTTTTAAAATGAAATCAATTTAATTATATAACATGAATTTATAATTATAATAAAGCATGTAACATAAATAATATTTTACTATAAAACTTCATTTCTTTTTTCTATAATTCACCTCAAATCCTTAACTTATGTAAAAACTATTATAGTTGCACACTTAGATAGACTTCTAATAGAATTATATAAGGTAATATGGAAATGTTAGCTACAATTACAATTAGAACTAATTCTAATTAAATAACATCTATGTCTTAATAATATCAAATATCAAATATTTGATATTAGTTATTATTTATTAAATATAGTTTAACTTGATTAAATTACTTTTTTTTATGTTAAATCGTTCTTTATATGTGACCCTAAATATGTTATAAATATTTATAGATAATAATTTTAATTTATATTTAGAATTAGATAAATTAGTTTTTTAATGTTAAATCGTTATTTATATGTGACCCTAAATATGTTAAAAATATATATAGATAATTATTTAGAATTAGATAAATTAAAATATTTTAATTTATTTGTAACTTTTAATTAAATAATTTATTTTTATATTGGTTTCTAATAATACATCAAAACTACCTAAATATTAAAAATGTTAAAATAATTTTGACTAACTTTTTACTGTAATATCTTTTTTATCATTCAATTATTTAATCATATAGTATTTTGATTAGACATAAAATATGCAATTAATATGAACTATATTTTAATCTCATAATATTAACTATCCCATATGAGAAATTATTTTTAAATAATGTTTGAGTATATTTATATTTTATTATATGCAATCATCTACTTTTCTTATAAGAAATAGATCGCATTACTCTTTCATCTCTATTAATTTTTAATCTTAATAAAATAATGAACAAAAATAATTTAAAAGCGATAGCAAAATAAAAATAAATATCATTATTTTATGTCTCATGTGTATATTTTCTTTGAATTCAGTGTCTGTTTTTCTTAGATGCACCTTTTGCAAATCTGAACATGAAATGAATTGAAGAATGTGCATAGTTTAAACGTTTAACCAGTCACTGGATGAAGCACCACAAATGATGATATTGGATTGCCGGTAATTACATGGGCCGGTAGAATAACCTGTATAGAAACGACCAGGAGAGGTTTCTTTTTCTTACGGGACCTTGTTAGTTAGTCCAAGAAAACCAATCCACACCTGGTTTGGCATCATCTGAAGCTTAAGCTTTTGGTCGATATACCAGATTGACATCATGCCTTGAACATTAGTAAATCTTTAGAGTTGATTATAATCTATGAACAGCCACTTGGGCTTTGCTTTTCAATAGAGTGTACGATGCCAGACGATTCCCTTTTTTCTTGAATTGGAGCATTAGCATCCATGGTCCTAGGAATGTTTTGCGCGTTGATCTCTGTCATTACTTATTTCCCTTTCCCTTTAGGTGTGATACTTTGTTCGTAATTTTTCTAAGGTTGGATAATAATTAATTATGATTTTATTAATTTAATAAATTTACGGTTAAGTAAATCAAATTTGATTCAGTTAAAAGATAAAGTAACTCGATAAAAGATCTGAATTAATGGTTGAAGTTCAGCGAAGAAAATGAATCCTAATCAATATAGGCCAGACATACATTAGGCTTGTGTTGGGGAGGCTGAAATGATTATTGTATATATAGGTTAAGATCTCCTTCTTATGCGTAAGTAAGACGTGAACATTTAGATTCTTTGACACATTAAGAGATTCAAGTGTTAAGAAAGTTGTAGAAAGACATTAAAGATATCCATAGATTGACTTTTGTAAAGGTCCTCGAGAAAGTTTGAAAGTTTTAGCGTCAAAAAGTTCGTTTAAAGTTATGAAAAGAAAAATAGGTATTTCTCGTGTTTTCTTCATTTATTCACTTTCATGTTTGATCATAGGTGTGTAACTATAACTCGTGTTATGCATTACACATGAAATCAGAGTGGTTACATAATTGTGTGAATGAAAAATAAGTTTTTCAGATTTTCTCCATAAAGAACTCAGAGAAACCAATATGTTTTTATATTTTAAATTGATTATTGTTGCGTGTATTCATGTTGAACATGCTCGACATTAAAAAACAGATTGAAAATGAGCTTCAGAGGTCTAGAAAATAGCTTGAAAGTCACCAAAATTTGCCTCTTTCCGATAACTGTGGAGAGAGGAAAGAGAACTTTGTCAAGTGCTTGTGAGACAGTTTACGTCTGGGGTATGCTTGGAAAAATAAACTGAAAGTCTTCAAAAATCATCTCCTTCCGGTGATTGTAGAGAGAGGAAAGAGAAAACTATTAGGCGCGTGTGAGGTTGTTAACGTCTGGTGCGTGTGAGGCGAGTGCACCATATATGCCATGAAGGTAATGGGCCATCCAGGAGCACGTCAAGCTAGGCGTACCTCTGATGTCATCAATGACGTGATGCTGGCGTCAGTGTTATAGTACTTGCAACGTCAGCTACAAAAAAGAAACTCAAAATTTCAGAATTCACTAAATAATCCATCGGGTTATTTTAGGTTAGTTTTGAGGTCCCGTGAATTTATAAAGTGAGTTTTTTTAATTTTTATGGATTTATTACATTAGTAACAAATAAGGTTTAACTTTATGAGAAAAAGTTATCAAAGAAAAATTTAAGTGAAATTTCATGCTTTGGACTTGAAATGAAAGAGTTACACGTGATTTTGGTATTTCATGTGGTGTGTTTATTGTTCGGTATTGCATGATTATCACTCAGATTGAGATTTTTCTTGTAATAAAGTCTCAAATAAAGTTAATTGATAATGTTTTCACCACTAGTATATGATAATGTATATGATAATGTGAATGTGTATAAGGATTTGCAGTTATTAATGATGCATTGTCACATATTATATGCCTATACAAGATGTGGGGATGATATAAAGGTATATCTCTTGTGTTTGTGGATCCATTTAGGTACTAATGAGAATGTAGTCACCATAGTGGCCTTTCAAGTTAGTATTTGGATTGTTCTACTTGCATGTTAAGAGATGTTTCTAGTCTTGTGTTTGGTTATTCTGCTTACAAGTGTTAACCTTATATGAGATTTTGAGATTTGCATAAAAGAATAACATGGAGGAAGCCATTGTTTGAGTGATCTATTCATCCATAGGTGGTAATGTCATAAGAGTCAAATTTGTGTACTTTGATTGCTTTTATGTGGAGATTTTATCTGCATGTATTATGTATTTTGCTTACAGGTGTTTCATGATATGTGTGATAAAATTCTCGATATAGATACTATTTGTGTCTTTGAATATTGCTGTTATCCTATATTTGTGTTTATCATTATATTCTCAATTTTTCAGTCATCTTTTCTGTAAACATTATTAGTGTCACTATTGAAACCCTAACTAGTTTCAACTTTATGAAATGCAAGCAAAATGTAGAGTTTGTGTTAAAGATGACAAACATTAACATGACCATGGTTAGAGATAGGCCATATACACCTACATCCTACAATTCAAATAATGATAAAGCAACATTTGCAGCTTAGGAAAGGTCAAGTAGAATGTGTTATTTAACCATTAAGAAATCAATCCCAAATCACCCACTAAGTGGACTTCTGAAAACAAATATAGTAAAGGATTTTTTGAACAATGGCTCCCAGAGATACAAGGTATCATCTAATGCTGAGATAAGTAACCTAATGAAAAAATTATTCTCTATGCGGTATATAAGAGAAGGGGGAGTGAGGGAGTACATTAATAGGATGGTTCACCTCTAGAGTAATCCACTATTACTAAAGGTCCTGTAGATGTTAAATGTATGAGATGCTTCTTATGCAAGAAGAAGGGACACAAAAAGTCTTATTGCCAAAAATATAAGTCCTGGAAAGAAAAATAGGAATTGTTAGGTATCTTTTTGACTTGTATGACCCATGAATCTAGTCTTACTATAGCCATATAAAGTTATTAGTAACTAGATAGTGGAGCTTTTAATCATGTTGCCTCCACAATGCAGGGGTTCATATGTAGGAGAAGGCCAAATAAAGATAAGGAAAAACTGATGGTTGACAATAATAAAGAAATTAATGTAATGTTTGCAAGGATCTATGTTTGAACCTTGATACATGGTTTGTTCTTGCTTTATATGACATATTTTATATACCATCTTTTAGGTGGAATTTGATCTCTAGATCATTTTTGGACAAAGAAGGTTATAGTTTTATCATTGATGCTTCTATTATACAGTTATCTTTCAATGAAAAACATATTGACAATGCCTTCTTATCATATGGTTTGTATTGAATGTGTCTTGCCCCTCATGAGATGTATGCTTCTTCATATATTGCTGAATAGATTACTAGAAGGAGTCCTCTGATAAAAGATAAGCCATACATGTTCTGGTATAAAAGGTTGAACAACATTTTCATAGATAGAGATGAGAGATTGATTAAGGAAAACATTCTCCCAACTTTAGATTTTAATGATCTAGAAGCATGTGTTGACTATTGTAGGGGTAAGTTGACCAAAATAAAGAAAAAGGGGTCAACTCGTGCTTCTGGCTTGTTAGATCTCATATATACAGATATTTATAGACCTAATATAGTTACATTATGTAATTCTATATATTTTCTGACTTTTACTGATGACTATTCCTATTATGGTTATGTGTTCTTACTTAAAGAAAAGTCTAAAGTTCTTGAGAAATTCAAGATCTTTAAGGTTGGGGTTGAGAACCAATTAGGAAGGTCCATCAAGATTTTAATATATGACTGTGAAGGGGAACATTATGGCACATATAAGATTTCAGGACAAGAAAATGGCTCGTTTTCCAAATATATGGAATCATATGGCATAGTGACTCAGTTCACTATACCTGGTAGTCCTGAGCAAAATGATATGGTCGAAAGGAAATTGCGCCCTAAAGAACATAATGAGGTCAATGCAGAGCAGGATTAATTTACCTAACTACCTTTGAGGTGAAGCCATAAAGACTGCATTGTATATACTTAACAGAGTCCTAAGAAAATTAGTATCAGAGATGCCATATGAACTCTATAATGGGTGGAAGCCTAGCTTTGCCCACATTTGTGTCTGAGAGCTACCCTGCTGAGGCACATTTATAAAATCCTTATGAAAATAAGTTGCATTCTCATTTTACTTTTTGCTATTTTGTTGGATATCCCAACCATTCTAGGGGATATATATTTTTCTATAGAAAAGGAGGGTCTAGAATTATAAAGTCATAAATAGCTACGTATTTGGAATATGATGTCTATGATAAAGGTGGCCCTTCTTACCCGTCGGATGATAGTAGGATGGGCACTACAGTTATTTCGTATTCATCACTTATACAGTCAAAACTAGCAGATCAAGGTCTTCGTACCATACTAGCATAGGAAAAGGAACCCATACCTATGCAAACTGAGGTTCTTAAGATATAAGAACTAGTTTAGTTAAGAAGATCTACTAGAGTTAGAAGATCTGTTATGTCATTTGATTACATAATCTGTTTGGGTGAACAATACATTTCGTTGATCTAGTTACTTTTTCAGAAGCTGTTTCTGACCCTGGCAAATTTGTGGTAGGATGTAATGATAGATAAGATGCTATCCATTAAGCAAAATAAGATATGAGAGCTTGTTAATTTGCCTCAAAATTACAAGCCTATCAACTGTAAATAACTTTTCAAGACCAAAAAGGACTCTTAGGGTAAAATTGAGTGGTTTAAAGCTCGGTTGGTTGCCAAAGGGTTCACTTAGAGAGAAGGAATTGAATTTAATGTTACCTTTTCTCTAGTATCCTCTAAGGATGCATTTAAAGTGATTATAACAATAGTAGTTCATTATAATATGGAGCCACATCAGATGGATATTGAAACCACTTTCCTGAATGGAGAACTTTGTGAAGAGATCTATATGGAAAAACTTGAAGGATTTCAGGATTAAGAAAAGCCTAACAAGGTTTGCAAATTGAGAAAATCAATATATGGTTTAAAACAATCTTCCAGATAGTGTTACCTTAAGTTTGATAAGGTTGTTACCTCTTTTGACTTTATGGAAAATAAAGTTGAAAGGTATTTGTATTCCAAAGTAAGGGGAGCAAAGTTATCTTTTTACTTTTTTATATGGATGATATCGTGTTTGCATTAAATGACTTGACGATATTGCACGAGGTTAAGCAATTTTTGGCTAAACATTTTGGCACAAAGGACCTTAGAGAAGCATCTTTCATCCTAGGTATTCAAATTCACCAAAACAAGTCTCAACACTCATTAGGCCTCTTGTAGAGAGCATACATTGAGTGAGTACTGCAAAGGATTAATATGGGTAATTGTAAACCTGTTGTAGCATCTATCTCTTATAGAGAAAGATTATCTTTAGCATAGTGTCCAAAGAATGATACAAAGAGCTGACATGAAGAATATATCTTATTATAGTACAATTGGTAGCTTGATTTATGCCCAGGTATGCACTAGACCAAAAATTGCATTTGTTATTAAACTACTTGGTAGATATCTGGCCAACCCAAGAATAGATCATTGTAATGTAGTTAAACGGATGTTGAGATATTTAAAGGAAACTAAGGATTATATGTTGACATTCAGAAAAGTTGACAATTTAAACCTCATAGGGTATACAGATTCAGATTTTATTATGTGTCCAAATGATAAAAGTCCATATCAGGGTATATCTTTATGTTAGTAAATGGTGTAGTATCGTGGAAGAGTGTGATGTTGGCACTAATGACTTCCTCAACTATGCATATAGAGTTTGTGGCATGCTATGGAGCTGCTACATAGGCGGTTTGGTTCAGAAACTTAATTTTTGAATTTTTTGTGATTGATTCAATGGCTAAACCCATTTAGTTATATTGTGATAATCTTTCTTATGTGTTATTCAGTAATAAAAATAAAAACATCACAGGGTCTAAGCATTTGAAGGTTAAGTATTTGATCATCAGGTAATTGATACAAAAAGGTGACATTGAGGTAGAGCATTTAAGGAATGAGTATATGCTTGCTAATCCTTTGACTAAAGGACTTCATCCACATGTTTTTGAGAGACATGTATACAATATGAGTGCATTGAAATCCTTATACACTATTAGTTAGGGATCACTGTGTTTTCTCCTTGTACATTTATATTTTTTCATGTATTTGTATATTGTACATACATACATACATATATATATAATGCTTAAGATCAACACAGATCATAAGATTTCACTTGTATCAAAACAATATTTAAGAACATTCATGACTGAGAGCAAAATGATGATCATTTGTATTGATAAAACATACTGTCATAATACATGAAAAAAATATAAATGTACAAGGAGAAAACAGAGTGATCCCTAACTAATAGTGTATAAGGACTTCATTTTTTCTGAACTTTATGGTAAACAACATTAAAGAAATTTGTTTTCTCTCATTAAATGTTAAACTGCATTACAGAAAACCCTTATGGGATTAAACACTTTTATCCCCTATGTCATGCCAAAATCCATAGATTTATACATTTATATCTATATGTGCCCTACATAGGCCTAAGGAATATATATATATATATAAGATCGACACAAATCATAAGACTTTCACCTGTATCAAAACAATATATAACAACATATATGAGTGAGAGCAAAATGATGATCATCTGTATTGATAAAACATACTGTCATAATATATGAAAAATATATAAATGTACAAGGAGAAAACACAGTGAACCCTAACTAGTAGTGTATAAGGACTTCAATTTTTATGGACTTTATACTAAACAACATTAGAGAAAAAAAATTTTCTCATTGAATGTTAAACTATATTAGAGAAAACCTTTACAGGATTAAGCACTTGTATCCCCCTATGCCACGGCAAAATCCATAGATGTATACATGTATTTTTGTATGCGCCCTAATGACATGGGCCTAAGGAAAATATATCTCTGCCAGGTGTTCTGCCCGTGGCTTCAGGGGGTATTCATGTTTGGCATATGCCTGCTCTAACTAAGATCTTTGGAGATGATTCCATACTACAATTTGGTGAAGGAACTTTAAGGCACCCTTGGGGAAATGCACTCGGTGCTGTAGCTAATCGAGCACCTAACAATGTATCTTCACAGACCAAGAACTACGAGATTGTCCCTTTCATTCTGAGGCAACGGAGGGATTGTGTAGCCATAAATCCTATTTTGTATACCATTCCGTTGTAAATAAAAGATCGTATCATAGATCCATTTTGGTCTTGAAATTTTATAGGATCAGTGATCGATTTCTAGATTTTGTCGTAAACCTAATTAGTTACTTCCAATTACGTAAATCAATAGTTCAAACCACATTCAAAGGTAGGGCATTTCCAATTTTTATAGGAACTTTTGTATCAGAATAGAAGAGCACTCACCTTGGGGTGTGTTTACTACTTAGATGCTTTCAGTAGTTATCCGCTCCGCACTTGGCTACCCAGCGTTTACCGTGGGCATGATAAATTTCGCATCGTAGATAAACATAGATAAATAAGGGCAAACTAGAATCATCACTATTCTATAAGATCCAAATATATTGTTAGAAAGAAATGTCCTTAGGCCTATGTCATTAGGGAGTATACATATATACATGTATAAATCTATAGATTTTGGCATGACAAAAGGGGATACAAGTGTTTAATCACATAAGAGTTTTCTTTAATGCAGTTTAACATTCAATGAGAGAAAACAAATTTCTCAAATGATGTTTACCATAAAGTTTAGAAAAATTGAGACCTATAAATAGAAAGATGATACATTTCATATTATATAAGTATCATCCTAGATTATCACACTTTATTTTCTTATTCATGTTAATGAGGTATTAGATACATGTGATTGTATTAAATCTGTGTCACACATAACACATGCATTTGATATTTTTGGTATTGAAAGCCTTACGGGAAGGAATGATGGAATTTCATTATCTTTGGATTAAATGATTTTTAAACTTGATCGACCTATACATTGATTTGGATTAATAGTTTTTGTACTGGTTTTATAGTTTTTATAACTACTGTAATTAATTATTATCCAATGGAGAGAATATTAGTAATTTTCCTAAGGTAGGACAACAATTAATTACTATTTTACAATTTTAATAAATTTACAGTTAAGCGAATCGAATTTGATCCTGTTGAAAGATAATAAAATAGCCTAATAAAAGATTTGGGTTAATTAGCTAAAGTCTAGGAAAAATGGACCTTAAATAGTACGGGCCAGACATGCATTGGGCCTGTGATGGAGAGGTCCTATATGATTGTTATATATATAGGTTAATGTCTCTTGCTTCTGCTTAAGGAAGATGTGAGCGTTCAAATTTTGTGACTCGTTAAGAGGTTCACGCGTTAGGAAATTTGTAAAAAGACGTTAACTACATCCAGTAGATCGAGTTTAGTAAAAGTCATCGAGAAAGTTTGGAAGTTTCGATATCAAAAATCTTGTTTAAAGTTATGTAAAGCAAAATAGGTATTTCTTGTGTTTTCTTTGTTTATTCACTTTCATGTTTGATCCTGAGCACGTAACTAAGGCTTTTATTATGCATTACAATACTTGCATCCTTTTCCTCCACTAGTATTATGTCTTTAGTTAGTTGAGGTATACCTACCTAAATGCAGGTTCCATTATCTTTTCTTAGTTGTGTCTCCATATTCACATTCTTAGGCATCCATTCTTGTTTTTGCACTTTGGCTTTATGCCTCCACAAATAGGTAAATTTAATATTCTTGTTTTTGCTCCTTGGATTTAGGCCTCCACATGTAGGTAACTTTAATAGTGTCGTCTTCAAGACTTCCATCATTCTTCAGCTTCACAACTCCTAAATATTTAGGTAGCTTCCTGCTCATATTTACATATAAGGAAACTCAAGCATAACCAATCCTTCCTAGCATAGTAGTTTACTCATCCATGTTTACAGGCTTACCTAGCTTACTTGTAATGTAACTCATGCCTTCTGCAAACTAACATTACAAAGGTACTATGTGGAAATTCACTACAAAGAGATTGTTTCCAACATGCTTTTGTCAAGTTTGATGCTTAGATACCACCTTTTTATTGGGAAACTGGGTCAGAATCTGATCCCGACCATAACAAAATATTTATGAAACTTTTTCATAACCTTTGATTTCTCGAAAACTAAGATCTCTTTAATTATATAAAATGATTAACACAAATCATAATAAAGTGGAAACATAATTCATACCTTACTCTAAAGCTTGATCTTTATCTTGTCGTATCCCTCGAATCATTTCCGAAACCGATCCGTCTCAACCACCATAGCTATATAAATGTCCAATCTCTAACGGTATCTATCGAATGAGTTAAGACAACTCTGTAACTCTTATATAGATGGTTAAGCAAGAAGTATTAGCTTTATAGAGCTTAAGCATATTTATAATAGGTTTTGGATATTTTGGTAATTTAATGGAAATTAAATTCTAATTTCAATTAAACTTTAATTAGAATTACAAATAATTCTAATTAAATACCAATTATGCCTAGATAAGATTCAATATCTCATATTGATCATTATTTATTAAATATCTCATATTTAATCATAAAGTTTCTCAAACTTTACAATCAAGTCTAACTTGATTAAATTAATTTTGCTCTCTTCAACCCATTCTATATGTGTGACCCATTAGGTTCCCAAATATGTTGGCAATGATTATAAATTATAATTCTAATTCATAATTAGAATTAGATAAATTAAAA
>JAOQMP010000001.1:14125267-14140211 GCA_027563575.1 Erythroxylum pedicellare
CTTTGTATTATTCTTAATTTTATAATTGTATGATGATGATTGTCTTTGTTTATATTAATTGTGGTTATTATTTATATGTGAAATATTTAAAATTATTGCTATTTCATATTAATTATCATTATTATTTATTATTAAGATTTTTGAAAACCATGGTTAATATAAACAGTAAAATGGTAAAGTATACAGTACAAATATATAATATACCAATGGATTATTTTGCAAATTTTAAAATTTTTAGGAATTATTTCATAAATTTAAAAAATTACCTGAAAAGGTACCCAGTACTGATCGGTACCAGTACAGTTCCTTTCCAGAACTCAATCCGGTACCGAGCCCGGTACGGTATTCATAACTTTGGTTACAACTACTATAATTAATTATTATCCAAGGGGGAAAATGTTAGTAATTTTTCTAAGGTTGGACAACAATTAATTGTGATTGTATGGTTTTATTAAATTTACGATTAAGTGATTTGAATTTGATCTGGTTAAAAGATAATAAAGTAGCCCGATAAAAAATTTGGTTTAATGAGCTGAAGTCTAGTGAAGAAAATGGACTCTAGTTAGTATGAACTAGACATAAATTGAGCTTGTGATGGAGAGCGCCGATATGATTGCTATATATATAAGTTAAGGTCTCCTGTTTCTGTTTAAATAAGTTATGAGCATTTAGATTTTCTGACCCGTTAAGAGATTCACGCATTAAGAAAATTGCAGAAAGACATTAATGACATCCAATTGAACGATTTTAATAAAGGATGTTGAGAAAGTTCGAAAATTTTAGAGTCAAAAGACTCATTTGAAGTTATAAAAAGCAAAACAAGTATTTCTCGTGTTTTCTTTGTTTATTCACTTTTATGTTAGATCATGAGTGCGAAATTAAGGTTCATGTTACACATTACACTCTTACCGTTATCAGGCATTTGTAAAAACATGTAATTGTGTGCTTTCAAAGTCTCAGATTAATCAAAACTTTGGATATTATCACGTAAGAAGGCAAACCATTAAAAGGGCGATTATCTTTATTCCTTTTCCTCAATTTCTATCATTTCCAATGCCGAAAAGAAAATGCGAACTCATTAATTAATACATATACCTCCAACATCCCATTTCTCTCCTTTTCAAATGGTAATAAACAAACACAACCTAACGTTCCAAAAGCAATTACATCATGGTGGAGTGGAGCCAATTGCCCATGTATTTATTCCTTGATATGACATGTTTGTTGAAAGTAACAGAAAAATCCTAGGATGTACCGACCCTGCATACGAAATGCTATGTCATTGGACATAACATCAAAACGTAACTTAAGCCCTTATTTTTTTCTGGAAACAAAGTGATAATTGGCATAAAGACAATATGAAATTAATTAGTTTTAGCCAAAAAATTCTCAATGGCGGCATCTGCCTTCGTTAGACATAACTTGATCTTTTACGAGGAAAAGTATAGGTAAGAGTACCTTTCATCTCGGTATTTTTGCTTTTTCTTATTTTGAAATGGAAAGAGTTAATTTCCACCTTAAATATTATCTTCACTTAGAAGGGGAAGATTATATCCCGGTCATTTAATTTAGAACAGGTCTTTGATCTCTGATGTCTCTTAATTAAATATTTAAGTGTGAAGGTAAAAATACATACAATACAACTCAAGGTCTAGAGTTGGAGTCACGGAAAAATTGCTAAAGAATATACGCATTGGATATTAGTCCTGAGTCTGAATTTCTTAACATGGATAACATTTAGTTGGTTCAATGGTAAAGAGTTGATTTGAGTCTTTTACCACAAAAGACCCTTGTCGGTTTTCTGAAATGACCCATAACTATGTGTGATTACTAATTTCGTGTTAGGTATGTCCATGACTGGCTGAGTCCCAGTCCCAGGTCCTCCTAGAAGAAAAGGGAAATTAAGCATTGATTTTTATTAGTTAAGGATCCAATCCAAAGGAAGGAAGAAAACCCTTCTCACGGGGACAAGCAATCATGCCTTAATCAACAATTAATAAAAAAACAAGATTAGATATCTATCATATTCGTGTTTTTGAAAATGACTAGAACCCCATTTTGCCTAATTGGTTGGCTGCGTGGCCAGTACTAAGAAAACTAAATGATTGGTAGGCCAAAATGTATGCGATATATTGATACACGCTTATAATCTATTTATGGTTACTCCTTATCAGGCCCCTTGCAATTTAAAAAATAATTTCTGCTTTAACTAAGACAAGAAATAACTTGCTTAACAATTTACCTTCTGACGAATGCAAAAGCTTTAAGACTTCTGGTGAGTCTAGTGTAGATGCTATGTTGCCCCTCTCCTGATGCCCGTTGACTTCCTGTAATATGTATAAGTTTAATGACTCTTGAGTAGGAAAGTAATTCACTAGATTTGATAATTTATTTAGTTAATTTGGATAAAAAGGAATTGTAATGTTATCTCAACTTTATAAATACCTGAAGCATATGAATCCTGATTCAGGAATAAAATGGACTGATTTTCCACAAATTACTGAAATAACAATTTTTTTAAATATAATTAACCTTGTGAAATCAGACCGTGACTCTTGTCCACAATCGTGTATAGCACTTTAAAGTTTGCTCAAGACATCTTCCTTTTCAGCAAGTTAAGTTCTGTGGGCTTGCGTCCTCAAATGAACGCTACTTTGTTTTCAACTTTTGTAGGACCATAAAGACGAACGGTTTCATACCTTCATCCACCTTCGAGACTTTTTATCTAGGCTGTTGTACTAGGAAACATGATGTGGACTGCTCTTGCTTTCATGACTAAAGGACACTTGTGTCGGAAAGATGCACGAGAATCTTGCGCTTATTCCTGGCAGCTCGTTCCTTGTACAAAATCACATTTTGCTTTAATTCTCATACTCGTATCTATCAGAAATTTTCCCGCCAAAAGGCTTTTCACCGCCGCTATTTTGGAGACCAAGGATAACGTTTGATTATGCTTGCAGCTACTAACGCTTGGTCTCAAAGCATGACGTTTGATCTTCAAGCACATTGGCCACCGATAATTTTTGGTCATCAAAATTCACTCGAAATTACTCATTTTTTTACTATCTTATAACATGTTTATGCAATTCATTCCGAAAATTAAACACATCAATAATACATAATATTTATTTTGCATGTGTCAGAAGATAAATTAAACACATTGATGATACACAATATTTGTGTATATTATGAGTTATGGTGGAAATGTCGTACGTATTCCAAATTAAATCATAAATTCCTGCACTAAAATAAATGTAATATTAGAAAGTAGGATTCAATTCCACAAGTATTTATACTTTGCCAATTGTTATGAAAGAAAATATTTAACAAATAAGGCTTTGTGATAATAAGCAATTTTTGTGATAAAAAATAAATTGAATTATGTAAATAATAAAATGAGAGTTATCAACAAAACGAATGAATTATGAGTTCAATACACCCTATTTAGCATAAAGATAGATATTCTTTGCTCATTATCAGACAATCATTTATTCAGAAACTTTGTGTGGGGCGAATTATTTTCATTTCCCATCTCATCATAGAAAACCCTTTTCACTCTGCTTAGCCCCATCTCCCTCTAGGTGTATTTTAGTGATAAGTTCTATAGGAATGAGATGATCCTATTTGGCCAAATACCTAGCGACAAACTCCTATGTTCCTTTCGTCACAATATTTCTGAACATGTTCTTGGATAACAAGCCTAAGGGTTTGATTTCTAGTCATTTCCACCTTGGAATTATGGTTGATCACTAATACAAAAATAATTATTTCAATTTATATTGCTTTGTTTAACCTAATGATTCACAAGAAAGAAATTCCCCAGCAACGGCGTCAACTTATTGCGGTCTAAACAAAGCAATATAAATTGAATTCTATCTAGACTAACTAGAGGCAAGCGTACCCCGTCGACAAGTAATATAAAACGGTAAGAACCGGATATCATACCCAAGGGATTCCAATACGCAAGACAATTATATTAAACAATGCAAAATTACTCAGACGATCATGAATTGATTGATTTGAAAATAAAATAAAGTAAGCGAATCAAGGAAATATGCAAGATGCAAAGTACAAATTAACAAATGACTAGATTTAATCAAATGACAGAAATTGGCTAAAGTATCAGATTTCAATTGGATTAGATACTAAAACTTATAATGGTGGATTGATTTACGATTTACTTCACTTAAGCGAGTCGAACCCAATGTTCATAGGAATTCCCTTATCTTCTAAATCCGAGTTACCTACTTGGTCCATAGATAATTTGGAATAAAAGGTATTCAATACAAGAAGCCTAAAATTAAGTTTGTTAATCCTAAGGATCCTCACGCAAGATTCTAAGGTTAGTCTATGCTTTAGTCTCATGTATGTTGCTTAATTAAATTACATCCTATTGGTTATGACATTCAGTCATCTAAGGCCTTATTCTAAGTGATCAAGCTAAATTAAGACTAAATATACATTCAATCAAGAAAAAACCAATACCACAAAAATTGTCCTAATACAATATCAATCCTAACCTTAACCGGAAAAAACTTACACATATTTATCAATGTAACACAAATCATGGTCAAAATATATTTTTACATTGATTAAATCCACAAAAATTAAAACAATAAAGTAGCATTTAAGCAAAGGAGTTAAAGCCAAAACAAACATTCGGCCATGGAAGCTATTTTTTGAAAGCAACAAGCGACACTAATGTTAACAAAAGGAGCAAATAAATTCAAGGAATAAAAGCAATAAACAAGAGAAAGACTAATGCCGACCACCGAATGCCAAAGTGAACAAATTTCTTTGGAATAAAAACAAACTAGGAACATCAAACATCTGGTCTTAAAAGGAGACGGCTGCTGCTGTTGAGAAGTTATCCCCCACCAAGCTTTTAAAAGCTTATATATCTCCTCTTATTCACGCACATGGTATGGCCAACCTTCTTCTCTTTTGATGTGACAAATAAGGTTCTTGGTCCACCTTATTCACGCATCCCTTGGTTCACACACACTCTTGTCTTCTTTTCTCTCCACTGCCAACTCTCTCTTCTATCCTATGTATTCATTGTCTTTCACTTCCTTCAACCCAAATAAAGAAAATTAGTCAACAATGGCCATAACTATTACTAACTTCTATTAAAGAAAATATACTCTAACGTACACTAAAGGAAGAAAAGTAGACTTTATGGAAAGGTGGAAAATGTAGTGATTTGGATCCTTTGCTCCTCCACCTTGACCCTATTTATAGCCACTTTAGTTCTATATGGAGATCTTTTTGTTGTAATTTTTTGGGATCCTATAAATCATAACTTAATTGATTTCTACCAATATTTGGCCAAGGTGAGATACAAACAACTTTGGACATGTTTTTCTCTTATAGATTTGAATAGAAAGGGAGAATTATAGGCTAAAACTGCTAATATTTATTAAGGCATTCAAAATATAGGGCATAAGAATAGAAGGTGACATTAATTACTACACTGCTAATGTAAATGTAGTATGAGTACAGCTTTTTTCTCTTTCTAAAGGAAGTAAATCATTAATTGCCAAAATAGGTATCCATGATACAAAGTTAATCTAAATACATAATGAGTGACTTATAAAACATAACTTAAACCAAAATCACTCTAATTCCCTAAACAACTTAAGAAAACATCTTTAAAAAAGTGTAGTTAGGTGATAGGATACATTATATGCTAGGTTTATAACACAAAGAAGAGAATTTAAAAATGGCTCAAAAGGTCTGAACTAGAGATAATTAAGTAAGGTGGCTTTTAAAGTTAAATGGTTAAAAAAAGGAAGGCCTTTATCATATTCAAGCTCTCATGCTTTCATAGTAATTCAAGTCAGTTCATTGCAAGTTAATGTATCCAAATGACAGATACTTACAAAAAAGAGAGAGGATAAATATAAGAAGTTTGTATCCTTTAAGGGCCAATTGCTCACAAGTTTTAAATAATTTTACTTAATCCTTATACAATACTTCATCAATCAATTCTCTTGCTTTATCTAAGTGCATAACCTATCTAACTTATCAATGTGTTTAAATTTCATCTTAATCAGTTTTAGTCCAAATTCTTATACATATAGTCAATTCTGTTTAGAACATTTTAGCAAAAATTTCTTTGGCACATCTTACTTCATCAACTTCCAAAAGCATTGGGTATAAACAAAAAGAAAGTGTTCAAACACCCAAAAAATACTCAAAATAACACAAAATTAGAACAAGGAAAAACATTTCCACCCTATACTTATTTAAAATGTTGTCCTTATTGTTTGATATTAAAGCACAAAAATTAGAAAAATAGGAAATGAAAGAAGGAAGAAGAAGAAGAAACTACCTTATTTTTCTTTTTATTTTGGGTGGGAGGGAAGAACCAGCAACTCATGGAGAGGGTGGAAAAGGGGGCATGAACCCCTTTTCTATAAAGAAAGTCATCAGATTGTGCTCCATTTGATATAATTTGCTCTCAGTCTTGTCTAATCAGGAGAAATAATCTATTGAGTTAAGGAAGTGAAGGGGCATCTTCTTGTTGGTTACTAGTTGGTTGTTTTATAATTGAAGGCTATTGAATTGGAATATCCTGAAAGACTAGATAGCTGGACTAGGTGGAACAAAATTGAAATAACCATCAGACTATTATGTAATGATTCCCATCTTGGTTAAAGAATTTAAATCCAAGGGTTCCATCTGACTAGAAATGTGCGTATTAGTGTTAGACAAATCAAGTAAATCCAAATTAATGACTAGTTGAGTAATGTAAAACCTAAGATTGAAGGTTTATTTTTCTTTTGAATCACAAAACGAAATTATGTAATCAACCAATAACCCAAGTTTACTATAATACTCTGTTCCAGTATTCCAGTCCCTATACTATCACTTCATCCTAAAAAGTTATAAGCCAAGAAATATTACGAATATTTAAGTACATGTTTCTCCAAATATGAACTTTTTAAGCACTTGGATTATAAGGAGCAAAATCAATAGACCATTCATTCCATAATTCAACAGGTTAAACAATAATCACATTTTGAACTTATGAATGGTTTCTTCTTAGCATTAAACTTTTTTTATGAAACCCATTGCAATGTTAATTTAATAATCAAAAAGGAAAATTCCTTGCCTTTCATTATGAATTAGATAGTCCCTTTTGTAAAGAAATTAAGGTCAAGATCATCATTAAACTGAAAATTCATATAAAATTCACGTGTCAGTTTAACAAAAGCAAGCATTTGTGTATTCATATAGTCATGCCATCCCATTCAATCCACCAAAACATCAAATTCTTCTTTAATATGCAATTTTTCAAGGTGTAAAGATGAACATACTTACAAGCATATATTTTTTGTTTTCATTATTCTTCATACTTTTTCTTATCTTGTTTAATATAGAAGGTATTGAACCTACTATTTTATGCTTTAGTTTGCTATCTAGCTCCACCTTCTTCCTTTTTTCTATTCTAGACCTAAAAAATGGCCTCCTTGTTGTTGTTCCAATTGAGGGGATTCGACTAAAGAATGGGTTAGCACTAAAAAATTGCAACCAATGGTTTGTTCTAATGACACATACGTTTCTGGTAAGGTTAATTTCCAAAGGGGTTCTTTGTGAGTCACTAGAACCACTCTCTTAGCCTGTAATTTTATTCTTCCAATGATTGCTTTGAATATGCAGTAAATTGAGATGTTGGTTGATGATCTTATTGTTAAGTTTGATTGATTGGGATTGATGGATGTTGATTGGATCAAGGGGGAATTATATTATTGGTGACTTGGTGGATTTGGGTGTAGCTAGATTTGCAAGATTGTATGATGTTGGTTTATGCATTTCTTCATAGTAGTGCTATGGGTAGTTAGTCAGTGTAGGTGTTTTTGGGTAGTGTTTTTGGAAGGTGGTGTTGCAAGTATGGGGGTTCTTGGGAAGTAATGTTGTTGATGTATATTTGATGTGTGGCAATTTAGTGAAAAGATGAGATTTTACGATGTTTTTACATTGGACATTTTCACCCATATGACCCTGTCTGGTGATTTAGATTGTCCCTCACTTAATTCTTCCTTTTCCAATCACTTAAGACACATAAGTATATGAACTTACACAATCCACCAAACATGAGCACCCTACATAGTCATGTTTGGGTTCACACAGTCATATCCTTAAAAATAATTTAAATAATATAAATACATGGTTATAGGGATTTATATGGTATCTTCCACACAATCATGTTTGGGTGCACACTAGTGGTGTCTTTTTTGACACTAACATGTTCTTCAAAACATCTTGAATTATTCAATTTTCTTTCTTAATTCCACTCAATTTCTACCTCTTTGGTCCATAAAGGTAATTAGGACCTAAAAATAACTAAAAGAAAATCCAATCATAAATTAAATTAAAATAAAAGGAAGAAAAACTTAACGTGCCTTCTAAGAGTGCTTTTGTTTAATGTTGCTAGCTCGTCAATGTTGTCATTCATTCATTGGAATATATTGGATAAGTTAAATCCATTTCCTCCATTAATTTGATGTTCACATTACAATAAGAAGGTTTGAGAAGATGATTGTTAACCTTAAAAATCTTTTAGTTAGACATGCTTTAGATTTTAACTACACTATGTAGAAATACATTGGTTACAATGAAAGACCCAATCCATCATGATTGTAACTTACTTGGGAATATTTGAAGCTTATAATGATAAAGGAGAACCTTTTTCCAATGGACATTCTTTCCAAGTAATAAATTTGTCATATAAAGCTTTTGTCATCACTTTGTCGATTCTTACATTTTCATAAGATTCGTTAGAAATCTCCTCAAGTTCTTATAGTTGTAAATTTTTGTACACTTTACTTTTATAATTTCTACTTTCATCAAAACTCATATTGCATTGCTTAATAACTCAAATTGTTTTATGTTCCAATTTAATGGGGATATGATAAGCCTTATCAAATACTAACCTTTATGATGACATGCTAATTAGTATCTTATAAGCTATTTGTTATGCCTAAAATATGTTGTTAAGTCATAACTTCGGTCTTTTCTTCCGTCCATTTTTTCTATGACTAATTTAATTTCTTTGTTTGAAACTTTAGCTTGCCTACTTATTTGTGGACGATATAAAGTACGGATCTTAAGAGTCACTCTATATTTCTTTAAGATGGCCTCCAAAATTTGGTTGCAAAAATGTTTGCCTTAATTGTTAAAAATAATTATATTTAAACTTGCAACCACTTTGGAATCATCATTTTTTGTGGCTTTCTCTTCCACCTACTTCGACACATAACCGATTGCTAGTAAAATATAAGCAAAACTAAAGGAAGAGAGAAAGGGCCCCATACAATCGATGCCCCAAACATTAAAAAAAATCACAAACCAAGATTTGAGTTTGTGAAATCCCATTCCTTTGGGTGATATTACCTTTTTTTTTGACATTGCTTATAAGTTTTATAAAACAAGTAAGCATCCAAAAACAAAAAAGGCCAAAAGAAACCATATTCTAAAATTTTTCTTGTCATTCATTTAACACCAATATGTCCTTCATAGGTATCTAAATGACAAAAATTAAAGATGGATGATATTTTATTTTTAGGTACACACCTTCAAATGAATCGTGTTAAAGGAATTGAATTATGGAGTTTATATTGAGTTGTTGACTTTTATGAGCAATGTTATCTAGGGTAAGGATGTTAATTAAAATAGGTGAATGAAAGGTTGCCAAATTAAAGTTGGGATTTCAATAATAATGTTAAATAAAATTTGTGAATGAAAAATTGGTAAAAAAGTAAAATAATGATAATAATGCTTAGTTGTTTGAATGTTTTCATTTGTGCACAAATTAGTTGTCATGAAATGGGTTATATATATGTATATATATTATAAATTGAATTTTTTAATCAAACAAAATGGTTTAGTTTATGGTTGAATTTTGTGATTACATAAAATAAGTTATAGACTTATAGTTATGAATTTACGGTTAAATTATGCAATCATACATAATGGGTTATAAACTTATATTTATGAATTAATGATTGAATTGTGTACTTACACAAAATAGGTTATAGTTGTGTGTTTATGCCTTTATGGTTGAATTATATAATCATACAAAATGAGTTACATACAATATATATGCTTTTGTGTTTGTGTTAAGTTGAATAATATGCATATTGTCATAGTAGTTGATAATGAAATTAAGTTAAAAGAACACTTTATTTTGTCATGAAGCTATTAATTTAATTTCACTTATTTTTTATTTATTTTTATAGATAAATGGAGGGAAGTTCAAGTACTCTTTATGATTCAACCGATTTAAGAAAATTCAGTGATTCGGATTATGATCATACTAGATTGATTCCTAAAATGAATAATTATACCATTTGTTTATATTGTAACAAGCACTTGAAAGGTGAAGGAATCCCTAGATTAGAGAAGCATTTGGATGGGTTTAAAGGTGATGTGGATCCTTGTAAGAACGTTAGTGATGATGTGAAATGGCAAATCAAAATTTTGATTGAAGTGTATCAATATGAGAAATGTAACACCCCCTATACGGAACCTATAAACATCCACACACATACAACCAAATTCCTATACGCACATTCATAAACATATAATGCTATTCAATGCTATACATAAACACATTACAAAACTCCCCAATGCTTAACATTATCTTTTAACAGTAGTAATACATATTTACATTTACATGGTAATCCAAAATAAAACATACAATTTCCTTTCTTCAATACATATATAATCATCTTTAGCTAAAAACACATTCCAATAGTACTTTTTCTTCTATCTGTTAGCCTTGGTCCCTGCAGATGTTCCTTATACCTCACTCCTATGTCTTGGACCTACACAAATTAACAGCCATGCTAAAATTGAAAGCTTATTGAGAAAAACACTTAGTTTGGATGACCACTCATAGCAGTCATCCGCCAAGCACACACATTCAGAAATATTACAACTCATATACCATAAATTCACATTCATGAACTAAACATTGATATTCAATGCTCATGTAAACAATGATGACATACTTAAGCAAAGTACATAATGCAAATATGCTTCAACATATTATCTATATACCAAAAATGTACATTTATAAGCCAAATATTAATATTCAACGCTCATTGATACAAATTATCAATATAATTTCACATCATTACAATTCATTATTAAAACCAATACAAAGGCTTATCAATACCAATTATTCATGTTGTCATGTTGTATTTCTTATTTATGATTGTTAAGTTTCCTTTCTGTGCTAAGCCGACACATTTTCTGTCGGTGTGGATAATGGGTGCTTTGGATATCCGAAGATATCAAACTATGGATACTCGAACGTATAAAATTGTGGATACTCTAAGGTATCAAACTATAAAGTTGCACTGTAACCCTATAGGCATACTTATCTATCCACAACCAAGATAATAGAGTAGGTACAATAACATTTCCTTTAACCATTTGCCAATTTCACAATTCATATACTGACAAGTCATATGATATACATTTCAAGTCATAAAATCTATGTCTATTTTTATACATGCAAGTCATATCTTACCACTATTAAAAGGGTGTCAAAATCACTCTTGTATAATCATGCTATACACATATGAGCGATAATATATGCATATAAATCATTTATGTACATGTAAGTTTTCTTTGGAATGTATTATGCTCAACCTTAAATTCTAATGCTTAGTCTCCTAATTCTCATGTGGTACGTCCTATTTCATTTATTTCCACGTGTTTCAAAATTTTCAAACATGTTCATAAAGGTTCATATAAGATGCAGTAGAAATCAGAAATAAAAACAATGCCACAGTCGTGACAAACACTTTCTCTATTCATACCACTACTTGTTCCTTAATATTCATTTACAAAACGTCAAAAATGGGTTTCTAGGTCTCTTAGAAATTTCTCCCTCTGTGTCTCTTATTTTTATAGTATTAACAATCAGGCCATTTGGACTTCTAAATCATGAGATATATACCAAATATCACAAGTTGATCCAAAACAGGGGTAACATTAGGTTTCCATTTTTTATCTCAATTTAAAAGGTCACAAAGCTAGAATTAAGTTAGAGTCTCTTCTATAGATTTTTATTTCTATGTCCTAGGTTTCGTATGAAACTAAAATCACTCAATTTATAGGTTTGTAGGTTGAGTTATGACCCAAACAATGTTACTAATTCAACAAACCCTAGACAGAATTCTATTGCACAATACTCTCTTGTCATATTCAACTAATTGTAGGCAAGATAACACCAAAGCATCATACCAGGATCCATTCCACATCAAATAAATATTTTTACACATTCAAATAAATACCGAAATTAACTAAGTGAAGTCCCAAACCTTAAACATGGGAAAGTAATTCTTCTAATGCTTTTCCTTCCCTTCCTCTTTGACTTTTCTTGAATCACCAAGTGAATAATGATGGGATGAAGAAGGTGAAATGGAGAGGAGAAAAATCTAAATTTAAGCCATTAAAGTGTCGTCCATCTTCCCTCTCTATATGCCTTTCATAAATTTTCTAGTTTTAGACATATGTTTCAATCCCATTAGACCATATGTTACAATCCTATTGAACTGTGTGTTATTATCCCATTAGACCATGTGTTAAAAATTCCATTAGACCATGTGTTACAATTCTATTGGACATACATGCTTTAATCTTATTGGTCCATTAGTTGACTTTAGGAAAATTGCATATTGGTCCTTCTCTTCCTTTAATTACTACATTGGCATATAATCTTATCAATTTATTTCATTCCCCTATGTCTTAAGTTTCTAATGGCATGAATTTTATGCAATTTGGTTTATTATATCGGGAGTTATACCACAAAAACTACAGATTGTTCGAAAACAAGGGCAGTAGTCATAACTCAACTTCAAAATAGAATTCAAAACTCGTAAGGGCAGAATCAGATTTCAGTTCCTTCATGAAAGTTTTATACCTATTTCTCTAGTTTAATATACAATTGAAATTATCTCATTTGGAGGTCTACAGGCTAAGATATGGCCAAATTACAGAAGATCATTCAGTGGAACCTATCCATTAAGCAAGGTACATATCCTAAGTTAACTAACTTCAGTCTTCTCATGCAAGAATATCACAAAAATATGCCCATTTTAACCAAAAACATCCCATTTTCTTATGGAATACTTCTTTTATCAATTCCCCTCACATCGTGCTCATAACTCAAGCAAACATATAAAAAATTTCCATGCATATTTCACGTCTAAGTATGTATGTCCAGGCTGAAGCAAACAAATTATCCATTTACCCTTGTATTTTTCATTAAATACCATTATATTTCTTATTATACTTAGATGCACTTAATTTATTATGTTCACTTCTTAATACAACTTAGACCTGCTATAATACTTCTAGGGTATATGTTGGGGCGTTACAAGAAATAAAAAAGACAAAGACTGAACTACAAAATTGGTAGTGGAAGCTCTTTTTCCTGTGGCCAAGAAGATAATCAGGATGTTGAAGATGGTTTTCCTACCCAATAAGAAAGGAATGTAGCATTTGATGTGAGAAAACAAGGAAGAAATACATCTAACTTTTTCATACTATGAACAACTCCTGAAGCTCAACCTTTAATATGTAATGCCTTACAATCTAAAGAAGTAGCTCATAATATTAACATGGCAATAACTAGATAGTATGATGATTCAAGTATATTATTCAATGCTACCAAGTATTATTATTACCAACCTATGGAGGATGCTATTGTCTTTTACGGTCCAAGATATAAAACTCCTTCAAATGTAAACTTTTAGGTAGCTTTATTTATAGAATAAATAGTTATTTGGATGAAAGAAGAATGACTTAGGTAGCTTATAGGTGCCCAATTATGTATGATGGTTGGTCAAATAGAAGACAAGAGCCTATTATCAATTTTTGGTTTATTATGCTAATTAGATGTTGTTTTTTAAATTCTATTGATGCATTTGGCCATGTTAGAAATGTTGATACTCTTTTTCAAATATTTGAGGAAGTTTTGAATAAAGTTAGGCTAGAAAATATTGTTTAGTTTATTATTGATAATAATTATGCTTGTAAAGAAGTTGGGAAAAGATTGCAAAGTAAGTATAAATTCTTTTTTTGAACTCCTTATGCTATATATTATATCGACTTGATGTTAAAAAATATAAGAGATACTAGATACTTTCCTGTCATTAATGAAGCTATGCAAAAAGAAAAAAAATAAAACACCAAGTTTATTTATAATTATGCATACGTCTTAAATTTAACGAGAAAGGATTTCACTAATGGTAGGAATTTATATCATCATTCTATTAGAAGATTTGCAGCTAATTTCTTATTACTTTAGTGTTTTTTCTTATAAATAAGGAGTTTAGGCAAATGTTTACAGGTGATAAGTGGGTTGCATTTTAGTATGCTAGGTCTAGTGCTAGAGTGGAGGTTTCTAAAATTATATCTGAAGATGGTGAATTTTAGTCTCAATATCACTTTGTAATTCAATTTTATAAATGTTAGGTGAGAATACTTCTTCTGGCTGATAGTGATGAAAAGGTAATAATGAGTTATTTGTTTAATGCCATGGAGAGTGTAAAGGAACAAATAAAGGCCAATATAAAAAATAGGCCTTCTTTATACACACCTTATCTTATAGTCATTAATGAGAGATAGCAAAGACAATTTTATTTTTTGTTGTTTATAGTTGGGAAATTTTTAAATCCTAGTGTCTGTTTTAGACCAATTTTTACAAAGAAAGATGAAGTTAATAGGGGAATGATATTAACTATTACAATAATTATTGTTTATAAGATGATGCAAGATCTCTCAAGGTCAAAAATGGAGGTTTATAAGGATGCTTCTAGTGATTTTGAAATGCCCATTGCTATTCGTCAAAGAGACATACTTAATCTAGGTATATATTTTTTACTTTTGTTACTTATAGGAAATTAGTCATCACTTTATTTTG
>JAOQMP010000001.1:14140311-14151495 GCA_027563575.1 Erythroxylum pedicellare
AGAACTTCCATTCATCACCAATCAATCCATAAAATACAAATCCATCCCCTAAATAAGCCAAAACCCTCAATATGATAACAGAATCCATACAAATAAAGAAAATCAACATCTAAGAAAGAGTAGAGAGAGAAGGTAGAGAGAACGCAAAACAAAATTACTTTCAATGCTTGATTCCTTCCTCTTTTCTCCTCTTCTTTGCCTCTTTTGGGTGCCTCTTTATGTTATAGCCTCATTTTTAGTGTCCAACCCCATATTTAGGTCTTAAAAATGAGTATTTATAGTGTCTTGTTCAAAGAAATCTCATTTTTGCTAAACAGGGGAAGGCAGATAGTTCTTGGGCCAATAAAGTTCGTTAAACAGACTTAATGTCCATTTAGACCTTCTCGAGTCTCTGGAGTAAAGTTGGCCAGGCGATGTCTGTTAAGCGGACATAATGTCCGCTTAGCGGACCTTCTCAAGTCTCTAGAGTGGAGTTGTTCAGGCGATGTCCGTTAAGCATGTTCGTTTAGTGGGCATACCCTAGGCTTCTACAAAATCGTGCCATATTGACCCTTTAGATGACAAAATTTCTCCTTAGAGTCTTCACAGAAGTTGTAGACCTTGGAGTCCTTTTCGAAAGCACACTTGAATGACCTTAATCTAACATCCATAATCAAAGTTATCTCTCATGCCCAAATCTATCCATTTGCACCTATTAAGCCATAAAGTTGGAATGCATGAGAAATAACCAAAGAAAGCTCTAAATTCACATCGAGATAAATCAAATGAGTTCCAATTCATCCCAAAATCATGTATAAATAATTTGACTTATCAACTTATCTCAAATCTCAAATATGAAAAATATTTTTAAGATTGTATAGATATTTCCATATTTTTGGAAAATGAAAGAAGTTGATCAAATCCCAACTAAGGATTCAAGTACGTATAAGCAAACATTAAATCATAATATGAGAAATAAACGTGCTACAAAGTTAATAGTAAAAGGACAGTTAAGAAAAACTAAAGATAATTTAGGGAACCCTTATAGAACAAGTCCCATGGCATCAGATTTTGCTAAGAAATCAGCTAAACTAGATTGGAAGAAAATTTTGAACTCTTCTCCATGATAGGTTGAAGGCAATTTCTAGCTAGATTTGAACTGATCATTGTAATTTAAATAAGCATCTTTAATAATAATAACCTCCCTAGTACAATTGAGGATGGATATGAGAAAAGTTGGAGTATTTTCCATTTGTTGAAAGATTTTGTTGTTTCTTTCTCACCATATGCCATATATACAAAAGCTCAAACCAAGTTTAAATATAACCATGTTTATTTTAGAAATTAACCATTAGGGACTAGCTTATCACTAATGACCATGTCTCTTCTTGAAGATGTAACTTGTAATGGCTTTGATTTTGATACCAGATGAACCTTATATGAGTAAACTAAAAGAATAAATGATATAAGTTTCTAGGTATAGCTTTGTAAATTTTGACATAAACCATTATCATTGGTCTCCCCATTGAACTTACCCAAGGTTTTGGGCAAGGAATTTTTTGGTAAATCCATTTTAAACTGCACCAATTTCCTACAAGGGATAATATGTTTAAGTACTCCAAATAGGGATAGAAAATAGTTATTTATAAATTTTATGTTATACCTTAACAAAATGGTTGAGTCTTCTTTACTTAAGTTAGGATTATAGCTGGGGACTGAATCCATAATTATTAAGAAGACTTTGTGATCATAATGCCACATTCATTCCTGTATTATCTTTTTAACTTTCTCCTTAGCTAAAGTAGAAAGCTAGATGTGTTGAATTTAGGGAGTAAATGAAGAGGACCCAAATTATTCTAATATGGAATTTAATTTCCTTAGCCATAACATCTCTTAGCTTTAGTAATTAATTAATGGTCCAAGAGTTATTAGTCTTGTTCTTTATATTTCAGAAGCTTTTCCCTTTAAGATATTCCTTATTCTTCTATTTAACCCATAATGATTCATGGTTAATATAAATTCCCTATATTCTTTATAAAGAAATTTATTGGTGATTCTTATGGGTTTGAGGCCAAGTTCTCCCTATTCCTTAGGCAAACATAATTTATTCTAACTTACCTTGGTTTTTCCATTGTTACTTATTCCACCAAACTATAGAAAATTATTGATTATCCTTTGAATTGTTTTTATGATGTTCTTATACAAGTAAAGATGTGATCTCTAATAGATATGGAAGTTGTTGGGCATAAAATTTATAGGTTATAATCTCCTTACATAAGATAGAGCTCTATTTTTCCAGCTCCTAATTATTCAAAAAATGGAATCAAAGAGAGGTACAAATCTCTGTAAAATGAGCCTAAAGGTAATAATAATAATAATAGGGATACCCTAAGTAAAAGTAAATATTTGGCTCCTTAAAGTGTTGACTATAAGCCTTGAAATATTTAAGAAATGGTTGAATGATTTCATAAGGGTACTAATAGCAAATTAGTTAGCTCCATAAAGTAAGATAAGATCATTAGTAAAAGTCAAGTTAAAAGGTTAAGATCTTTGCATTTGTGATAAAGTTAAAAGGTATACCTTAGTTGATATTGTGAAATATAAGTTAAGTTAATACCTAAATACAGATAGTGAAGTTGTAAGGTGATAAAGGATCGCGCCTTGTCTAATCCCTTTAACTCCATTAAACATTTAATTAGATTCACCATTAATAAATACATTATAGGTAAGAGTATATATACATTAGTTAATCATTGAATGAAAGTTTTTAGGAATTTAAAAACCTATAATTCAAAATAAATTTCTAGTTGGTGGAGTCAAAATCTTTCTAAAAATCAATCTTTATAGAACAACTTTTGATTGATTTCTTATTATGATAAGAATTGAAAAGCTCATAAGCAATTAGGATATATTTCTAATACTTCCCCTATGTATGAATGCAGTTTGTGAGGAATTGTTTATACTTTTCACATAATCTTTAGGCTATGTTTGGTTCGGTGGTTATTAACAGAATGGAATGGAATATTATATCATAGTTTAGGAGGAGGGTTTCTAATGGACTAGAATGGTAGGGGAGGGCTTCACATTACATCCTATTCCATCCTAAACAGTAAAAATAAGTTACCTCTGATTTGGGAGGTTTAGGATGGAATGTAAAATGATAAAAAACATTTCACTATATTACATTATGAACCTTTCTTATAAGCAATATTTCACTATATTATATTATGAAACCTTCCACCCCTTCCAAACAACTATTTTCTAATATTACATTCATTTACATTCCATTCCATTATAAACCACTCTATTCCACTAAAAACCTTACGTCCAACCAAATATAACTTTAATCTAGTCACCAGGATATTTGAAAGAACATTATAGATGTTATTGTAGTAAACAATAAATATGTAAGTTCTTTAGGTACTTATTTTACATGGATGCCATCAAATATTTTAGGACACCTTGCAATTTGAAAGAACAACTCAATTGCAATGATCCTCACAGCTACTTTAAGAGGAAATCTAGTTAGGAGACAAATGCTTTAACAAATAAGTACATCAACAATGACCTTCTTGTTGAAACACAAAGAACATTGGTTTAGTGGTCTTCCTATCCATTGCTGATCATTTTTCTTAGCAAAACTAACAAGCCACTAGTGTCAATCAACTCTCGAAATGACATTTTCTCATTTTGCAAAATAAGATGAATTGGTAGGTGAACATTGCAATAAATGAACTCCCTGGAGTAGATAATGAAAGATGAAGGATCATCTAAACTTTATAGGTGTTAGCAAACCATATTTTCAACCTTATCATTTTGTTAAGAAACTTGAGAAGTTATTATCAATTTCTCCATTACTTGGTTTACATGAATAACTCATCAAGTATGGAAGTTAAATAATCATTCTCTATAAAGGTTTCAATGAATGTGCTAGGAAAGGAACATGAAAACTGCCAACATCGGAGTCAACAATGTTATTGTCATTGAGGGATGTCTTGGATTTACCCCGAAATACCTTTTAAGCTTCAAAATTATGACTCCTCGAAGTCTATACTCGATGCGCAACTGTTCCCTTATGGTTTCTGCTCATAAATTCCTTCAAACCTTGATACTATACTCTAAACTCGAGGATGACTGCTATTCCACTTAAATATGGCCAATTGAATTATTAATTGTTTAAGCTATATCATGTTGAGTTTCTATGACAAGCTAGATTTTAGCTTTTCAATCAAAACGCTCAATTGAATTGTGGCAACTTTAGATTTGAGTGGTGATAGTTGAACTAAAAAAAGATGAGAATGTCATGCATGTGATATGATATAGCAAAACAATAAAATAGATGGGATATATAAAACAAGCATGTATGGTTGACTTGAATGACTAACTAGAATTCATCAAAGTTTGATGGCTCCAATATAAAATGCTAACAAGTTTAGTGGATAGTGAGGCAACCATATCTTGCAATTTGAAAACCGTGTTCGTTGATAGTATACAAAAGAAGTTAAAATGGACAATGGAAAATAAATTATAACGAAATTTGTTTTATATGGATACAGATAGAGACTCTCAAAGACAAGAAGGAGACACCAAGATGATATATTTTCTTCTTTTTTCTTATCTGTCATTGGTCATCTAATTCTGCGATGTCATAAAAAGTTGAAAAGAGACCTTTCATTTTTTTCTCTCTTCTTTGAACTAACTTTTTCTTTGCCAAAAAAGAGTGTTTCCTTACTTTCTCTGTATCCCAATAGTGATACTCCATTCCTAATAATGTAAGAACTTTGGGGTTTGTGGGAAATTTAAAACTATCTCTTCATCATGTTACCTTTTCAGTCTTTCCTGAGCTAGTTTGATGCATTAACGTGTGTTGTAGCTGTTGTTTCCTGTCTCCAATATTAAGGGGAGAGTTTTGTTTTGTCTTTAGTTTCATTGTCATTCAAAGGTTACTCTTTTAATCTTTATGGGTTCTATTCTTCCTTGTTATTTATATCATGAAACCTTGTGACTTTGAGCTTTAGGCAGCACTAGAGGTCTCCTGTTAGACTCCTCACTCATAATAGCATAATCGTTTGGGCATTGGCGAGTCTTGACCAGTATTCTGCATGCGGAACAATGGAACAAGGCAAAGACTTGAAAGGAGGCAAAGATGAAAAAGAGGCAATATCAAGCATTGGCATGCATTGGTGCACATTGACTGAAATCTTTAAAGAGATGTAAGATTCAGATGTTAGACCAAAAGAAGGCTTAAGATGGACATCGAGCGGAAGGTTAGCTGGATCACGCACATGACAGGAATATATGAGAGTTCTAAGGTGACTTAATAAGTAGATCAAGCATGGTGGAAGTTTGGGAATAGTTGGACCTTGTACGAGCTGACTTGGCTAAGGCTAGGTTCTTAAAAGACTAAGACCTTAGGGTGTATTCAAATGGATGAATCATAGCTAATGGAGTTAGCATGGGTAAGCATTGGATCGGATTAGTATGTTATTGACTTGGATGACTCACCATCAACGGATAGAGATGAGGAGATCTTAGATGATATAGCAAATAAGATCACAGTAGATGAACATCAACTCTAAGAGATAAAAATCATATGGAAAAATCATCTTAAGATAGAGGAGATCTTCGTGGATATGGATGGATCATTCCTAGATAGGATGTAATCTTTTATCTTGTTAATGTGATATAGCTTATTCATATTAGATAGAGTCCTAATTGGATGGAGATGTCATTCTATTGGTTAGTATGATATAATATAATAAGGATAAGATTGTGATCTTAGCTAATAGAGTTCTACTAGGATTCTAACTTAGTCATCCAAAGATACCTATAAATAGCTCATTTGAGCCTTGATTTTCTCAGAAAGTGAGAGACACTTAGAAGGAAGTAAGTGTGGGAGACACTTAGAGATGTGAGAGAGTATCCCTTTGTATACTTTGAGGGAAGTAATAAAGGTTGGTGTTTGTCGAATCTCTTTCTTGTATTCTTTTATTGTCATGAATATTTAGTTCTTTCATAATTTTCTCGCAAAGTGTGAGAGTGAAACATTGCAAGGGTTGTGAGGCATTCAAGAGCAAGTAAAATGGTAGATGATCATAGGATAAGGTTGAATCTCACTTTAATGTAGCTAAATGATATTGTCCTGCAAAGGGGTTGACGCATCTTATGGGACAAGTTTATGCTTGAAGGAAAACTTTTGTAACAACTAGTATCAAAGCCATAGTTAGAGATGGTGGGAGGTAGCAATTTAATAGAACATGTCAACCGAGTGGAGGCCCTCATTGGGCCGATTCCTCAAGGAGAGGAGGAGGTCACTTCTCAAAACACTCGGTTTAAGATATTGGAGGCGTGAATCCAACAATTGCAGTAATAAATAGCAAAGTTGATGAAGGTACAAAAGGAGTCTAGGTTTGAGGTGGCGATTCTATGGCATATCGTTGCAACACAAGATGTTGGACAAACAAAAAGAACTTTGATTGAGGTATGAGAGCTACAAGTTTACGACAGCAAGTAGAGTATTAAGGAGCTCGAAAATTTCTTGTGGGACATAGACTAGTACTTTACAGCGGCAAAGGTGGTTGTCTTAAAGAAAGTGTCGATCACGACAACATATTTAATGGATGATGCAAAGCTTTGGTGGAGAATAAGAACCTCCAATAACATCAGTGCATGTAAACCTCCCATCATCACTTGGGAGAAGATGAAGAAGGAGTTAACAAATCAGTTCCTCCCCAATAACACTTCATGGCTCACAAGGGAAGCTTTGAAGAGGTTGAAGCAAGACAACTCAATGTGGGAGTATGTGAGGAAATTCATATCTTTAATGTTGGACGTGTAGAACATGTTAGAGGAAGACAAGTGTGTTCACTTCATAAGTGGCTTGCAAGGTTGGGCACAAATGGAGCTTCGAAGGCATAACGAGAAAGACCTTCCAAGCGCGATAGCGACTGTAGATACCTTAGCAAATCTTTAAATGCCACCACATATTAGAACTAGCTACGAAGGGAAGAATGGTGAGATGTTGAATGGCTTAGAGAAAGGCAAGGAGAAGGTAGTTGAATTTTCTCAAAGTAAGAAACAATCAAAACAGGATATTACTGGTTTCGTTTTTGAAGAGTTGCACTTTGCTCAAGAATGCCCAAGATGAAAGATTAGTAAGGAGCAAGTAAGTATCATCGTCGCGAAGGATCAAGGAAAGGGAAAGGAGGACTCGGCAGAAGAAGTCTATCTCAGTAGTTTTGCTATATTGGGCACAATGGGCCTTGTGAAGGAGCGTTCGAAAAAAAGTAAGGAGAAACTAGATAGAGAGGGAATATGGTACGTAGGAGATATGTCAATATTTAAGGAGTCTTCGAGGAAACCATATACAGAGGAGAGTCCATATATTATTTCAACAAGGGCATTGATTTCTTCTATTAGAGGTGGTTTGTTAAACTCCTAAGTCATAATAGCGGAATCGTGCAGACATTGATGAGCCTTGACCAATGTTCAACACATGGAAAAATAGAACAAGGCAAAGACTTGCAAGGAGACAAGGACAAAAAGGGAGTAATGTCAATTGTTAGTATGCATTGGTGCACATTGGCAGAAGTCTTTGATGAGATGCAAGATTCAGATGTGAGACAAGGCTTGAGATGGACATCGAGTGGAAGGTTAGTTGGATCACAGTATGACAGGAATATGCGAGAGTTCCAAGGTGACTTAGCAAGTAGATCAAGCATTGTGCAAGTTTTGGAAGAGTTTTAGACCTTGTACGAGTTAACTTAGCTAAGGTTGGGTTCTTCAAGGACTAAGGACTTATTGTGTGCTCAAATAGATGGACCATGACTAATGGAGTTAGCATGGGTAAGCATTAGATTAGACCATTGTGATATTGGCTTGAATGACCCATCATTAACGGAAAGATGAGGAGATCTTGGATGATGTGGTATATAAGATCATAGTATATAAACATCAGCTCTAAGAGATAAAAATCATGTGGAAGGATCATCTGAAGATAAAGGAGATCTTCGAGGATATGGATAAATCATTACTAGATATAATCTTTTATCATATTATTATAATGTAGCTTAATCCTATTAGATAGAGTCATAATTGAATGGGGATGTCATTCTATTGGTTAGTGTAATGTAATATGATAATGATAAGATATGATAAGAGTGTGATCTTAGCTAGTAGAGTTATATTAGGATTTTAACTTAGTAATCTAGAGGTGTCAATAAATAGTTCATTTGAGTCTTGTTCTTTTCAGAGAGTAAGAGATACTCAAAAGGAAGTGAGTGTGGGAGATACTTAGAGATATGAGAGAGAATATCTCTATATATTTTGAAGGAAGTAATGAAGGTTGACGTTTGTTATATCTCTTTCTTGTGCTCTTTTGTTGCATGAATATTTATTTCTTTCATATTTTTCTTGCAAGGGTGTAACAGTGAAACACTATGAAGGTCATGAGGCAATTGAGAACAAGTAAGTTAGTTGACAATCACGAGACAAGGTTAAATCTTGTTTAATGGAGTTAAGTGAGATTACTATGCAAATGGGTTAATGCATCTTATGGGACAAATTTATGCTTGAAGGAAGACCATTGTAACACCATTGTAACATTTGGATCTTTTCAGTTGCACAATGTTTTAAGTTGAATGTTTTTTATCCTTTAATTTTCTTTTTTGATACATCATGTCTGATGGAGCTTTTCTTCTATTTTCTTTAGGATTGACTAGGAGCTTTCTTACTTTTTTCAAACCTGCAATTGTTCTTCATTCAAATATAAATATTTGCTTGGGATTGTTAGTGGGAAACGAAGGTTTCCTTTTCGTGAAAAAGGAGTTTCCTTTTTTTCTTTATATCCTGAAACTGTGCATATCGGTCTTCTGTTCTCTGCGTCTTTGCGTAATCAGGCTTTGGCTTTAAGGAAAAAGGAAAAGCATCAAGTGCTAGGGCGTAATCAGATCAACTGTGACCAATTATTGGTGCGATCTTTTTAAGTGTATGGTTTTTGATAGTATGGTCCTAGATTCTTGGAAAGTTACTTTTTTTTTTTTTGTACTTTTCTTGCTATACGAACATATATATTTTTTCGGTGACTCAAGTTATCTTCTTGCACATATTGATTGATTGATTGACACGGAAGGAGGTTTGCTTCCTGGCATAGGCGATGGAACTCAAGTGGATGGCAGGGTTTTGCAGACCTTTGAAAGAAATTTGTACAAGTTCAAAGCATTCTTGATCAAAACAGGCTACTGCTTAATGAAATAAATCAGAGCCATGAATCCAAGTTCCCTGATAACCTGTAGCGAAACGTGGGGATGATTAGGGAGCTTATCAATAACATGAGAAGGGTGGTTGATCTTCATGCTGATCTTTAAAGCAATTTCTCCAGGTCAGTAGAAGGCCCGTCAGAAAGAGACTGGTGTGGGATTTTGAAGTGTTAAGGTAAAGAGCAGTCAGAAGAGAATTAGATCCGGAACTGGGCGTTCGTTTAGATTTTATACTTGCTATTGGCATAGAGTAAGATGGGTGCGGGTGCTTGGCTCAAGCTTCAGCGTAGTTTTCAGATTTGACATTTATCTTTGGAATAAAAGGTTGAGAAATTTATTGTAAATCAATGTTTGTTCTTTTAAGAATTAGAACTCCTTAATTGGTAATTACGATCTCAACAACCCACTTTTTTCTTTCCCATGTTTGTCAAAAGGTTCCTCATGATGTCTGCTTCTGAAGATGAATTGATGACTGTAGTGAAAGTTTGATGTATACCATCTTTTCTAAGGCCCTTTCAAAGACACTCTCCAGTTTTGTTATTGGGAAAATAAGTTGGAAGCTTGAGAATATCAATGGTTTGGAACAATTCAACTAGCTTCTACTTTTTGGTTTTACTCTACGTTTAAAAAAACCCAAGCCTATAATATTACCTTCCATGTGATTATTCTATTGACGACTAATTTTGACCATTTTATCACCTTCATGGATACAGAGATTAAAAAGATGCTATTTTTGGTAGAGGGAGCCATCGATATGGACAATGGCATTTTATTCTCATTAGTGCATTCCTCTGGAGTGTTAAGGTTGCAGTTGCGCAAGTAAAGGTTTCCTCCACTAATTAACAAGCACAGAAAGATATGATTGCTTTGGTTGTCCTCTGGACCCAACATCTTGGCAGGTGCTAAAATTTTTTTCGCATTATCACTTGTAGTAATGGTGTCAGATTCCTTGAACAAAATGTCAATAATTTCTGAGCTTAAACCCATTTTCATACATTGTAAATTCTAGACCTGCTTACTTTCCCATGTTTAGCCTTAAGCTTCTTCTCAGGAACAAACACGCAACAAGAAGAAGCTTCTGATGACAAGGAAAATGGAACCAGTACCATCCTCTAGATCAAAATCCTCGGAGAAATCAGCAAGTAATCAATAGAATGGGGACACTTATGTTAGACATTTTTGTTACGGGGGACATTTTTGCCTTTCTCCTATTAAGTGGGCAACTATTAATTATATTTTTGTTTTTCAACAAATTATCGGTTAAGTTACATAATTTGATCTAGATAAAGGTAATAAAATGGCCTAATAAATGATTTAGATTAATGGATGTGAAAAATAAATCTCTTTCAATGTGGAGTTGATCTATATCAGCCTTGTAATAGGAAAGTCTAATATGGAAGCTATATAAAGGTCAAGGTCTCCTATAGTTACTTATATCAATTATAAGCATACGGTTCTTTGACCCATTAAGAGAGATTGCGTATTGAAGAAACTGTAAAAAGGCCTAAACTGAGTATCGGTGAACAACTTTCTCAACTGTCCCGGGAGGATCGAAGCTCTTTTTAGCATCAAAAATTGCTTAAAAACTCGAAATGGAACCGAAATCAGGTATTCCGCATGTCCTTCATTTTTACCCTTTCATGTATGATCTTGGTTACGTAATAGAGTTTGTACTACGTATCAACTTGTGTGTAGCGTGTACGCTAAATGCACCAATCACAGGTTGGGCGCATCGACTGTAACATCCCATCACCGATGGGAAGGGTAGAATAGTCGTTTGGAACGGGTTATGAGTGTTTAAAATTATCTTGACATGTTCATGAATACACATACATGGAAATAGTGACTTTTGCACATGTAAATGACTGTATATGCATTCATGACATTTCCCGGTATATTTGGTTATATATGTGATTATTATGAAAAATGTGATTTTTGTGTTTGAAAA
>JAOQMP010000001.1:14158631-14169800 GCA_027563575.1 Erythroxylum pedicellare
TAAAAATAAAAATCACTTTTAATTTTAACTATAATTTATTTTGTAATAAAAATTTTTATGACTTTTAATTTTAACTATAATTTATTTTGTAATAAAAATTATTTATGCATATAAACATTATTTAAAATATATTAAACAATATGTAAAGAACATTAATTATTATATAATTTTAAACCATATGAAACATAAATGAAAATATATCTAACCAAATCTTATATATGGATTATAACATAAGTAAAACTAATATAAAAAATAAATGTTAAAACATATTTAAAAAGTCAAATAATATTATATAAATCTCAAAATAAACATAAAGATGTGTTTGTAGGTATTGTGAGAATTATGTGTAAAACATAAGGGCAAAAGAGGATAAAAATAGGCTCATTAATTGATCTGAAAAATCTACCTAAAAAGTGCATTTTTTAGACACTTCAAATTTGAGCTTCTTAAAAAGTTATATTTTAGCTGACAAAAAAACTACTAAAAAGGTGATTTTTTATTTTATATCTAAACACTCATTTTTCTTTAAAAAAGTTTTTACGATGAAAAAAGGTGCTTATTCACCCTCCAAAAACCCAACCAAATAGGCACCTAGTGTCTAACAAAGTTGCCATTCCCGAAAAGAACTGGTCAAACTCTATTAGACTGAATTGAATATGAAATTTTGTCCCAACTCAAATGAGTTGAATTTCGTTTTCACACAATGCTCCCATAACGAGCAGTAAGTTGACGATTGACAGTAGCACTTGTTTATGAAGTGTAGTAGCATTTTATCCTTTAGTTCACATCCATGAAAAAACTTGTAAAAAAATTATAAATGTGAGGTAAGATGTCTGTTATTGTTCCAACCTTAACGGGATTAAGACTTTGTCAGGTTGTTTGGAACTTGGAATTTAAAGCCTTAAATCTCCTTTCCATACCATTGAAGACAACTAAGAAAAACATAAGGGAAAACACAGGTAATCATTAAAGAAACATGATTACATGTGTTCTAAATCAAGATTAAGCATCTATCAGCCGATTGCCACATAAGCCAAAATCCAGCTGCTTTGATCGATACATGAAAAATGGAAAAATGCCATTGTCTTGTATTGATCCATGTTGTAAGAGGTAGTTTTGGTGGTAAAAGAACAGCCTATTTCCCATAAGAGAAAGCTGTCAAATTGATTTGGCTTTTGTTGTCTCAGAGTGTGTCCAAGAATTTGAATCAGGAGGTTCTTACACTGATAGTGTCTTTTCTTGGTTCTATAGCTGTTCCAAAATGGTTGCAAGGAAAAAGAGTGCAGAGTAGTACAAGTGAAATGCTGCACCTGTTATGTTAGCTGATGTATTTTAGTTGGAACAGGTGGAGATGCTTTCAATGAAAAACATCTCATAACTAAAAATATAAACCCCATCCACTATCCGAACTTAGAGCATGAAGGGATAATCCTCTTCAAATTTTTGCATCAGGGAACAACCATGTTCATCATCCCTGATGCTGTTTTTGTATTCGGAATTATTGTCATTGCGTTTTCTCTGTATACGCTTGCAGCAATAACTTGCATTCGATGTCTTGATCTCATTCTTGCAAGATCAACCAGACCTGCAGATGATAAGATATCTAGAGAAGTTTGCGTCAGATCATATTTAGTCATCAAATTGAAGTTTAAGAAAGAAATTGGCCAGCCCGAGTGTGTTATATGCTTGTCAAGCTTTCAGGAGGAGGAATATGTGAAGAGGCTTCCTTGTTGCAGGCATGTCTATCACTGTAATTGTATTGGTAGGTGGCTCCATTATAATCCAAATTGTCCAATCTGTCGCACATCTGTCCAACCACTCGAGTCGCAAAATGGTGCCTTGACTTCAGAAAAGAACGTCATTATGGACCTCCAGGAAATTTACATCTCACCTTGACTTTGCCACTGAAAAATTCCAATAACATAGATAGCTATTCCTCTGCAATTTTTTGTTTCAACTAGGTTACATATTCTTTCATGTCCACATTGTGTAATAATTCAATTACGACCTCTTATTCTTTTCCACTCAAACGTGAAACCTGCTGCTGGTTCCTCTACACTAAAAAGTGTTAGTCAACCCTCCACATTTAATGCAGCCTCCGAATTTGAAAAAACAAAATCTGATTATTTGTTTGGTGTGTTTTTCAAATTGTTTGAATTTATTTTTTCTCTTCTTCTTTCCTTTGCTTTATAAAGAGAAAGAGGGAGTGAGCAGATGGTGTAGGAGAACATCGTGTAATTTCCTAAAGTTAAAGTGAGAGTTTTGAAGAGAGAAAACACCCGTCAGTGAGATAAAGTTTTAAACAGTCTTGATTAAGTCCTTGATCGTATGGTCGTTTGTGGTCCAATCAAGCTCATACTTTGAAGAGTTTTAAATAGTGTTGATTAAGTCCTTGATCGGATGGTCGTTTGTGGTCCGATCAAGCTCATACTTTGAAGGCTTACTCTACACTGGTAGTAGTTCACATCTAACAGTCAGAATCGTGATCGGAGTTCTGATTTTTCCAAAATTCGTGGTCAAAGTTGGGTTGACTTTTGGGATCCTAAATTCCAGCATTGAGCAGTTTTAATGAAGCTCACAATCGGAAAGTGAAACGTAGTTCAATTGGGCTGAAACTTTGACAGATGGTAGAGAACACGTTGATCTTGATATCCAATAGTGGGTTTGTTGTTTGGAGATCTTTTGGGTTATCTACTCAGGTTGTTTTGGAGAGTGTGATTCCAAGTGGTTTTGCAAACTCTCTTGTTGATTTCTCTTATTGTTGTTATTGATATTGTTGCCGTGAATTGTTGTATTCTTGATGTTATTGTTGTTGCCTCTAGTGGGATACTAGAGAGAACTTGTTGTTATACCCATTATTTGTTGATAGTGGAGATTTTTCTAGGACTTCAGTCCTGTGATTTTTACTCCTCATATTAAGAAGGTTTTTCACGTAAATCATAGTGTTGATTTTTTTAGGTGCTGCATAAGATTATTTTATTTCCTTATTATTTCCTAAATGATGACACAAGTAGGGAGAATTAATTTGTATCTGGAGTCATGCATAACACATTGTTATTGTATCGACTAATTGGTGGGTCATTTTCGTTGCATCTATTCGTGTTTTTCCCATCATATTAGTATCAAAGCTTCCAATTTCGGGTGCGCTTATTATCTTGTGATAAGCATGGAGGGTAATACAGGTAGGATGGTGAGTTTCAATGGCTCCAATTATCATGTTTGGAGAGGTAAAATGGAGGATATACTCTTTATCAAAGGTTGCCATGATCCTGTCTTTGCCACTAAAAAGTCAGAAGGTAAAAGTGATGATGAATGGAATTTGCTCCATCGACAAGTATGTGGTATTATTAGGCGATAGGTAGATGACAATGTTTATAACCTCATTGTTAATGAAACTCATGCACGCACATTGTGGATAAAGCTAGAAGAATTTTATGCTAGCAAGACAGGGAACAATAAAATCTACTTGATAAAGCAACTAATGTATTTGAGATACCATGATGGTACTTTAATGTGTGATTACATGAATACATATTAAGGGGTCATTAACCAGTTGGCAGGTACAGACATCAAGTTCAAGGAAGAGGTGTAGACTTTGATGTTTCTTGGTTCTTTGTCAGATTCGTGGGAGACTTTTAGGAGCTCATTTACAAATTCAACCACAAGTTCTAAAACTTCATAGACTATGGATTTAGTTAAGAGTGTAGTCCTGAATGAATAAATGAGAAGAAAGGCGCAAGGTTCCTCTTCACATTCAGAAGTTCATGTTATAGAAAATAGGGGGAGAGGTTAGAGCAGAGTTCTGAAGAATAGAGATAAAAGCATAAGCAAGTCACAAGGTAAATATTCTAATATTTAATGTTATCAATGCGGTTAGAAAGGGTATGTTAGGAAATTCTGGAGGAAACTGAAAAGGGAGAACAAAAAAAAAAAGGCCAAAGAGAAGCAAAATGATGATAATGGTGACAATAATACACAACGGGTCACAACCACTATTGAGGATCTTCTTTTGCAGGCCAACATGGTTAATGTTGTCAGTCAAGATACTAGTTAGGTAATTAACACAAGTGCTACCATACATGCTACTTCACACAAGCATTTCTTCTCTTCTTACAAATCCGGTGATTATAGTCCTGTAAGAATGGGTAATGATGGTATGACAAGAGCTGTTGGTAGTGGTGATGTATATTTGTAGACTAGGAATGGATCTAGGTTAGTTCTTAGAAATGTACAACATGTTCCTGATATACAGTGGACTATTATTTCTATTGGTGAACTTGACGAAAATGACTTTGGAAGTTCCTTCAAGAATGGTTAGTAGAAAATCACCAAGGGTAACTTGATTGTAGCAAGAGGCTAGAAGTAGTCAAAATTATACTTTATGTTAGCAAAGGTTTTCAATGACGATGTCAATGCAGTTCAGAGCGAGGAGATGGTTACTTTGTGGCATAAGAGGCTTGCTCACATGAGTGAGAATGGTATGTCTTTGTTGGCTAAACAAAATCTCATCTTAGGTGTGGAAAAGGCAGAGCTCGAGAAGTACAACAATTGCTTAGTAGGCAAGCAAACAATAGTTTCCTTCAAGAGGCATCCTCCTTCAAAGAAGTAATAGGTATTAGAGTTGGTGCATTATGATCTGTATGGTCTTATGAAGATGCAAAAACTTGGTGGTGCTAGTTATTTCGTGACGTTCATTGATGATCATTCAGGGAATATCTGGGCTTATGCTATAAAGCCCATGAATGAAGTTCTAAATATGTTCAAGCAGTTCCAGGCTTTAGTTGAAAGAGAGGCAGGAAATAAGTTAAAATGTGTCCGAACAGATAATAGCGGTGAATACATTGGCTCATTTGATGAATATTGTAGATGTCAAGGTATTAGACATGAGAAGACTCCTTCAAAGACTCCTTAGTTGAACGGCTTAACTGAAAGGATGAACTAGAAAAGATGGTGTTGATCCTATTCAACTAGTAGGACCAGAAGCTCCAAGAAAAGTTTCACATAGAAGATCTACCAGAGTTAGACATCCTTCCACTTGATATCCCGTCCATGAATATATGTTACTGACTGATGGGGGAGAACCTGAGACTTATAAAAAGGTTTTAGAAGGTGAGTACAAAAGGAGTGCTTTGAGGCTATACAAGACGAGATGAGTTCCTTGTAACAAAATCACACTTATGATTTGGTAAAGTTACCTAAAGGAAAGAGAGCTTTGAAGAATAAGTGGGTGTTTACAGTGAAGCAAGAAGAGCATACTTCACGTCCACAGTATAAATCCAGACTAATTGTGAAAGGGTTCAGTTAAAGAAAAGGTATTGAATTTGACGAAATCTTTTCTCCAATTGTAAAAATGTCATCCATCAAATTTGTTCTTAGGTTAGTAGCAAATCTTAATTTAGAGGTCAAGCAGATGGATGTAAAAACTACATTTCTTCATGAAGACCTGGATGAAGAAATTTACATGGAGCAACCAGAGGGTTTCAGGGTGTAAGGTAACGAAAACTATGTTTACAAATTGAAGAAAATTCCTTACGGTCTGAAACAAGCACCGAGGCAATGTTATAGGAGGTTTGAGTCTGTTATGAAGCAATACAGCTTTAAGAAGACTACTTCAAATCATTGTGAGTTTGTTTGTAGATTCTCTAATGATGACTTTATTATTCTATTGCCTTATGTTGATGATATGTTGATTGTTGGCAAGAATATCTCTAGGATTGATGCATTGAAGAACCAATTGAGTAAGTCTTTTGCGATGAAAGACTTGGGACCAGTAAAACAGATCCTTGGTATATGAATTTTTTGAGACAGACCAGCTAGAAGGTTATAATTGTCCTAAGAGAAGCACATCGAGAAGATGCTTCAGAGATTCAATATGGACAAAGCTAAAGCAATAAGTACTCCACTTAGTAATCAATTTAAGTTGAGTACTGAGCAGAGTCTGTCTGCTGATGATGACAAGAAAGATATGGAGATAGTTCCTTATACTTTAGCAGTGGGTAGTCTGATGTATGCTATGGTATGTACAAGGCCAAACATAGCTCATGCAGTAAGTATAGTTAGTAGATTCTTATCTAATCCTTGTAGAGAGCATTGGAAAGCTATGAAGTGGATTATGAGATATCTCTAGGGCACTTCCAACTTATGTTTGAGTTTTGGAAGTGGGAAACTCGAATTGGTTAGTTATTTAGATTCATAAATGGCAGGGGAGTTGTGGCATGGTAATCGAGGCTACAAAAGTGCGTTGCACTATCTGCCACTAAAGCTGAGTTTAATGCAACAACAGAAGTAGCTAAAGAGTTATTGTGGATGAAAAATTTTGTTCAAGAACTTGGCTTCAAGCAGGAGCGTTACGTGTTGCATTGTGACAACCAGAGTGCAATCTATCTTAGTAAGAATTCTACATTTCACTCTAGGTCAAAACATATCAATGTCAGGTATCATTAGATCCGAGATGCATTAGAGTCCAAGGAAATTGAACTTCAGAAGATTCATGCTAATGATAATGGTTCTGATATGTTGACAAAGATGCTACCAAGAGGAAAGTTTGAGACATGCAAGTTGATTGCTTGGATGGAAATTTGTTCCAACTACCCAACCAAATGTGTCAGGAGGGGGAGATTTGTTAGTTAACCCTCCACATTTAATGTAGCCTCCATATTAGAAAAAAAAATCTTTGAGTGATTATTTGTTTGGTGTGTTTGTCAAGTTGTTTGAATTTAATTTTTGTATTCTTCATTCCTTTGTCTTATAAAGAGAGAGAGGGAGTGAGTAGACGGTGTAGGAGAGCATCGTGTAATTTACTAAAGCAAGAGTGAGAGAGTTGAAGAGAGAAAACACTACTGAGTGAGATATAGTTTTAAACAGTCTTGATTAAGTCCTTGATTGGATAGTTGTTTGTGGTCTAATCAAGCTCATACTTTGAAGGCTTTCTTGACATTGGTAGTAGTTCATATCCAACAGTCAGAATCGTGATCAGAGTTCTGATTTTCCAGCAATTCGTGGTCAAAGTTGGGTTGACTTTTGTATCTTGAAATTCCAGCATTAAGCAATTTTGATGAAGCTCACGATTGGATAGTGAAACGTGGTTCAATTGGGTTGGAACTTTGAAAGTTGGTAGAGGACACGTTGATCTTGATATCCAACAGTGGGTTTGTTGTTTGGAGATCTTTTGGGTTATCTACTCGGGCTGTTTTGGAGAGTATGATTTCGGGTGATTTCGCAAACTCTTTTGTTGATTTCTCTTGTTATTGTTATTGATGTTGTTGCCGAAAATTGTTGTATTCTTGATATTATTGTTACTGCCTCTAGTGGGATACTAGAGAGAACTTGTTGTTGTACCCATTATTTGTTGATAGTGGAGATTTTTCCTAGACATCAGTCCTATGATTTTTACTCCTCACATCGAGGAGGTTTTTCACGTAAATCGAGAGGTTGATTTTTTTTTGGTGTTGCATTAGATAATTTTATTACCTAGAGGTTTACACAAGTAGGGAGAATTAATTTATATCTGAGGTCATGTATAACACATTGTTATTGTATAGACTAATTGGTGGGTCATTTCCGTTGCATCTATCTGTGTTTCTCCCATCAAAAAGTAACGTCTTGAACTTCTTTTTACAAATGAAGAAAAAAAATACCACACAGTCCACATCTTAGTATATTATAGATGATTAAATGTGCTTTCAAGATTCAACAAATGGATATAATCTGGCAATGGAAAATAAAAGGGAAGAAGATATGGACTTCTACTATCATTGTCGAGCCAAGAACAAAATACTAACTTTTGCAATTTCGTCTATTATAGAGGAAAAGTTCTTATTGAATTCTTCCTATTCGTTTCATGCCAATCAAATCAATAATAAGCACTACGTTGCACGCTTTATACTCGCACTAGATCGAGTAAACAAGTCCATTGTAATAATATCAGCAAATATGGACCATTAATGACTTCTTTGTGATCCAACTTAAACTTATCTTTTCTGTTATGTTCACATTTATTGATGTTAATATATTTCTGTCAAAATCAAAATCATCATTCTCTCAAGTCTAATTCAGCTTTGATAAGATGCATTTTTATTTTAAAAAATGATATGAGCAATTAACATACAAGGTAGTTTAATATTATTAAGATGATTTATGTTAAAATGATTAAATAAGGGAGTACGTGAATTTCTTGTATCATAATTAGCTTCTCTAGGTTATCCCTAAAATTTTCATATTTTTTATTCTTAATTTTTGGAATGTGTTTCAAAATATGCTATGTCTTTAACATGTAAGTCTTTTCATACAATGAAAAACTAAAAACACTTTAATTTGAAATACAACTCTTTGAACCATAAAAGTTAAAAATTTTGACATAATATTAGAGACTTAAGAATCTTAAGGGGCCATGTGAGAGAAACTAAGCAAGAACATTCTTCATTTTTAAAAGAAAACGCAATACTTTTAGAAGTGTTGCTCAAATGGTTTCAACAAAATTCTCTACATCAATACCTTTATTGTTTAACGGAGAAAACATCGCTAGTTTAGAAGTTAAGATGAAGGTTTATTTGATAACCTTTTTTCTTTGAAATATAATTGAGAAAAAGGTTGACTCACTTGAATTTCCACACAATCCAATAGTAAATCAACTAAAGAATCATAGTTAAAAAAAAGGAAAAAAAGGCATAAATATTTGGCTATCGTATTTGCTTCAACTTTAGAAATAGCTCTTTGCAAGGATAATATCTTATGAGACTAGAAAAGAGGCTTGAGGTAAGATTAAAGATGAATTTTAAAGTTTTGAAAGGAAAAAAGAAGCTTCAAATTCTCAAGTTGTGGAAAAAAATTTTAGTTATTGAAAATGGGTGAGTCTAAAATCATTAAAGAATATGAAGACATACTTATGAAACTTTTAATTCAAATTACGCTACTTGGAGAAGTTTTAAAGGATAAAACTTAAAAGAATGTTTGGTAAAGTCCTTATAAGTATTCCTAATAGGTTTGAGGCCATTATTTCAACTTTAGAAGAGTTTGAAAACATAACATAGACCAGTTTGATAGAACTTGTAAACTTTCATCAAGCTCAAGAGAAAAGTATAATGTTAAAACACCAAGAACATATTGAAGGAGTTTTTAAGGTTAACACCAAACATAACTAAGCTAGTACAAGTTAGAGACAAGAAAGGAATAAGGATGAAAAGAAAAAGGATTGGAGAAAGAAAGGAAGTTAGTATGTTAGAGAGGAAAAGAAATACAAGTTTCCACTTTATCCTCATTATAAGAAAACAAATCATATTTATGATTGTTGTTAGTTTAGGCCTAGCATAAAGTGTAGAGCTTGTAACTTAATGAGTAATATGGAAAAAGTGTGTAAAACTAAGACACAACATGCTAAGATATTAGAGAAAAAGGAATAAGAAGGTGAAATAACTCTTTTTACTACTATTAAGTTATTTGCTTACACCAAAAAGTACTATTGCCTTATGAATTTTGGTTATACATCCACTTGCCACATCAAAGCATATTTTCAAAGTCTTAGATAAGAACATCCAAAGTAAAGTAAGGATAAATAATAGTGCTCTCTTGAAGGTGAAAGGACGAGGATGTGTTGCTCTAAACACTTAAACAGTAATCAAGTTAATAATGATTAACTTATAGTGTCTAACTTGATTAACATATATTAAGTGTTGGTCAATTGATTCAAAATGATATGTTGTAAACTATTATGAGTGTGAATATGTGGTAACTAATTCTAAAGGAGCTGAATTGATGATAGTTAAAGAGTAAAACTTTTTCCAATTGATTAGAATGCTAATACAATATTTTTATAAATTATACAAAAGTTGCTTTTGAGCCTATACTATGACACAATAGAATGGGAAATATTAGTTATGGTGCATTAAAAGAAATGATTGAAAATGATGTTATGTAAAACTTCCGTAAGGTGACATATTATGGTGCATTAAAAGAAATGAACAAAAATGATGTTGTGTGAAACTTGCCTAAGGTGACATAAACTAATGAAGTAGTATTAAGCATGCCAGCTTGGGAAAAAGGTGAAATTTTCTTTTAGGAATGCTTTTTAAAGAGCTAATGATAGATTGAAACTACTTCAATTTGATATATGTGTACCTATGAGTGAGGTTTCACTAAATAAAAGTAGATATTTCATGTTATTCATTGACGATTACAGTAGGTATAGTCTGATTGGTTTATTAAAATATAAAAGTGAGGTATTTAAAGAATTCAAGAAGTTGAAAGTAAAAATTAAAAAAGAAACCTGCCTTTCAGCTAAGTAAATAAAGTCTGATAATGGTTTTGAATATGTTTTCAAGGAATTCAAAGAACTTTATGCCAAAGAGAGAATCAATAACTAATTAGCAGTTCCATATACTTCTCAGCATAATGGAGTGACAGATAGGAAAAACATAAGCATAACAGAGATGGCAAGAAGTATAATGACAAAAAAAAAGTACCAAAGAAGTTTTGAGGATAAGGATTGAATCCCTTAGGATATTTATTTAGCATAATATTTACCAATACACTAGAAGGTAAAATATCATATGAAAAATGGTTTGGTAACTTACCATTTATTATAGACTCAAAATTTTTTGGTAGTTTATAATTTATACATACTCTTAAAGTTAAAAGAGAAAATTTAGGTAATAAAAGTGAACTTAGGGTGTTCCTAAGATACAGTTGCACAAGAAAAGGTTATAGTTTTTTAAATATTACAACAAGAAAGATTCAAATGATTCAAGTTGTTGAATAGATGAATTTGTCAATCTAAATTGGCAAAAAATTATTGGTTAGTGAAGTTCCAGACCTAAAAGTTGACTCTTTACTACTTTATAATAAGTAAAGTGTTCTAAAGGAGGCTAATAATGATCAAAACATAGAAATTTTAGTTAGAGAAATAAAGCTCTTTGCTATAATTTATGAAAGAGCAAATTTAGTAGCTACTAAGTCAACTACCTATAATGAGACAAGAACTGAGAAAAGAATGGTTTATAGCCATATAAGAGGAGATTCATATGATAAATAAGAATATAACTAAATTTAATCCTAATGGATTGATTAACAAACTCAAAGTTAGTTATCAAAGGGCATCCACATTAATATGGAGTTGACTATGTTGGACCAATGGAGGTTGACAAATTAAATCCCACTTATATTTTGATAATAATA
>JAOQMP010000001.1:14174597-14186004 GCA_027563575.1 Erythroxylum pedicellare
TGATTTAATGCTATAGAATTTTTCATCTTTTCATTTTTCACTCATGCATGCATCTAGGTTCTTTTTATCCTCTTTAAATTTAGAGGATTTCTTTTTCTTTTTCATGCTCATGGTTTTAGGGTTGTCAACTAATTCATTTTCTCTCAAATTAATATCACTATCTTTCCATAAGAATTAGGTTTGGATGTTTCTCATTATTATCCATAGTCATATATGAGCTATCCCTTCTTTTGAATGCTCACTTTTAAATTCACTTGTGTCATCCCAAGTTGATGCTTTAAGAGCTTTTTTCTTGTCCTTCTTCTCCTTTTTATAATTTCTCTCATACTTCTCCTTGTCTTTTTGTCGAGGACATTGTGACTTTATATGATAAAGTTTTCTACATTCAAAGAAAGTAATGTTAAAGGATTTATGTTTTTGATCATTTTTACATTCCTTGAAATCCTTTATTTTTGGGAATCTCTTCTTCAAGAACTTCTTGAATTCTCTGGTGAGTAAGCTAGTGTCTTCTTCTTTAATTTCACTAGTTGGTGTTTCTTCCTCTTTGCTTGATTCTTTCATTGAGGCTTCAGACACTAAATTCTTTTTCTTTCAAATTGTCGTTCTTTTTGTGTCTTTTGGAGCCTTATTTTGTATGAAAGAAGAGATTCAATAAACTCCTCTAATATTAGTGTTTTTAAATTCTTGGCTTCTTGTATAACTATCATTTTAGCTTCCTACGTAATTAGAAGTGGTTTAAGCAACTTTCTTACCATTTCAACATTAGCATAGGTCTTTCCAAGACCTTTGAGAGCATTAAAAATATCAATAAATCTAGTATAGATGTTGGATATGCTTTCATCATGCTTCCTTTGCTCTCTTTTACTTGATTGGTTTCCTTATGTAACTTTTAAAGTATGCTAAATTTTGTAAGTTGTTTCACACATAAAGACTATATTGAATTCAATTCTTTCTAATGCATAATGTGTATGGCCTTACTATTCAATGAAACTAATCTTTTATTTTGAGTTTACCATTCTTCCTTTAATTTGGTACCTTTTTGTTATCTACGATTTTAGTAGGAATAAAGGGACCATTTGACACTATTTCCCAAATGCTACACTTTCAGCTATTAAGAAGAATTTCATCCTAATTTTCCAATAAAGCTAATTATTACCATTAGAGAAAAGTGGTCTACTAATTATTTATCCCTCTTAGTAAAATAATGATGATGATGCTTCTAAATATGCCATTATGATCTTTACTATAGGATTTGTTAAGAAATACTAGCCTAATAGACATACTTTGATATCAATTGTTAGTCCCTAATGACACCTAAGAGAAGTGTGAATTGAGTGTTTATAAAATTCAACAATTTTTCTAGCTAATGTACTCAGTTACAACAATCAATATAAATAGGTATGAAATTTTGCTTAATATAAATTAATCAAACAAATGAATGATAATTTAAAGAGGATAGGGAGAAGAGATGCAAATCAATTTATAGTGGTTCAGAAAATAACTCTTGCCCACTCCCAAAGCTCTTATTAGAATTTCACTATAATTCTTCTTTTAAAGTGAAGAATAACTTTTGCACAATCTTAATCGATAAAAAGGAACCCTTCTTATAATCTTCTTATAAGATGAAGAGGAACCTTAATCCCATCTAGAGCACTCCAAAGTATAACATCTTATGCCCTAACAAAATATTACAACTAAAAAATATCTTAATTATTCAATTCAAAATGACTCAATCACATAAATATGAGATAATGATGCTTAAATAATTGAAAAAATCTTTAAATTGTTTGTGTATAACATCCAAAACCTTTTTGATACTAAAATTAATGAGAAAACATCGATTTATAATGTTTTGGGACTATTAGTAACCATTGGAGGCAATAACTAACCTTTACAATAGTTATATGTCGTCGACTGGTATGCATTAAAAGCCTCATATTCACTAGCCATTAGAACAGTGATCGACCAATAGGCATATTGGTGACCAATATGGTATATTGGTTGACTAGTATATCAACCAATATTACAACAAACTCACGATACATCAAATTTAACAACTTTAACCTACATTAATTGACAATTAACCTATGTTGGAAAATCCCTTAGGCTTGTAGATTCTTACGAAATAAATGATCAAAGACTAGGTCTTAGGCAAATTTGATTATGATATTTAATGCTTGATTTTAGGAATCAGTTTAGAGATATTATCGTGATAGCTATCAAATAAATTAGATTCTATTTTATGCTGATTAGATGTTATCTAATTTTTGAATTTTAGTTAGAGAAAGACTGTATAAATTGACAAGCTTCTATTCAATAAAAATTGAGAGTCTTCTCCGTACATATCTTCTCCTTATAAAAAAACCAACAATTGGTATTAGAGCTCTCATGATCTTAAGGGACCTCTAAACCTACAAACCTATAACTTATAACTCATTCTACACTTTCCCACACCACAAATCAAAAACCCCAAATGGATTCAGAATCATCATTTATTGTCATTACTATGCCAGTATTTGATGGTAGAAATTATCTAAGTTGGGTTGTTCGAATGGAGGCTTTTTTTGAAGCAAATGACTTGTGGGAAGCTATAGATGAAGACTACGATGTTTCGAATTTGCCTGTAAATCCTACTATGACTCAACTCACAATGCACAAAGAAAAGAAAAAAATTTCAAGAGGAGACACAAAAAAGAGTTTTAACAAAATCGACAACAACAACAACAGAAACAATGATAATTCATATCCACCATACCTATATTACAAAAAAAAAAACAAATCAGCCATAAAAAAAATGTTGGTGGAGGCCTGATATCAAATGCAGAAAATATGGACAAATTGAGCATATAGAAAAGATTTGCAAATTACAAAATGAAGAGACAAAAGCAATACATCAAGAAGATGAATTATTTTGACATTAAAGCTCTACAAGTCCTAAGGTAAGGAGGAGTTTGTTGAAAAATCCCTTAGGTTTGCAGATTCTTATGAAATAAATGATCAAAGACTAGGTCTTGGGCAAATTTGATTATGATATTTAGTGTTTAATTTTAGGAATCAATTTAGAGATATTATTGTGATAGCTATCAAATAAATTAGAATTTATTTTATGCTGATTAGATGTTATCTGATTTTTGAATTTTAGTTAGAGAAAGACTGTATAAATTGACAAGCTTCTATTTAATAAAAATTGAGTCTTCTCTGTACATATCTCTTCCTAAAATAAACCAACAACCTATATAGGTCAACCAATTACCTCAAGAATATGATTTTAATAACTTTAAATACTTAAAACCAATTTGTTTAATCCAACTATGTTTTAAACCTCCCAAAACTGTTCCACTTAACAAAGTAAGATTCATGCAATGAAGTGAAATGAAAATTTTATACATGGTGAGCCATTTAGAGTATCAACTTAACAAAGTAAGATTAGAATTAATATTATAAACTAAAGAATGACCTTGATAAGCCTTGATCTTCTTTTGTTCATGCTTTAATCTTCATTTTGATAGGTGTAATCTTCAACTTCAAAGTCTATCTTCTTGAATTTATGACTTCAATTTGTTCCTATATTACTTTTCATTAAAATAATAAAACTCATTAGTTTATTTTGTAATCATCAAAACACCTATTTGAACTTCCATCGGTTTAACAACTTCATCTTGATATCAAGTCACTATTCTTAAATGGCTTTATTAATGAGATCATATATGTTGAGCAACTTCAGGGTTTCAGGCACAATGGCAAGGAGAATGATGTGTACATATTGTCCAAAGTTTTTTATGACTTAAAAAAAGCCCTCAGAGTTTGGTACAATAAGATTGATGAATACTTAATTAAACAAAAAAGTACTTTATGTTGAACTTATTCAAATATAAGTCTTGTATTTTCTAGTTTTATATGTTGTTTTATCCATAATTTCTTGGATGTTTTTATATCATAAAATGTCTTAAATATGTATTGTATTTTATTATTTTTTAATGTAGCTTTTCTAAGCAATGAAAAGGTGAAAAAGACTAATATCTAATATGAAATACAACTCTTTTACTCTTAATTTTTAGCCTTAATTTTGTATAATCACAGAGGTAAGAGAACGAAACAGCACAAAAGTTAAAATTTTTAACAATATCAATAACTTATTTCTCTGCTACCACTTTCTGTTTTATATGCAATGATTCCATGCATTTCTTAATCTGGCATTGTACTCTCCAGAAACTCTATGCTATTCATCTTAGGCTATTTGTCTATGGTAATATTCAATTCTAAAAGTTTGACATTTTTAGGATCTTGAGTGAACTATATATTTTTCTTGTAAGTGATAGTTTCATTGATTTAATTCAAGAGGAAAAGAACTACTATGTTTAAGTGTATTCTTATGCATTAAACGACGATCAATGGTAGATAAAATGACTTCATGGTCAAGGCTGAGCTGCCAGGCCCTTACTTAAGGCACTGTTCCATTTTTCTTCTTATCTAACCGGTGCAGGCTATGGCTCTCTAGGGCTCATCAACCCAATTCTAAGTTTAACAACTGGGGACTTGAAATATCAGTCAGAACGACAAGAATTGGCCCAATTCTTCTTGGAGACATTTTCACTTCAGGAATTAGGTAGTGAAATCCAAGAACCTACTTCCACGCATTTGGGTCCAATCCATTGTAGTGTATACGTAGGTCTTCTTCCATGGAAAATGGCAGAAGCCGTAGTGCAAAGGAAATAATGTAAATGGAGCTCGTCAGTTCCATCTCAACACTCTTATTAGTGATAGTGCAAGGAGGCTTCCAGAATCCACTTACTTGTTTGTGCTATATAGTCCATGTGAGAGCTACTTCTACCAAATTCCTTCCAGCAAACTTCGACAAAAAAGTTACATAGCCTTGACATTAATTGGAATCCTTTTGTGCCCGCCATGGACTAATTACACGATGTTATTTGTCTGGTATGTCTAAAATTACTAAGCTTCTGGCATTGTATGCTATTTTTTAGAGCTAGGTTCTAGTTTCTATCCTCGATCCTGACAGAATCGAAGAAGTTAGCATATAATTTTCATGACAACTTTTGCTTTCATTGTTCATGGACACAACAAATTTAGATTTTTTTTTCAGGTTTTGTTGTCAGTTCATACCTTACTTATCGTGTGTCAAAAAATATATATCCCTCAATTCTTTTTCTTTTATGCTAAACACTATATATATGCTGAGACCAAAAGTGAAGGAATCCACTTTACTTAATAAGATCCATGAAAAAAGTATGAAATGCATGATAAGATATTGACAGATTTAGTGCAACATGAAAAAAAATATCTAATGACATTCTTTGTGTGATCTATAGGTGAATATATTAGGTGATGGTGCTACGAGATTTGGACGGTTTTGTCCTACATTAGCCACTAAACGCGTTCTTATTTCCAAAGAAGTTGCCTTTTACACTTGGGATTTTCATAACAACGTCAATGAAAACTAAATCCTGATCTTAAAGCAGATTCCAAAGGCCTGAGATGCTTCTAATTGGTGGTAGGTGAGTTATAGCTCTCTCAGCTGCTCTTTGTGGCTTTCTGTTTGCAGTCACTTTCTAACTAATAAAAAGTTTCCACTACCATCTCTAGTTAACACAGACAAAACAAATTAACTATTTAATATCACACATAAGGATGTTCAGGTTTACAGGGTTTCGATTTAGCATTCCATGAAAGTTGCATGCGTACGAGAATCAAATGGTCGAACAGGAAAAGAAAATCTGCGTTATGGTCAATGGCGGTTTGGTTATTTATCTATCTGCGTAACCTGACTAAGATTTAATTACGAACTTAAATGCTTTATTATATTGGATATGAAATGAAAGCTCCCTTACCCTAATTTTTGTTTGTGTAGGCTTTAATTGCTCATGAATTGGGAAATCTTACCTACATTAACCTATAAAAATGACTCTCTTTTGGCTCTTGAAAGCCGGGTCTATGTGCTTTAGAAAAAAAAAATTGAAAGAGAAATCTAAAGTGCATATTGGAGCTAGAGAACTGGCATATGTATAGTTCGTCGAGATGCATGTCTAAAATTAGTTTCCAAATGACTAATAACCCTAATAGAAAGGGTTTTAGAATGTTCAATTAGATTAATCCAAGCAATCATTATGGTTTTGATGGCATCTATATTTCACATAGATGGCATCATCAATCATTTTATGCGAGACACCTGGAGTAGGCTCTTCAAACCGAAGTTACTAGGTAATTATATTTATAATTAATTAATTATTCAAGGTGCTAAACTCACTTATAAATTTGATGTTAATGATTTAAGTGTAGTTCTCTCTTAGTTCCAAATCATATCTTAAAAAGAAAAATAAGATGTTTTGAATTAAAGAAGCAAACAAATAGGGATAATTAATCGGCCAAAGTAGGGATGGTTAGTCGGAAAGGAAGAATTACTATTAGTACTTTGTGTTGCATTGTTAGTGATGACTATAGTTTAAATATCCTAAATTTTGCAAATTTGATTACAAGAAGTTTTTTAACTCAATTTTCTATGGTGTCAAGCTTAGAAAGATAAATAATAGAAACAAATTTCTTTCATAAATACAAGATACTAGTCCTTGTTTTCTATTACAATAAAAAAGAAGAGAGTCTTGTATTCCCATTTTTTATATTTGAATTCTCCATCTAATGCTACCTTCATGCACTCATCACCAAAAATGTTGAAAAAGAGTCCCAATTCATAATTTTATGACAATGGTTTCTAATTAGATAATATAGGTAGCCTTTGATAAACACAAATGCTTATTGTTACGACAAACATAAAATTGACAAAAAAGATGTGTTGCATTATCCTGACTCTATTTGAAACCCTTCATTAATACTTCCAAGTTTGTGTACCTCACAAAATCCAATAGCCTTAAATTCCCAATACTAATTGTGTTAGGTTAATTTATGACGAGTAGTAAATGGTATGCAGATTATAATTATATCCAAGATAAGTACATGAAAAGAATACGTGTGTCATGTTCTACTAGATGATGAATAAAAGGAAGTTGATCATTAATAATAAAAAGAAGAGAAAGTCTTGTATGCCTATTTTTGATATATGGATTCTTCTTCTCTTTCTACTTTTTATGCACTCATCACCAAAAATGTTGAAATAGAGTCCTAATTCATAATTTTAAGACAATGGTTTCTAATTAGACAATATAGGTAGCCTTCAATGTACCCAAATGCTTATTGTCACGACAAACATAGAAATTGAAAAAAAAAAAGATGTGTTGTATTACATTAGCTCTATTTGAAACCCTTCATTAATACCTCCAAGTTTATGTACTCACATCCAATTGCCTTAAATTCCCAATACCAATTGTATTAGGTTAATTTACAACAAGTAAATGGTATGTAAGTTATAATTATATCCAAGACAAATACATGAAAAGAATACATGTGTGTCATGTTCTTCTAGATGATGAAAAGGAAGTTGATCAATACTTCTACTATATGACTCTAGTTCAAATGTCATCATTTCATCAGCTTCACTTCCTTGTCCCTTTCTTTCCTAAAGAGATAAGTAAAAGTTACAATTTCCCCACACAAATAGAAAACAAAATTTCTCTTCACTCCCCCCCATCAACCAATCTTCCATTTTCCTTTTCAATAAAGTTGTCACATCCTCCTCTTAAATTCCCACTTTTGTTGAATGACCATGTCAATAAATTAAATACATTTAAAGTTTCATTGGCATTCTAGTTGTCATCCTTTAACCAAGGTGATATGGCTACATGTGGGATGGAAGTGCTGAAGTCATGTGATGAGTAGTATTATTTTGTTCTGGGCAATAAGGGAGCAAGTCTAAATTATGATAGACGTATATATGGGAATTCATAAATTTGATAAAATAAAAATAAAAAGATAAGTTTGAGAAATTGTTGATGTTTAATAAAATAAAATTCCCAAGAAAATTATATGCTACATATAACATGAAAATTTTAACTTGAATCAACTCACATTTATCTTTTCGATTATGTATAGCAATTATAACTGCTTACTCTCATTGTTGGGCCCATATATACAAAACATGAGCCCATTTTTATCTTCCATAGATTCACATCACGTAAGAAAATATATATTTTTTAATTTTATAAAGCGCATAAGTAGGCTTGGTAATCAAGTTCGGACTTAACCTATTACCACTTGTACTCAAATAATATTTTATAAAAAATTATATAATTTTCAATTATATCATAAATTAATAATTCATGAGTATGTACAAACAATTACGATATTTTTAACATATGAGTTGTTACATGATATTTAGAATTTAATTGAATCATATTTCAAAATTTTCTTATTACATCTAAAATTTAGTAGTTGAATAAATATAATAAATACTTAAATTCTATGGTATCCATTTAATTGATTAGATTAGTATGGTTAGATGAATTTATAATTAATTAAATATTATATCAAAATTTGAATACATTTTATAAATTAATAAAATACTAATTTATCTTTTAATTAATAGATTTTACATAATTATGAAATTACTAGTTTATAAAAGTTTTACTATATTTATATTGATTGCAATCCTATATTGTTAAAAAAATAGTTTGTTTCACTAAAGGGTTTAAAAATTACCTGGACAATGAGGATTTAAGTTATACAATAGAACAAATAGGAGAAGGCAGATGGAATTCATAGGAAACCTAGAGGAGGATTCAACAAAATTCACATGCAAAGTATAATGACACTAACTAGAGAGAAGCAGATCCTCGATAATGAATCAAAAACTTGAGATCAAAACTAAAGATGATGAGAAGAACCAAGAAAAGCGATATCAGAAGCAGAAAAGAAAGACCAACCTCCTTATAACACTTATGACCAAAATCCTTAAAGGATACATAGTAGAATTACTTATCTATAATAGGGTAAGAAAAGCCCCTTGTAAATTTGGTTACATAAGCTCCATGTATAAAGAAATAAACAGTCAAAATGCAACCTATTTCATCTAAATATGGTAGCCTTTGTGGAAGAAACCATCTAAAGTATGTAAAGGATCTATTAAGGATAAGTGTAAGGTTAGATTAATGCCCTGTAATTTTTTTTTTTCACTTGTAAACACTTGGAGAGCCATAACTTATTGGGTAGCACATGTACGACTTTCCCCAATTCTTCTTATTCCAAAAAATAAGGTTTTAAAATCTTTAAAATATCAATGAAAGGATTTTTCATTATAACTAGTGGCTAAAAAGAATATTTGAAGCTATTAAATAAATAATAAGCAAGTTTCCAGCATAAACTCTCTTATACCTTCATTTCTCTTATCGCAAGATTGAAATAACAAATCAATTCAAATAAATCCATTGGTTGAAGGGAGCTTGCATATCTAATTACTTAATTATATAAAATGGTTACCACAAATAATTGGACGCAAATTTGAGACAAGAAGTGAAGTTGGCATATCAAATTTGAGGCTCGAGATCTCTTATGTCACTTGAGACAAGCAAATTTCTTGCAAGGAAGGGAAGAGATAATTGCTTTTACATGACCCCATCATGAACCCTTCTATATAGATACATATTAAATTATGTTGTGCAAATGATCCAAACTTTTTATGGTATAAAATAAAACTCCAAATCCAAGATGGTCTAAAGAATGCAATGAAAGAGCCAAAATACAATTCTAATTGCTTAAACATCTAATAATCTGATGTGTGCAACTATAAGCATTGTATGGTCGGTCAATGACATACCTTATTCATGTCTTCCCCACTTAACCATTGATTATAATGTTTACAACAGCAACTTTTGTTTCTATTGCTGGCAAATTATATGGACAAAGTCTGAGAGAAACTATCCTTACCAATCTCTTCCATATTATCTTTATTATGAGAAGATTAAATACTATGTTGTTATAATAGCCAGATATATTGATGAATTAAACATAACTGAATGAGAATTATAGGTTGAAGAGTTGATACAGTCTTATACCCACCATCCCACTTCACCATCCATATGAAAATATATGATTATTTTTTTGTGCGAACAATTGCATTTTTCTCCTCATGCACATATAAAGAATCACATTTTCATTATTCTAATAAAGCCTTTGATAATTACTAAAAAGGAAAAGAAGATTTTATAACCATCAAATATTTAACTTCAATCTAGTTTCTTCGACAATTAATTCTACTACCTATTTATTGCCTCTTCCCCCTTATAAGTTATATTAAGAATATATTAACTAATTCATAAGTTACTAGTCCCTCGTACCAACTCTTCAATATATGTATAGTCATTTGGAGCCTATACCATCTTTTGACTATAGGATAGCTTTTTTTTTTTTTTTTGCCCTACAGTCTAAACTAATTTTTGAAATGTGCATGCTCTATATAATATGCTAGTTATAATTGACAATGTATATATATTATGATAACTTAACCAACATATAAATAATCAACATATCACACTATTATGATTTATTCGTCCTATTAAGTCTCTTAATATTTTGAAAGGAATGAGAGAGTTCTTAAACATACAAATCATTTTTTTTTATAAGAATTCATATGCTAGGGAGGCTCATTTAAGGTCATACTTCACGATTAGCTTCTAATTTGAGATGTGTTCATAATAATTCTTCTTCCCCACAAATTTTGTTAATAAAAATTGATTAAATTTTAAAATAATATGTAAAGATTTCAAAGTATTTGAATTTAAAAGTAAAAGTTGATGTAAATTAAATTTATCATTATCTACTATAATTCAATATTATGGTTACACATATATTTTAAGATAGATTATCTTATTCATAAAGGATAATTATTTAATCTTAATAAAAAATTCATATGTATCATCAATATAACTAATAAAGTATCTCAATAATAGAAGTATATTGGTCTTACACAAGTAAATATACTCTTTGTTCTTCCTTCTAATTCATAATTTAATTAATAATCTCTCAATTAGGAAAAACTTTCCCTCTCTCACATATTCAAATAAAGTGGTGAAGTAATTTTCCCTCTTAAATATTTGTTGCACCTACTAGAATCTTGAAGTCATAATCATGTAAAATTGTTTTCTTTTAACATATGACCAATTTTTGTCCTAACCGCTTGTTACTTTCAACCTTAAGCCTCCAAGAAACAAGTCTTCCAAGATGGGGTGTGGAAAGTGGAAGAATCGGAGGAAGATGGAGACTAAAAGGATTCATCACAATCATAAATATGTAATTCCTTTCTTCAATTTGAATCAAGGGTTCTAATAATATCTGGTATGCTAAAGAGGATATCTGGATTGTTTAAGTGGATAATCAGTATATATATCTCTATAAGTTTTACTTTTTTGTTATTTCTAATTAACAAAAATTAGAATATAAGTGAGATTAAAATTAAACAACTGACTTTTTTATTAAGCATATGATAATTCCATACCTATTTATAAGT
>JAOQMP010000001.1:14203840-14222298 GCA_027563575.1 Erythroxylum pedicellare
ATTTTTTAAATCATATTTGTTTAATAACTATTTAATATTATTATTTATGAATTTTATTTATTTAATAATTCTTCAATTTTTTTTTAGTATATCAAAATCTTATACCAAAATTAAATTCCAACTTCATAAAGTACGGTAAACCTTTGCTTTCTTATAACTAAACTACTGCTTAAATTTTGTCATATCATAGAGACAGAAGGTTATGGTAATTACAACAAAACCAAACAAAATGTTGAAATAAGAAGGTTACAACATCCAAACAGTTAACTTTAAAACAGTTACGCAAATTAGGAATAAAGATCCAAACATAGCATCCATTTTGATTCCTTATTCCATAATAATAATTGCATAGGAATGCAGTCATTATAGCTAAGAAAATGTTGTCAATTGCCACAACCACCATTCCCAAATTCTACCTTGTTATCTTGGATGTCATAAAGTACACTTAGCTTCGTTGCCAAGTTTAACTCTATCTTTGTCCAAGCAACATGTCAATTCTCTAGTTTCAATAAAAAGTTGGAAAGGTTCAACCTTCTCAGGATCTAAGAGTCTCCACTCTGCATTAGTTTTTTTATTTGCTTTGCACGTTTCTTCTTATGAATAGCAATGGTTGCATCATTATAAGCAAGAATGAAATTTTTTAACAAAATCACTTCAAAAAGATGCATAAATTGTTAATAATCTAAAAGATGAGTGGCATCAGAATTAGAAAGCACAACACAATTGCTAAAACTAAGCCTAGAAAATATTTTAGGAAATTTTAATTTAAACTTTAGTAGTTGGCAAAAAATTGACCAACGGATAAAAGGTATAGCTTATGCTAAATTCAACCTTAATCAGAAACTAGTAAATAGAAGGTATAATGAGCTTACATGTCCTTAGTATTGATATACATAAGCTTGTGACAATAAAGATGCTGATTTCCACATACTGTGCATGAATAAAATTGAGAAAAATGCATATTTCCAATAGTTGGAACCATTAATCAATCTGATATTAAGAATTAGAAGAGTCACCGGCTATTTACTAAAGAGGATAATGTAAAACATCTACAGGTACTTGAGAAATCCGTGTATGAATTACCATCGATTGATAATCATTTACATCAAGTAAAACATTGTATGCAGTCAACTTAATATCAATTTAATTCTTAAACCATATAGGGCTTCTGAAACCTAAATTTTAGTTTTATCATGTCTACTTTAGTTGTTCAGACTACATGAAGGTACCAATTTTCCATGGTTTGAAGGGAAGTCCCTTGGATCCAAAAAAAACTCCTTTGGGATATAGTTTATTCCTACCCGCAGATCTGCTGCAGCTTCGAGATCAATAATCTTGAAAGTACGAGGCTCTATATGGACAGTATTATCAATAAGAAATCATGGTCCATATATTACTTAAAGCTTATTTTTACTTAAGTGATTGCATGAGCTAACATTATAGGGGAACTCTCTGCTCTGTGTCAAATCACACAATGTGGCTTCACATTCAAACCGCTATAACATCCAATATTTAGCGCCTTTCTTCGAATAACTTTACGAGTAGATTCAAGATGAGAGTTTTAGTATTTAAGTGAAAAATGAGAAACTGAAACTCGTGATCTACAATATAACTAGTTAAATATCTTGAGATAATGATACCCTTAGTTTATATGATAACACTAGTCATAACAGAGTAACACCTCAAGAAATCCATACAGAAATTCGGCACAACTGCTCACACAAGCTCTTCAAACACGTTCATTCATCCAAATCTCCACAACTCCATATTTAGTGGCCTTTTCCAAAACTAAGTCACCTTGCCTCTAACATTAAGTAAAAAGTATAAATTAACAACCCACATTTGTTTCCTAATCTTTCTCATTCATTCATTTCTCACATTCACTTATTATTAAATGAAAGTAACAAAAAGGAATAAGGAAAAAAGTGAATTGCCATTATCTAGTATCCCATTTCCTGATGCAACACAAGATTTCAGAAATAGAGGAGTATGTGCTTCTGACTCACTCCTCTATTCATATCCAAGAATTATAGGTCTCATAATGAATCAAAAGATATCCAAGACATAAATGCACAATCGATATCAGAATCCACCAAAATAACTAAAACCAATTGAAATAAAATTGCATGTTGTGAACCAACAAAAAATCAAGAAACTAATAGAAAATGTGGAAGCAAGAACCTAGAATCAACAAGACATTATTTCAAACACTTGAAGTACCTTGGAAGAAGTCTTTTTTGCTAAAGAAACTCTATAAACCACTCCAAATGATCATTTAATAGGTACTTGAGGAATCAGTTAACAAGTTTTGGTACTTTGTACATCGTTCATCATTGTTGCATCTGCAAGCAAAGTGAACCACATTAAATTATGGCTCCTGCTAATCAGGTGAGTTAAAATTTGTGTTAATGATAAGGTAAATCCACAAAGGAAATCCAGAATGCATGCCTGACTGAAGCAACTTCACTTCTCAGATTATTTAGTTTTGTGCAAAACCTGTCATTTCCATCTCTTAAGTGATGTATCAGCTCTTCTACGACTACCATTGAATGATATATATATATATATATAATTACACTTACAAATAGATAACTAACTTGGGTTATATCTATACAATCTATACCATAAAAGGGCTTTTGAACTTAATTTCCCATATTGCTACAACAAGACTTTTGGTTAGGATGAAGAAATGAGCTTACTAGAGACATAATTCAAAAACTTGACTTCTTGATGTTCATTAATCTCATACAACTCGGAGAACTTCTTTTTCAATTTCTACATTTCTCAAAGCAAACTAGATTTATCTTATTCCATTCTTCAATTTCTAGTGAAAACCAAAACCACCCTATAGAGATTTATATATTTAGCTTTCTCTTTATGGAAATCAAAAACAAATCAACTAAGAAAAAAGAGTTCAATAAGTCCATTCCTGAGGTAGTCTCAACACAACTTCGACTCGTAACCCTCTTCTCTACTGTGCCAGAAGACCCTCAATTCTTGCATCCAAAACAGCATCTACATTGAGTTCTTTATAAATTAAGTTAATTATGATTATATGAACGCAATTATAAAAAGAACTGTATAACAATGCAGGTTTAAGATAAAAAAGGACTTGCTCACCATATTCAGAGGCAAACCTATTGGTGTGGAGAGGATGGACCATTAAACATCCTGGTAGGAACAGTAACCAATGTTAATTTTCATGTCACATGCAAGTCCTAAGCAATGACCTAACAAGCTATTCAAACATTGGAAACTCTATTCTTTACCTTGTTTCTTCATGCAATCTAGTGGATTGCCATATCTACGAGGTAAAAACACCTCAGAATTGGTGCTCTTTTCGCGTTTAACACCATCACCAGGTCTATTGATAATGACTTGTCTTATACCAAAATTAATGTGATTGAGCTAAACTTGAGGTGGAGGCCAAGCTGATTAGGGAAGAAGAAATGATCTCACTCTTTTACCATTTTCATAACCCACAAGTCTTGCTCTGTTCTAGATTTGCTCTTGTAAATGGACCTACTAATCTTGGAAATCTCCTTTCACTTGCTCTCATTGTACCCAGAACTGTGGTCTTGGTACTTGATCTTGGTTAAGATACTGTGAAATAGAGGACCCAATAAAGCTTCTAATGAACAGAGCATGCATGAAATTAAACAAGTTTCATCTTATTTAAGTGGTCTTTTACCTAATTAATGCGCAAAAGAACATGTTGTTCTTGACAAATGTTAAACATCTGACCTTCATTGCTCATCTTTAGCCTAGCTACCTAGCTGGCGGCTTTATAGATAAGATCACACGGATCGATGTTTAACTCAAACGACATCATAGGCAGTGAGATCTTGACCTTTGAACTAACATTACTAGAATTCGACCAGCTCCCAATTCCACTCAACGTCGACTTAGGTGAACCAGACATGACCCACTTGGATTTCTAATATAAAAAAATTTACACTACCCTCATTACTCAACAAAGGCTCAATAGCAAAAAGGTAGAGAGAAAAAAAAGTGGTACCTCAGGTTTGATAGTGAGTTGCTGAGTGAGGCGGCGAGTCAGCCCAGAGAGGAAGTTGTCATCGCCGTTGTCATCATCGCTGCTCTCCGCTGACCCTACAATTGACTCAACTGGAGAGCTGAGAGAAGAAGAAGAGCGTAAACCTTGTGTTGCTTTTGGCTTGCTGCAGAGAGAAGAAGGCAGAGAGAAGAAACCAATTTTGGGTTGGAAGAAGGCAGAGAGAAGAAACCAAAGAAGAAACTAGAGAAGAAGAAACATCAGAGAAGAAACCAGCTAGTGGGACATGAAGACATGAGAAGAAATTGTTAATTTTAAATAGCTAACGGTGACTTTTTATTCAACAAAACATCGCGGTTTCTATTTCGTGATGTTTTAATTAAAAAACATTACAAAAAGTGTTACAAATCTGCAACGTTTTTATAAAACGTCATAGAAAATTTGAACTTTTCGTAACGTTTTTTAAACATCACGAAAAGTCTTAACATTCAGCAATATTTTATCAATAAAACGTCGCGAATTGTATTGTTTTCTTGTAGTGTAGGTTGTACGAAGAACTTTAATAGACTAGATAGTTGCCAAGAGTATTAAGAGGCTAGAGAGCATATTTGAGCACATGTGTGCATTGTATAAGCCTTATTAAGCTATAGTTCATTAGTGTGAGCAAGAAATGGAAGTATTGAAATGCATATGGCTGTGTTAGTATAGTACTTGAGAGAAGTAGTAGGATATATAATATTAGGATTCCTCTGCATCTTAAACGAGAGTTGTAAAGGACTTCTCTATACTCGTAACATTATTTACCCATTGTAGAGAAAATATTTTATTGAGAATTTCTTTTCTCATTGAAGAAAGAGAAAAAATGGAATTACTAATAAAGCTTGAGAAGTAAATGCACTCAAGTTTTTTAGTCAAACTATTATAAATTGATCTTATGTTACTTTTTTATTATCTTTGTTATTATGTTTTTACATTCTAATTTTTTTGCATGATTATAGTTGTTTAAATTAAATAGAACATGCATATTGAAGTAACATATTCATATTCCTAAGGAATTTATTCATTAATTTTTAAATAGGCTGATATATATATATATATATAATTCATCATGGTACAACCAAAATTTTAATCAAATACTAAGCAAGTTATCTATTCACATATTTATTTTTAAATTAATAAATTTTAAATTAAAAGCCCTTGCATTTTCACTTAAGTATACATACTTGATAAGTTGTAATTATCTTATTTCAAACTTCTTCCTTTTAAAGAATCATAAGAAAATGGATCAATATCAATTATTTTTAGCAATATGTAATTAACAAAATTATATAATGTTAGTGGTCATCTAATAATAAATATGATATGAAGAAAAATATGATAAAAATAATATAAACTTACATGAAACATAAAAAAGATATTTTATTCAGTTGTAATGGTGCAAATCATATTTATGAATAACAGGAATGGAATTTAAGAATCACTGAAAATATACATGTATACTTGTTAATTTTAGTGCGTAATATTGATAGACAAAAGAAAAGTTTAAAATTTTTATATTATAAACTTTTAAAAAAGAAAAGTTTAAATTTTTTATATTATAAACTTAAAAGACTTACTTAAAACTGCAATCTACTTCTCATATAATAAAGAATAATTATGATAATCTATAGAATACGTAAAAATAATATTTATGTTTATATTTCTTACAAATTGATGCTATTTTTACTTTTATGTTATATTTTAATTTTAGAATAAAAATTTAATATTTCATAAGCTTAAAGTCAAGTTCACTTTATCACTATATAAATATATAATCAGAGAGAGAGAGTAAGTACGTATTTTAAAAATAAATATGAAATTTTTATAAATATATTAAAATATTTTTATATCTTACTTTAAATTTTATAAAATATTTAAATTTATTGATAAATTGAAAAAGAATTTTTTTTTGTACTAGTAACTGGTTTATGGATGAGCACTTTTGGAGTAGTCAGTCTAACTCTGAACCTACGTGCCTATAACTTCGTTTCTCAGAAAATCTGTGCAGCAGAAGAACCTAAATTTGAAGCTTTCTACACTAAAAAGAAATGATTTAAAGTGGCATTTTCTACTAAGAAACCGCCCCAAAGCCAAGTCACTGTGGTATCTCCTACTATAGGTATAGCGCTAGCTAAGCTTGTAATTACTATAACTCCCCAAAAGCTTATTTGACCCTAAGATAGATTGATTTTTTGTACCCTTCATTTAACAAAATGGGTTCGATTCTATAGTATAAAACCAAACCAATCGGACTTAAGGAACTAACAAAAGGAAATCAGAAAAAGAGGATGTTAGAATTATAATTCCTTTTTTTAATCTTGCTCTTTTTCTTAGAAGCATCTTTGACATTTTGATAAGTATTCAACACAACATAGGTCATCAAAAGGATCTCAGAGTCCCAACCAAGCACGAAAGCTAAGATATTTTAAAAAATAGATTCCTATTTGAAGAGTGCATAACCGCATGGATAAGCTCACACTAAGTTGTCAATTTGGGATCTAATTTGGGATTTTCCTTTAGAGGTGTCAAGAAGGAATTGGAATGTAATAATATTAATTCATTCAAATATAGAAGAAGAGGTTTTCTATTGATTCAAACATTGTACCTATGGGATAGGGATAGCGAAAGAGGAAAAAAGATCGTTGTTTTCCATTTTATTAAATACTTGTACCTATTAGTTCCAATTTGAATATTTTCTTTGTTCAGGTATCGACGCAATCAACCATATGCCTCGTCCTACATTAAAAGCTAGACTATTCATTAAAGATAAAAGTACATTGAACTTATAAGAAGTTTTACCCTGAGTAGATTGTATCCATTAGGCAAGTATGGGCTCAATCAAGATTTGTTTCTCTGACATACCAAAAGCAAGCATGACATCATTATGAACATAAAATCCAAAGTATGGAATCTTAGAAAGAGGTTGGCCTAACTTAAATGGGATATGATAGCTTTTTTATGGTCTAACATTGTTGCCAAGTCGATCCAGGGTAAGTGTTCAAATCTATTATGACATAGTTGAGGGGCGCTCAATGGACATTTTTGGACTTTGAATTGATGTTAAAATCTTTTTTTTTTTTGTGCAACCTAATGTATTACTATCTTAATTATTTGTTCCTAGATAGGATTCCTTTATGTTTTACTTTTACATAGAACATATTACTCTTACTTTTTTTAATTAACTATATTCCAAATCTTTGGCCCAAATCGGGTGAGAAGTCATTGGATTAATTATTACTAGTAGATATCCCAATATCTTATCTATATTTAAGCATTCAAAGGGTATCTTTTATTTTTTTCCTTTAACAATCATACCTTGATCACTTCCTCCCTCGAGCGCTAACAACAGCAGATAAGAGAATTGCTTTTGAAATTAGACTTGTTTGCAACTAATAGTTCTGTCCTACTTTGATTTTTTATGATTGATTAGAATATCATTCACTCTGTGAGATAACTTATCTAACATTAAGGTTTAGTGACTCCGTCTATCTTACCAGCTTAGCCGAAATATATAATAATTGCTTTCTTCATAATATTGTGTGTGTGTGTGTGTGTGAGAGAGAGAGAGAGAGAGAGTATTTGCATAGTATTTTGTTCAATATTTTAAATAACAAAATATATCATTTTAATATTATAAATACTTAATATGTACATGTTTCAAAAATAATTATAATTTATTAATAATAACTACCTTATATAGAATGAATTAATTTTTAAATAAAAGTTTGTCATTTGATAATTAATGTATACTAATATTAAGTGGCTAAAATACGTTGTAAATTAAAAATATTTTGATATATATGAAATAGATGTCTAAGTTTAATATTGTAAATACTTAATGTGCACATGCTTCGAAACAATTAAATTTTACCAATAATTAAGTATTTTATATTTGTAAACTAATTTTAATTTTATAAATAAATATTTACTATCTTAATATTGGCTAATTGAATACACATTATTAAATTTAGAGTTGATTTTTCACATCATATTATTTTAAATCTAACTCATCAAGTTTTCATATTCACAATTTCGTAGCTTTTGATTGAGCCACAAAGAAAAATGATTATTTGATTCCGTACTAAGTTCTAGAATTTCATAGCGTATCCTCCACCAATTGGAATGGTATGAAATTAGTTTTTAAACCCATTTTCTCAACATAGTAGTGGGTATTAGAATATTAGTCCTGACATCTTAGAGTTGGATTGCAAATGCATAACTAAAACTGAAGGTTTCATGGTATAAATGACTTGTAAAGTTAGTTGGAGGCTGATTTTAATTGCAGCCTTCCATTCCACCTGAGAATGAGAGACAGATGCAGACAGGGTGGTGGGATAAGGGTATAAAGGGATGTAACAGTGATGAGCTTTGGTTAAAGTAAGGTGTGGGAATAACCAAAATGCAAGGTGTATGCGATCCCGAGAAAACAAGCACGCAAAGGATGCCTTCCCTTTATTTACTTTTCTTTTCTTTTCTGCCGCGAACTCTCTTCTGGAGACCCTTAAGGGAGTCTGATGAATCACTGTAAAGGGCTTCAGACATTTGAGTTTCAGAACAATATAAAAGAAGGTCGTTGCTTCCAATATGACTTTGAAAAGAGAAAAACAGCAAGTTATGAGAAAGAAGGATCCACAGTTTCATCTTATTTTAAAATTGTAATCGTTATTAAAGCGTACGCCAACAAAGATCCATTCATTTGCTAAACATTTTCTTCCCTTATCCATGGACTAGAAACGTATAGGTTGCCATCCTTGTATTTGATCCAAGATGAATATTCAAGACCAGTTGCATTTCCAACTAGAACGAAAACATTAATGGCATAACCAGGTGCAATGTTGAAATTACCAAAACCAGGATTGTTGCCAGCTACTAGTTTGAACTGCTGGATTCCATATATGATGCCCATTCGTACATAGATCCATATATGATGCCCATTCGTACTTAGATCCCTAGGCATTTAGCAAATAACAGCTGCAATTCGATGGATAAGGATAAAATAGCCAGGTATGGGCATCTAAGGAAGACAAATTGGAGAAAGGAACAAACAGTAATGCATAAGATCTAGGAAAATTGGTGATTTTGGTGTTGCTCTTGTATCACGGGTACTAAAATGAGGATGCAAAGATGCTCCTCACGGTATGTGACATTAAGGCGTGCAATTAAAATGGACATAAAATTAGCAATCGATACATTAGTACCCTAAATGCTTAAGGTATAAAGAAACAGATCTTACAAAGTTAGGGCCAAGAATATAGCTAATAATTTATTTTTTTAAAATCGAGATCCATGAAACAAATTACAGATAAACTAAAATACTAGTTCTTAATACACATGTACTAACACAAGTGAAAGTCTTTTTTTTATAGACAAAATAATAGACACAAAAGCAATCAATGCATGTTGTAGCATGATATTGTAAGAAGAGAGTTAACTTTGAAGCAACTGGTAAAGTTACTCCTTTGTAACTATAAGGTCACAGTTTAAATCACACAAATAACTTCTTTGTAACCATAAGGCCATAAGGTCACGGAAAAGCCATGTACAATATGAGAGGCTAATAGAGAGGCATCTTATTAAGGATTTAACATACATACATGAGGAAGATGGAATGCCAACTTACTTTTTGAGAAGAAGTTAGAGCTTGTCCACATATAACTTCATCAATTGGGGATCTTAAGTATGATATATGGTAACCAGTCTGGGAATCATAGGCCTACTCAATACTATTGCATGTCAGGATATTTGTCACAAACATGTGAAAGCTAAAATACAATCCATATGCTTCCATTTCAACAAAAACTCAATTTCACCCATCATTAAAAACAATTGTTCCACATATTTACATGAGAATCTAAAAGTTCACTTTAGAAATAATTAATAGAATGCTAGACTTACATAAAAGTATGATTATTTAGGATAACCTTGTTGTTGTTACGGCTCTAAAGGAGCATTAGACTATGGTCTCAAACCAAACCAATATTATAGTAACTGTCTAAGTTTGGAGCTTAAAGACTTATCCGACTATTAATTTTTATCCCATATCAATTAAATAGTAAAATTACTACTGATAATAAAATCTTTAAAATAAGTTTGAATGTCCCCAATTTTGATACAGGGTAACATGAAAAATATTTAAAATGGATACAAACCTTGTTTTAAGCCTCATATCAGGATCTATTCATGAGACAATTTTATTTGAAATTTTAAAGGGAATTTATGATGAAAAGAGTGATAGAAGGGTGGAACTCATCAAAAGTGTTACAGGGTGGAACTCATCAAAATTGTTACCTGCCACAGGGCTTAAAGAAAAAGAGAGCTAACTATTTTAATTTAATAAACTTTCTTACTTGTCCTCTTTCATTTCATTCATCTTTTTAAATAACAAAGTTAAGTTGCTATTTTAGATGGTACATAATACTTGGGATTTTAATCCTTTTTATTATAAGACATGACATGTTGATGAAATTCACGATGGATATGATAAGTTCAGCTCTGCCAGCCAAGAAAAGGTATCTAAAGCTCCAAGAAGCAATTATAAAATTGATTTTATCAATTATACAAGCATAATCCTTGACACGCATCCTAGCATCTGTCATAGGTATACCAAGATACATAAAACGCAGCTACTGTTTAGAAATTTCAGAAATGGTGGATAAGGTTGCTTCTATATTGGAAGCCTTATGTGATAAAAATAACTGCTCTTTAAGTAATTAATAGTAAGACTAGACATCCTACTGAACATTTTAAGACCTTTCATAAGCACTGATATAAACATAGGATCAACATTAGAGAGCAATGTGTATAATTATTACAATTTCGTAGATTTTTACACTTTTTTTGGATTTGATCAAAAAGCAAAATTTAAGGGCAAGATATTGCCATTAGTAACCTAGGTTCCTCCTCCTTTCTTAATAGTGCATCAATAACTTTATTGGTTTTATCTGACATGTACTTGACATGAAAATCAAAGCCTAATAGCTTACTAATTTAATGTTGTTGTGAAAAGGTGGTGAAATTTTGTTTCGACAAGAATTATAGGCTATAGTGATAATATTTTTATAAGAAAATATCTCCCCCATAAATAGGGCATCTAGTGTTGCACCACCTTAGCTAAACCAATTAGTTCACATTCATAAATATGAAGTTTAGAGTACTGATCCACTAATTTCCTACTGGAAAAGGTAATGGAATGGCCTTCTTGTTTCAAGACGACCCCTATCATAGATTTAGAGGCATCACATTCCATCATAAACTCCAAATGAAATTTGAATAGTTGTAAGACAAATGTATCGACAAGTGCTATCTTTAGAGCCTAGAAAGCATGAATTGCTTTTAGGTTCCAATTAAAAGCATGCTTTTTGAAAAGGTTGGTAAGAGGTGCTGCGATCTTGCCATAATTTTTTATAAACTGCCTATAATATTTAGACAAGCCAAGGAAACCTCATAGGGCCTTTATTGTTTAGGGGTTTAGGTCACTTTTTCATTACTTAAGTTTTAGTGCGATTCATCGACACATCTAGAATACTGATAATGTGTCCCAAATATAATATCTTAGTTTCATTGAAGGAGCACTTTGACTTCTTAAAAATAGTTATGAAAGCATAAGAGATTAAAAAATTCAACCATGCTGAAGGTGTTCTACCCATGTCTTGTTATAAACAAAAATATCCTAAAAAATAATAGGACAAATAAGGTATACTTAGAATGCGGTGTTCATAAAATCTTGAAAGGCAGGAGTATTACTTAATCCAAAGGGCATCACTATAACTTCAAAGTAGCCATAATGGGTGCAAAAAGCAATCTTCTCAATATCCATAGGATTCATACATATTTAATGGTACCTAGAATAGAGATTGAGTTTGGTGAAGTACTTAAGGTCATACATCTCATCTAATAACTCATCCACTATAAGAATTTGAAACTTATCCTTCATTGTTTTTTCATTAAGCTCCGTCGACACAAAAACACCATGATTAATCTTATTTCTTTACCAGTAAAACTAGCAAGGAACAGTGGGATCGACTAGAACAAATAATGCCTTTACTAACCACATCTTTACATTGTTTCTCTATTTTGTTTTTTTTTTTCAAGAATGGATAACATTATGGGCTTGCCACCATAAGACTCATTCTTAGCAGCAAAGGAATATAGTGGTCTTTTGTACGAGGTGGTGATAATTCTTCTAGTTCTTGAACAAAATTTGAGGATGTAACATTGCACTAGCGACCTAAGCTACTAGGGAAAGACTTAACACTAGCAACATAATCTCCTCATCCTTTCTAATAGTGCATCAATAGCTTTATTAGGTATGTCTATCTTTTTCTCGACATGAAAATCAAAGCTTAATTACTTACTAATTCAATGTTGTTGTAAAGAGGCGATTAAATTTGTTTTGGTAATAATTATAGGTTATAGTGATAAGTTTTTATTAGAAAATGCCTCCCTCATAAATAGGGCAGCCAATGTTGCACCACCTTAGCTAAACCAATTAGTTCACATTCATAAGTAGGGAGTTTAGAGTACCAATCCATCAATTTCCTACTAAGAAAAGTGATAGGATGGCGTTCTTGTTGCAAGATAACCCTTTTCCCACACTCAAAGTCATTACATTCCACCACGAACTCCAAAGTAATGTTGGATAATTATAAGATAAATGTGTATATAAGTGCTATATTCAGAGCTTGTAAAGCAACAAGGGTTTCAACTAAATTTATGCTTTTTGAAAAGGTTGATGATGGTTATTGCAATCTCGTCATAATTTTTAATAAACCTCTAATAATATCTAAACAAGTCAAAGAAACCATATAAGGCCTTTTCTATGTGAGGTTTAGGCCACTCTATCACTATTTGAATTTTGGTGGGATTCATTAACACACGTACACCATTGACAATGTGTCCGAAATACAATACCTTGGTTTTATCGAAAGAGCATTTAAACTTCTTTAAAAATAGTTAGTGAAAGCGTAAAAGTTCAAAAATAATTAGAATGTGATGAAACAATTTTACCAACATCTTACTATAAATAAGAAGTTTATAAAAAATACTAAGACAAACTTATGGAGGTATGCTTAAAATACCTCATTCATAACAACTTGAAAAGTGGAAGAAGTATTACTTAGGCTAAAGGGCATCACCATAAAATCAAAATGGTCATGTGGGTGCAAAAAGCAATATTCTCAATGTCCGTAGGATTTATACATATTTCATGGTACCTGAAATAAAGGCTAAGTTTGGTAAAGTATTTGGAGCCATACAATTCATCTAGTAACTCATCTACTAAAATAATTTGAAACTTGTCCTTCATTGTTTTTGCATTAAGCTCAATCTATATAAAAACACCATGATTCATTACACTACAAGAAAAATGGAGTTTAGCAACAGAAGTTACAAACGTAATGTGAAGGTTTTCCTTCGGCAAGTGAATTCGGCGATGGTCTCTAACCAGAAATGTCACAAATTGAGCTTATGAAGCTTCTGGTCCGGTGGGCCAGTCAAACTCGTTAGGATAAGTAGTATTATTGAACCAGACAAAGCAACAAGCAATGAAACCAAAAACGGATAATACACCAAAACTATAAGATAAACAAGCCTCTTCAATTCATACAAGTGCACGGTGAGCCCATACAAAGGGTTTGGTTAAGATATGCTAGATTCCTCCAAGTATACAAATGGAACTTAACCATACATGCCTACCAATTATATCTTCCAAATAATTAACACTAGCAATGCAACATCCCACTAAAATAGAGTATATACCCGAACATTCAAGTACATATCCTATGATAATGGTATGTTAGAGCAAAACACATATCTAACTTACACATGGCATCATCTAACATAATTTAAAAGTATCAAATTTTAAAATCATTCCTTGCATTCATAGACAAAAGCCTATACTGTATTTTACAATCCTTATATAAGTTCTAGACAAGAAACTATAAAAAAAATGTAAGAACAACTCTTTTGATGTCAGCTGGCAGGCCTCTGAACCATAACTCAGTCCAAAATTTTCCTCTAATCCAGTTTAAGAAACCAGATCTCCTGTCTCATACCTGAAAGCCACGTTGCAATTTTTTATGAGTTTTCCAAACTCAATGAGTGAACCATCATTGTTGATTTCACCCAGGTCAAATACACAAAATCATATATTTCACATATATTCATTCAAATCATGAATAATCCAAATACTCACATTATCATGGTACATCATGTAATCATTGCGAATCAAAATAGATATATACAAATACAGATGCATATTAGACTCTAGATTCGTTATTATTGTTGTGATCGAGCACCTTTCACATACAGATACAAATATTGGCCCATTAGGCTCAGTTAGAAACAAAAATCATGGAGCAAAGCTCTACGTATAGAATACTGAGCTTAAAGCTCTATCAAACTTGTTATTCTGGTCACAACGCCTTTATCTGAGCATGCATTTTATGAAATGCATCAAATTCAGAATATGCCATGTATAGCAGTCATTTATGATGCACAGTTAGAATCTCATAGTCATCGGACCTAAGTCCGATATTAAACTTTTTTTAAGAATACAAATAGCATTTAGAATCCAAATGCAAGTAGAGCACTTTCAATACATTCTCAAATATGAAACTCCTCGAACTATTAAAGTCCGAAACTTATAAACAGATCACAAACAGTTAATAATTAGAAGTTAAACAAATTCAATCAATCCTAGGAAAATCATCTAGGTTAACTAACAATACACTCCAATATGCTATTGCCTGGATGGTTTAGCAATGTCTAACTGGCGTCCAATGTGTTCCTCTATATCATACAAAACACATTTACATATATCACACTTTTGCACAAACGTATAAGTATTCCTTTATGCATATCTATGTATAGAAAATATGTACAATACATGTTCAATGACAATCCAAAGTATCTTATTGTGATTCTTGTCACCATATCATTCATATATCAAAACTCTCATAATTATCATTTGTACTTAGGGTTTGGACCACAATAAAACAATGTGAAACTAATTTCATAAACCAATTGATCATTTCATATTTTTCTAACAATATACTTTCAGGTCAACTTTGCATGATCATTATGATAAGGAAAGTGAAGTAATTTGATAACACTTCATTCTAGAAAATTGTTCTCCCATGTCTCAAGTTTCTATTGATACTAAGATCATTCAATTTGATTCAGTATTCCAAAAGTTATTCTCAATTTACTTTTGACTGTTCTTAAAACATAAGTGTACTCTGTATTCAACTTCAAGTCAGATTCTGTAATTCTTAAAGATAGAATTAAAATTTAATCTCTTCAAAAAATTTGCATCCAGATGTCTATAGTTAAATTTAAACCAAGAATCATTCCATTTGGAAATCTACAGATCAAAGAATGTTTAGAAAACCATTTTTCCTTTAGAAGCTTCGGGTCACGATCGTGCAGAGGCACGATTGCGAGTTTTCAAGCCATCCTGCGAAGTCGATCATGCTAAAGCACGATTGTGCTTTTTGACTTTTTCAGTGATGTCGTGATTGTGTGGAAGCACGATCGTGCATCCTGTTTCTTCTTCTTCACCAAACTACGATTTTCTTTCTCCTTTTTTTTCCATTGTTTTCTAGATTTTCACATTCCAATCTTATTCAACTAACACATAAATCATCTATACTTCTTCCCTTTTAGTTCAACTCAACATAAATAAATAAAAATCCAAGATTCAAACTTAAACATCATGAATTCGATTCTCATACATGCAAATTTCAGTTTCTGCAATTTTTTTCTATATCTACTTTCATCTAATACAGAGTTCCACCTTTCTACACTTTCACTTCATCAAAAACTTATCATTTTATCAACTTTATATCACGACTTCATCAAATCTTCATTTCATATCATTAAATTCATTTATATTAACACTTCACATATTCACGCATAAATAGTACCCATATGTGTTTTTCTCTAAACCAGAACAGGGCATATATATATTCCTACATCAACTTTCATGAACTTTTGTATATCCAAAACAAAACCTATTTCATACTGTTTTGGACAATTCCTATTTCACAAGTCTTTCATCTAATTCATTTATCACCGAAACTACACTTCTCAAACCACTCATGAATAAATTCATGTACAAAGTGAAAACATCAACAAAAATTACGTACTTGATTCAGCTATCATTCCCAGCAGTAAGAGTAACTCAATTACACACAAAGATTCGATATTGGTAAATGAAGAATATGGAAGAGAATTTCGGTGTTGAGTGTTTCTTCATAGTGAAGAACAAAAGCTACAGTAATCTCTTCCTAACCAAAACATAAGCTACATGTATTCTTTGCATGTCTTACACTGGTCACCCAAACAAGTCTGCCACTTATCACACTGCAATTGGTCCATTATTCATCATTTTTCCCTAGTCCAAAAATGCTCCAAATATTTAGAAATTTCTTAAAATTTTCAAAATTTTACCAAAAATTCCAAATCACAATTAATGCACTCCAATTAAATTTTCAAGACAATAAATTCCATATTCCCATTAAAAATCAATTGTAACCCAAAAAATGTCAATGAGTACATGTATAATCATATTAACGTGCAAAAATCAAGTGTATGTGCATGCAATATTTAGTTTAAACATGATATGCAATTTTTTCTAGTTTCTCAATAATTTCTCATAATACACTATTATAGCCCTAACATGGGTAATGGGATGTTACAATTCTCCCCTCCTAAAAAAAATTTTGTCCTCAAAATTTTTACCTGAATGGTCAAATAGGTAGGGGTACTGATTTCTCATATGCTCCTCCGTTTCCCATGTGGCTTCTTTACTCGAATGATTCTTCCAAAGGACTTTCACCAATGGGATCACTCGGTTTCTCAGTTGTTTATTCTGATAGCCAATTATCTTAACCAGTTCTTCAACATAGCTCACATTATTAGAGACTTCAATCTCCTGAGTTGGATCCAACCGAAACCTCCTAAGCATACTCACATGAAACACGTTATATATCTTAGCCATTTCAAAAGGTAAGGCTAACTTATAAGCTAATAGTCCAATTCTTTTGATTATCTCATATGGACCTACGTACCTTGGGCTTAACTTACCTTTCTTACTGAACCTCAGTACACCTCGCCAAGGTGATACTCTTATAAATACTCTATCTCCCACCTGATACTCCATATCTCTTCTGTGCTGATCCACTTAGCTCTTTTGTCTATCTTGTGCTGCTTTAATTCTGTTACGGATCAATTTCACCTTGTTAACAGTATCCTGAATCAATTATGGGCCTTTGACAATTCCTAGACCCTCTTCATCCCAATATAAAGGCAAAATACATTTTTGGCCGTTCAATGCCTCGTATGGAGCCATACCGATACTACTGTGATACTGATTAGTATAAGCAAATTCAATCAAAGCTACATACTGATCTCATACTCCTTGAAACTCCAAGACACAAGCTCTGAGCATATCCTCAATAGTCTTGATTGTCCTCTCACTCTGACCATTTGTTTGAGGATGAAATGCAATACTAAAATTTAGTTTTGTACCCAAAGCTGTCTGTAAGCTACCCCAAAATCTCGAGGTAAACCTAGGATCCCTGTCCGATACAATGGACACTGGAACCCTATATAATCTCACAACTTCATTCATATATCTTTGAGCTAATTGATCTAGGGAATAATTTTCTCTCAATGGCAAGAAATGAGCCGACTTGGTCAGTCTATCAATAATGACCCAAATGGTATCATGTTACCTTGAAGTCCTCGGCAAACCCATAATAAAATCTATAGTGATTCGTTCCCATTTCCACTTCAAAATAGGCAACGAATGTAATTTTCCAACTGGAGCCTGATGCTTAATCTTAATCTGCGGGCAAGTTATACACTTAGAAATGAACTCTACTGCTTGCTTTTTTATTCCAGGCCACCAGAAATGTTATTTTAGCGTGTTATACATCTTGGTGGTACTAAGATGCATAGCATAAGTTGCTATATGTGCTTCCTCCAAAATCTCTTTCCTCAAATCATCGACCTCAGGCACACACAATCTTTGCTTTGGACATAATGTATCATCTGTCACTTCAAATTTAGAATCCATATTCACTTTTAACTTCTCAATTAACTTTACTAATTCTGGATCTCTGTTCTGAGCCTTTTTGATTATTTCATGTAATATAAGTCTCAAATTTAATGTAGCTATCAATGCTTGATTCTGCCCTAATTTCAATTCAACATCCAGTGCTCTCAAATAAACTAGGCTCGGTAACCTCGATAACTGTACTTGAGCCACACTGCTATTACATTTTTGACTTAATGCATCAGCTACTACATTAGCTTTGCTAAGATGATACTCAATTGTACAATTGTAATCTTTTAACAATTCTATCCATCTCCTCTATCTCATATTCAACTCTTTCTAGCT
>JAOQMP010000001.1:14222398-14240868 GCA_027563575.1 Erythroxylum pedicellare
ATTAATTTCTTCAGTTATCTGTTGATAATATTTTGAATTTTTTCTACATTTAATTTGTCTAAACAGTAAGTTGATTCATAATATAAAGTAAAAATTATCTTAATTGATAATAAAAAATTATTATCTACAACAATAAGTATCTAATTCATACAAAATGACTTAAGAGTAGGTACAATTAAGCTACGCAGTTAGTGAATGCGGATGCTCTGATTGTTGCAATGAGATGCTGCCCCTCCCCTTCAACTCATCCACCTCACTACGGAGTTGATTTATATACTCTATCGACTGTTGTAATTAAGTTGCCAGCCTCTCTATTGTACTCTCAAGCTTAACAACTCTCTCATTGGATGTGGACCGCCTACTAGATATAGTTGTACTTGATGTGGAGGATTGTGAATAGCACGTGTTTGAAAATGAACCTAAGCTAAAGATCTTTCCACTGTAGTTCTTACTACCCACTGCATCAAGATATGTCAGACTATCATCAATGGTTTCAAAGTGCTGATATTGTCGTTGAATGCTTTCTTGTATTTAGTCCTATCAGGAGGCAATGTTTATGTTATAAGTGATAATTATTAAGAATTAATATTAAAGCATAAATTTCACATACATTAAGTTTTCTACTGTTGATGAAGGTCACACCATCATGCTTCTTAGTATAAGTGTGCAAAAATAGTTGACGTAGTGTAAGCTTCCTACTTATAGACTTTTCTACATCATAATAAAGTGTTATAAGTGAACTACAATTTACAAAAATTTCAGCAGAGTTTTTCCTATTTTTATGATATTTACCCCTGTTGAACAAAGAAAGTAACTTAACAACACAGTCATATATGGAACCAAACATTTATAACATTATCATTTTCTATAATACACATATATTTTCATTTCCTATAATACACATATTTTTTCATTTCAAAATTCACACATCAAATTAAATTGAATCAAATTTCATACATCAAAGTAAAAAAAATCAGAATATAAGTGTAAACTATAGATACTTACAAGTTTCTCTACATGGTACTGGTGGGTCATAGACCCTCCAATGTGTACGGGAAGACTCTCTCCTTCCAGTCTTGTACATCTGCTTGTAGAATTACGCTCTGAAATTGACATTGCCTTGGGTGATGTCCAATACTACTGCCAACAACTCTATATTTCTTAAGATATATAAGGAAGTTTTTGTGTATCACACTAAGAAAGTCTTTATAACGTGTACAAGCTTGCCTCTCCCATACTTTATAAATTACCACATCAAATTTGAAATCTCGAAAAAATTCTTTCTGAAAAAAAGGAAAAAAACATACTATAAGTACTTATAACCTACAATATTCATCTAATTAATGTATAAAATTAATTAGATAAAAATACAAAAGAATATACTTTTTGTACCTCAAAATCCTAATAAAAAAATCTTTTGTCACTTAAGAGATATTCTTCTATATATAAACCTCAAGATCAATCTTCTCCTTGAACTTGGATGTCATGTTTCTTGAGCATATTCTAGACGGTAGCACCTAATATATAAGCAATTTTAGATCATTTTCAAATTAAAACCTATAACTTCAGTATAAACCTATGGTGTTATCATGCATGCATTTTTACTCACAAATTATTGACAAGTGTGATGTAAGTTTTTATATCAACTCCCTTAACTCCAGGCTGGAGGCTGCCTCCTTCATCCGCAATGTTTACCCCTAATATCTTTGTCGGTATAGGGGTGGTAGATGAAGGAGAGATGGTGGATGGTGTAGTAGGGCTACTGGATAGTGTAGCATCAAGTACAAAAGGTGACTCTATAGAGATTGCAAGTCGAGAAGGTGATGCCTCATCTGGACATGCAGTAGGTGGACATACAGATTCTATAGCATCTGCAGAAGATGATGCTTCACCTAGACCTGCACTGGCTAATCCAAATGGTGGTAGCCTGACCCTTGGCCTCATCATTTCCTCTTTTCTCTTTTGTGGCATATTTTTAACCTGAAATATGTATTTCGTTGAATATTCCAGTAATATAACAAAATAAATTAAATATATAACAATATATTGTTAATACAATAATAGATTTATTTATATAATATTCTATTACAAACACAAATTAATCGTTATCATGATCACTTAATTGTAAACAAAAATCATCATCTTCTTTTTATGAAGAATTAGTACCAAACTCAGGCTTCTCTTCAGATCTCTCATCGTCCTCATCCTCTCCAGATGAAATTTTGACATATTTATTATTTGGATCGTTCAAAGGTTCATTCGTCATATGTTACACATGCATTTATTTCATAAACCTCTTCTTAAAACACTTCACTTTCAATTCTCTTATTTTCTCCTTTTCCATGTAATTCAAAAACACCTCTAGGTTTTACTTTGCAAACGGCCAACCAATCTTATTTATCTCGTTGTAAACTAGGAAAAGGGACATAATACGTCTAAATTGCTTGCATCGCCAACACAAAATGTTCAAATTATTTAAATCTTCTTCACTGGTTGATTTCAGCTAGATTGTATCGATTGTGCACTTTTGTACTAATATTAGGACTTGGATCAAACCAGTCATACTTAAATATCACACTTCGTTTTATTGGCAATACAGGGTACTCAATTTCAAGTATCTCAATAATTTTATCATATTAATCCATCAATTCTCCCTGTATGCAAACCGCATTATTTACTGTTGCCATGTTATAACCATGCTATTCTGTATGAAATTTGTATCAATTAATGAAATACATCGTATACGATTTAACAGTTCATAAAGGTCCTTTCACAAGATCACATATAAACTTGTTCTCTATTAGATTTTCTGAGGCATACATAAAAATAAATTATTATATTAAATAATATAATTTCATTTAAACACTTTGATATGATAATTCAACCATTTCAATAATTGTAAGTGAAAACTTACATATTTCTCCAATCATCAAGGAAGTATCTTTCAACTTCTTTATTGATATCATCTTGTATTTTTTCAGGCATTAACTCATGTAATCATTCCTTATATAATCTAAAAGCATTATTATGTATTTTAGTTATGAGCAACACTAACTTTGATAACCTAAATAATCAATTTCAAAATGAACTTCAACTTACTGCACGAAAGGTTAAACCTTTTGATATTTCAATAAAATGTAACTATGGACAGCCTCTATTTATTCCTCTATTAACATTCTTCTTATTGATTATCTATATGTTCATCCAGGATATGTGAAAATGGATAAGTTACCATCAACATCACCTGTTCCTCCCCCGTTGTCATTACGACGAACGTTTCTTTCTGTTGTGTGCATATGCGGTTCAAAATAAAGTGAACAAAATGTACTTATTTCCTCCACTAAATAATCATTACATATCAAAACTTTAACTCTAGCCTTTTTTTAACATTTTTCTTCAAGTGATGTAAATACCTACATTAGCAAGTAGGGTTATTACAATTTTGTGATTAAAACATGCTATAACTCCAATTTAAATATTTACTATAATTACCTCTCAAATAAATACATCCATCAATATTAAACTGGACCAGCAAGTTTAGCCTTTGTGCTAAATACACGTGTAGATGCTCTATACAGTCAAAGAAGTTTGGAGGGAAAATCCCTTCTAATTTGCACAAGATTACTGGAATTTCCCTATCTAGTTTTTCCATTTTAACAAACTTTATTTTAGATAATGTTAAACTTTTGAAAAACAAACTTAATTATGTTATAGCTTTCCAAACCTTATTCAGTAACAACTCCCGAAATGCAACTAAAATTAGCCTTTACATAAAATCATGACAATCATGACTTTTCATCCTAAATAATTTGTACTTCGTTATGTCCACATACCTTGCCAAGTTTGAAATGTAACCATCGGAATACTTTAGACTTTTCAATCATTCACACAAAATTTTCTTTTGTTTTTTGTCGAAAATGTAACATGCTTTCAGATATTTATCGATGCAAAGATCTTTATCTAACTTATTCATTCTACAAAAAAGTTTCAAATTAGCTAGTGATTTTACATTATCCTTTGTCCTCCCTTCAATATTCATTATGGTATTGAACAAACTGTCAAAAATATTTTTTTTTCAATATGCATCATATCTAGATTATGACGTATCCAATTAATTTTCCAATGTTGCAAATCCCAAAAAATATTGTGTTTTCTCTAACCAAAGTTTTTACTAATGCTTGTATTAACTTCATCAACTTCAAGTTCTGAAACTTTCAACAACCCTAATTCATCAATCTTCTACAATATCTCTTCAACAGCTTTGTGAGGGGACAAGGTGTTTGTACCGTCTCATTCTTAATGAACTTTTTTTTATTACATCTAAATGGATGATCTGGAGGAAGAAATTTCCTGTAGTTGTCAAACCAAGATGTTTTATCCCTATTTGGAAGATAAAATGCATAATAATCACTGCCATAATAAGGACAAGCCAATTTCCCTTCTATGCCCCATCCAAACAATATAGCATGCACCGAGAAATCACTAATAGTCTACATCAAATCTGCTCTTAATAAAAAATTTTGTTTAAGAGATACATCATATGTCTCCACACCATATTCCCAAAGATGATGCAATTTAGATACCAATAGTTGTAAGAATACATCAATTTTATGCTTTGGATTTGTAGGTATTGGCATAATCACTGTCATGAACATATATGTCTTATTCATACACATCCATGAAGGCAAATTATGAGTAATTATGATTGGTTATGATGAATATTGTTAGTCAGATTGACTACAAGGTTGGAATCCATCCATCAACAATCCTAACCTAACATTTCAACTTTTAGCTGCAAATTAAACTAGTGAGGAAAAAGGGGATTGAGTAGAACAAATAATGCCTTTATTAAGCACATCTTTATATTGCTTCTCTATTTCTTTTTCTATTTTATAATAGGTAATAATATTCTTAACACCACCAGACTCATTTTGGGCAATAAGGAAACAGAATGGTCTTTTGTGTAAGGTGGAGGTAGTCCTTCTAGTTTTTGAAATGAATCCTAACACTTCACTAATAACTTCTTTAATGCTACATAAGAACTTATTGATTGAATTGAAGACAAGTAAGGCATTGATGTCATACTTTCCCCTTTCTATATCCCCTTTTTCTTATTGAGTCAAAAGAGCATTGTCAAAGGGAAAAAATTCCACACACCTAACCCCAATTTAAAATCATCCAATGGTATCATATCTAAATCAACACAGAAAAAGTCAAATGAGAGTTGTAAAGACACCCCTTCACACATGCTAGGACCTACAATTATTTTACCATTGGCTATGGAGATTTGAAGGCTTGACTATTTTTAGGAAGCTAGAATAAGTTGATATACTGCTCCTTCACTTACAAAAATTGTGACTATTTTCAAATTTTACTATAACCAAAACTTCACTAAATCTGTAGTTTGCGCATTTTGTACCCTTATAACTATATAGAGAGAGGCCTCAAGCTTTAAAAGAACGATAGTTTTATCCTCATCTTTGTCTTGTTCGATGTCTTCTATTTCTAACTTAAAAAGTTGTTTGCATTTATGGCTACTAGTGTATGCTTCATTACAATATAACATAGCTCCTCGGCTCCTTTTTCTGCCATTTCAATTTGATTTTGATGGATGCTTGTTGGTGCATCTATCCTCTTAACTCCAATTATTCTACCCTCTCTCTACTTATGGTATCTGAGTCTATCTTAATGTTGTTCAGTTATAACCATGATGTTTCCCTCCATTAAGTTGTAGCTTCCCCTCAAAGTCCCTAGTAAGGCTTATCACTGATACCAAAACTGTAGAGCAATATATTTCCATATCGAGTTTGAAAAACCAAAAGTGTTAATTGTTTCGCAAACTTTCCACAAACTTGTTTGGCACCAACAAAATAAAAATAAGCAAAACCGAAATAATTAAAAACACAAGAAATTTGGTAACGCAGTTCGGCACACTTTACCTACGTCTATGGGGCTCTCACCCAGCTTAATCACTTTCACCAAAGTATAATAGATTTACCCAAGGCTTTACTAATTTGACACCACTCAACCCTTGACACTATCTCTCAACCTCACTTTTCGTGAAAGAATTTTACACCCAATAGGACGACCACCTCGTACTAACCGCGATAGAGGATTTTCACACACTGTTTGATGATAAAGATAATTAAACGAACAATTTAAGCGATTAAAATAACTAGTAACAAAAACGATAATACACTTGAGATAAAAAGAAAGACTTCCCTATGGATTTTATCTTCTTGAAATAACCCAACTGAAAACCTTCTCCATAGTTGATTCTTTCTTCACAAGAATAAGTCACGATGTTGCTTCAAATAATAACCAATACCTACATCATCGAAGATGAGATTCACCTTACTGACAAAACAAACTTCACCATGGATCATACGCCAAAACACCTTAATCAACTGGGTTAATTAACATACACAGCAAATAGGTTCATAGACATATAAAATCAGCAACTTCAAGAGACACACTCACACTACTTCACACGTATATCAACCGTGAGACAATATACGACACAAATCATCATGCGCAGCTAGCTAATCTTATTTCTATCACACATGACCTCCACACCATAGTCGTAACACACACACCCACGGGGTTTTTCCAAGTGACCTCTTTTTGATAAACTTCAATTAAAACCCAATCTCTAGATGCATGTTTTGGATGGATTTCAATTAAAATACAATCTTCACATCTATTGCATATCCACATGTGTGATTTGAACTTCTATTAAAACACAATCTCCACCCATCTTCATCAATCCATATAATAATTTCAATTTTCTTATATGTCCAATTTAAAATGCCAAAACTAAACAAGGAATATATAAAATATATATTCTAACAATCTCCCCCTTTTTGGCATTTTTGTCACAACTCTAGCACCCCACATGAATAATCATAATTGAACATATAAAGATGAAATTCACAATGCTCCCCCTTAATCAAACATCAAGTTCCAAAGAACATCAAATTTATTCAATCATCCAAATTTCTCCCCCTTGAGACAAAAAGATGCTAAAAAATAAGTCAAATAGTTAAATATATACCTTGAAATCTCCCCTTGAATGAAACATTCACCATAAATAATCTGATGTCTCCTCCTTGAGACAAAAAAAAACATAATCATAGCAATCACCAATAGATGTAGTGGAAGAATCATAAGTATGCTAAGAAGAAAAATTACTACTATTCAAAACATTGAGAGATATGCTTGAAAGATAGAGAGATACCCAAGAGAGATCCATACTGATGAGAGAGTTAAGGAGTCTTTGGTGGAGCCAAATAGAAGTCACAATGCAAACTACTACAAAGATAGGATGACAGTAACAACAAAAAACTAAAGAATTAAAAAAATCTTTCTTTCTTTTTTTTTTGCAACACAAAAAATACTTTAAAAATATTAAGCACACTATCCTTGTGCCCCTCGAAGAATCTCAAACTTGGGCTTATTTCTCGTCACATTATCTCGGTCATCAGTTTCTTCTTCAGAAGTAACTGACTTATCCTCTATTTGACCAATTAGTTTACAAACAGTAACTAACTGTAAATCTGTATATTTTCTTGTTTTTCCTTTACTACATTTTTGTGCTTGTACTTGACCCTTTATAATCCAAGCTTGCTTCGATACCATAGGATGCTAGTGGAAATTTAATGAAGAGTGTGTAGATTTTCGATTTTGACCCCTTTGAAATATCATTTGTAATATCTTGTAACATCTCGACCTTATGTGCCCGATAACTCCACAAAAATGATAGGTCAGTACAAATCTTCGATTCTTTCTCAATGTTTCTTCTTCTTGGACAGATCTAGAAATTATTTTTCTCCTAATTCACTTTAGAGCATTCACCCTTATAGACAATGCCTTAAAGATCCTCTTTAACCTTACCAATTTCTATTAACTTTTATAGTTTTTCCATGCCTCCATTTAACATTCTCAATCCTTTTTCAGTACTTACCAATTTCATTCTAGCTTCACTAAGCTCATTTGATATCAACATCAATTTCTTTTCTAACCCTTGGATGGTGTACTCATTTTCATACATTAATTTGTACGCCTCGTAAATGTTCTCCATTTTATCTTGACCCACTTTCATCACTGTCATAATCTAAGATCGAGCTTTAAGTTGAATCGTTTGTAATTTTCCTGAAATTTCTAGATTTAGTCACTTTTTCGTCTTCAGTTACTTCCTTCTCGGTTACTGTTAAACAAGTAACTAAACTTTTGTTGTACAAAGTAACTAACGCATCATTATTCACAACTTCTTCTTCACTTCCGGATTCGTTATCACTCCAAGTGCTTGTATAAGATTTTCCTCTTCTCTTCTTCATAGTTTTAGCACACTCCACTTGAACATGTCTGAAATCTTGATACTCATGGCATTAAATTCTCCTTGCCTTCCTTTCATCCTTTTGTATTTTGACTTGATGTTTTCCATTATTACTTGAACTTCCACCATTTTTCCTAAACTCGGGTCTATCCTTTTTTATTTTCTTCAGCCACTTATTGAACTCTCGTGTTAATAGCTCCATATCTTCATTCTCGTCAGATTCATCTTCCAAGCCATTCACACTCATTCTAGTTTCCACCTGTAGTGCCAATCATTTGCTTCTTGTTTACTTACCTGTTAAAAGATTCATCTCGAAGTTTGTAAGGATTCCAATAACTTTTTCCAATGATAGATTATCAATGTCATGGGCCTCCTCTATTGCTGCAATTTTCGGAATAAAGCTTAGAGGTAATGATCTCAGCGTTTTCTTGACTAATTTTACGTTAGAGTATTTCTTCCCCAGTTGATGAGCTTGATTGGCTATATCCCTCAATTTTCATGAAAATCTCCAATAGTCTCATTCTCATCCATCTTCAGCTCTTCAAACCGTACAGCTAACATCTGTAGTTTTGACGATATCACATATTTAGACCCTTCATGAAAACCTATAGTTTTTGATGGAAGGGTGGAACTCATCAAAAGGAGCTACCTACCTTAGGTCGAAGGAAGAGTGAGCAGCCTATCTTAATAAACTTTCTTGCTTGTCCTCTTTCATTACGTTAAACTATTTAATAACAAAGCTAAGTTGCTATTTTAGGTAATACATAATAATAGGAATTTTAATCCCTTTCTTATAGAACTTGACTAGAAAATAAAAGACATAATCATATAGGATTCTTGAATATTTTGTAGAATAATTATCTTCATGACTGTCTTAATTTGTGGGACCTTAATTGCAATCATGATTCTTGTCATCCTTGTCTTGATTATATTTTTCCTTATCGTCATTCTTTCTTTTTTAACCTACATCTCCCTTCGTTCTACTTTATGTATTTTTGTCTTTTCAATAATGCTTGCCCCTATAACAAGCCTTGCAGCTGATTCTCCATTTGATTCCTCTGTTGATGCAACTACTTCCAAGTCCACCCACAAAATTCATTGAGGAATTGAACTCAACTACAAGACTGCCAAAGGTCAGCGTACATCGAATCAGTCTCAGGGACTCGAATATGTTGCGCTATGATGACATTCTGGTTTCCGCAGATATTGACTTGTCAAAGTTTATCGTGTAAATTAGCTGCAATTACCATTTTCAGCAGAAGACAAATTAGATTTCGTAGGTGTTCTGATCCCTATGATAGCACTAGGTTTTTGGTTAGATTTCGTTTTCCATTCTTTATTTTGAAGTGGGCCTGCATGTAAAGCACATTGGGTATCATGGCCCATATTTTCATAGGAATAACCCTGGAAAGTTTGAATATTACATCCACGAATGTATTAGTATTACTCAAACTACCGACAATCTCCTCCTATCAAACAAAGAAAATAGTTTCAATGATACCTGTCACCTGTCAAGTTTCCACGAATTATAGCCAACATGCATACTTAGATCTTCAAAAGGGCACCATGGAATTTGATATAGGGAAGCTTCTACAAGTATTGCCTTTTTGGTCACCCACAGCTTGTTGGTGAGGTTTGTTGTTATATTGATTACTTAGGAATGATCTGCTAACAGAAATATTGGGTGTAAGAGGCTCAATTCAACTAGTTTGACTAATTTGATCAGTCCTAGAAAAAGGAAGGAAAGGTTGAAATGATTCTGACACAGAACCATCCCTTTCCAAAATTGACTTCCAGAATGAACTGCCCGAAACAAAAATGTCCTTAACAGCAGTTGCAGAAGACTGCCAATGCCCACAACTACCCCAACCTCATGCTTAATTGCTCCAATAGCAGAAGAAAATCGGGATTCAGGAGATGGCACATGCACAGGTCTGTTAAAGAGCAATACACACGCATGCACAGGTCTGTTAAAGAGCAATACACCTCTACATCCGAACTGTTTGAAGTCAGCGTAGCAGAACTATGTTGAGAATTACTGGGTTTCGGTACTTGCGGCTGCGAAGTTGAGTTGAAAACAGAGTCATGCTTCTCCTGAGAGATTACATTTCCTTTCATTAATACTTGCATTAGCATCTTTGGTATCCCCCACTTGCAAGTTAATAGACTCAATAGAAGTTTGACAAGAACTTCACCCAGCAGAGTGCTTTACATTACTTGAACTTCCAGTTGATCTGCAGAGAGAAAGGTAAGGACAAATTGCTCACGCCTTTCTCAAAACAATGATGCAACAATCTTTAGTGACATCGACATTAAGAATAAATAATCAAACTTGTAAGTTACACAGAGGGGCAAAAACCATAAGCTTTCCTTCTAGTACCCTCTTCCTTCTTGTCACACGTTATAGGCATCATTATCTTATTTTCCTTATCTAGAAGATCAAGACCACAACTAAATGAAATGAAGTAAAATCTTAAAACGCATATCTGCATACCCCTTCTTTGATTTGCTTACAACACCTTGTACATTGGAAGTTGAACCTTGCAGAAAACCAGGCTTCACTTCTGCATCTGTACTCTGGTTAACTATTATTCTCACTGCCTGCTGGTTCCTACACTAGAAAGAAATTGAAGTATAGCCACTTCGTCGAGCATTAAGATCAGAAACTTCACGCGGTTTAATTTCGTGACCAATAATTCTCATATTGTTTCTTTACATCTGCGGGCTCCTGTAACCTGTATTCTGTGGCCATACGCATACAAATCTGGAGAATATGCTTACCCCAAACAAACATCTTATAAGTCGGCCCAAACTTTTTCTTGACAAGCACGAGAAACTATAAAATGAAGAGGCAGTAGTTTTCTTGACAAGCACGAGAAACTATAAAATGAAGAGGCAGTAGAAATATTAACTTTTTTCAATGAGCACCAGATACTATAAGATGAAGAAGCACTACAAAGACGAAAGTTATCTAAGTAACAATTAAAATTTTACACAAGAATAACTGTAATTATAATTAGTTTTTACACAATACTCAAAAACAGAATCTCCAATAACCAAATACTGAAAAGTTTCTACCGTGATAGCAAAGACAAGGATAAGGATATACACCTTTGTTCTTGTCCCTTGTTCTCTTCACCTCATGAAATGGATATGATAAAACCAATATGAAAAGAAAGTTAAATAAGAAAATTCTCAGTCAATCAGACAGAGTAACTAGTCAAAATATATGAAGCGAGCAAAATGTGTGAAGAAAGAAAAGTCAAAGCAAGCCGGTAAGAAAAAAGAAGATGAACGTCATGTGCTTAAGACCATCAACATGAAACCATCAAAAGGCTAAAAATAGTAAGCATTTCATTGCTCACCCGTCTACACAAAAAGAAAATTGAAAATATGAAATCAGGTAGCTTCTCCACCAAATCTCATTGTCACTCAAGCAACAAAGGCATGCAGTCATCAACAACTCAACTAGGCTTACTGGTCCAAGTTCAGTAAAAACCAATCCTTTATTACAACAAATTGATCCTTCATAGTATATCAAACAACCAAATATTAAATACATCACAAACTTGAAATTACCAACGAACTATGATATCTCTTGTTAGAGTATTGCATATTGACTAAACATGAAAATATTAAAGAGTTTATAAGTGGTAAGAGTCAACTATCCAAATGACTAGTTCTAGTCATTTTAACAATGGTTGACTCAAGCCCAATTCTTATTAATGGGCTCTACACTTTACTCATATTAAAAATTCTAATATCCCTCAATTTGCAAAAGATTGCACAATGTGACTGCTAAACAAATTGTAACCTAACACTAGTGAGCCAGTAATTCTATTCTCCAATATTTTTCGATTCAAAAGCAACTTACAAACAAAACATGCATGGTTGAGGAAATCACCTGTGTCTACTTGACACTCTTCCACGACATTGTACCATCTGCAAACTTAAACTGTAACCTTAAGTGAACTTTCGATCATCCAGACGCATATCTAAAATCTGAATCTGAATTCCCTATTAGGTTTAGTTTGTTGACTTTGTTATATGTCAACATATAATCATTGATTCCCTTTAGTATCTCAACACTCACTTGACTGCATTTCAATGATCTATATTTGGGTTAACCAGATATTGACTAAACAGTCTAACAGTAAATATAATGTCCCACCTAGTACTTACCCGAATATACATCAGGCTACCAACCACACTAGAATATGGAACATTCCTCATAACCTCTCTCTTTTCTTTATTCTTTAGATATGGCACCAAATATTATCTCTCACAATGAGATATAGGTGCCACGACAGGTTTACAGTTAACCACATTAAACCTTTGTAACACATATTCAATTTATGCACTCTGTGAGAGGTCTGATGAGTATTAAGAACTGTCTATTCCATGTATGCACTCTATGAGAGGTCTTATGTTACGCCAATGTCCTTCATGTCAAAGTTCTTGACTAAAAGTTGCTAAACCTCATGCAACATGGTCAAGTAATTTGACGTGAGCAATATATCATCCATATGTTATAATAGGAAGATAACTTTGCTCCCCCTTAACCTCATAGTACAAGCATCTTTTTAACTTTATTTTCCATGAAGCTGAAAAAGGTAATAACCTCATCAACTATAAGATATTACTTTCAAGAGTTTTGATGTAAATCATATATTGATCTACGTGACACACAAACTATGTCAGTTCCATCTAAATCTTGAAATCCTTCAGGTTGTACTATATAGACCTCTTCATAAAAGTCTTTATTCAGGAAGGCGATTTTGAAAGCCATCTGATGTAACTCTATATCATCATGAGCTACAATTGCCATAATCACTGAAAATGTATCCTACGAGGATACAGGAGAAAAGGTAACATTAAAGTCAACCTTTCTTCTTGAGTGAACCATTAGGCAATTGAGTGAGCCCATAAACTACTAAACTTTATCCCAAAATCCTTTAGGTATTTAAACTTCATTTACAACTGACGAGTTTGCAATTACGCTATAAATCAACTAGCTCCCAGACCTTATTATGTTTCATGGCTTATATCTCATCATTCATTGCATCCCACCACAAATTTGTATTGGGTTCAGAGATAGCTTCTGTAAAAGTAACTGGATTCATAACATGCCTAATAGCTTAGTCCTATTCACCTAATAGATTATGTAATCAAATGGGATAGTAGGTCATCTCACTCTAATAGATTTATGCAACTACATTAGATCTTGTACCCTCAAGAACCTCAGTATGTACAAGTATGGGTCCTTATACAGGCACGATATATAGATCTAAATCCACCGAATCTAACTGTATGAGTAGTGGATACATAATAACTGTAGTATTCACCCTGCTATCATCTGAAGGGTCAAAGGGTCCACCATCATTATAGACATCGTATTCCAGAAACTTCAGTTGTTTGTATTTCCACTATTCTGGCCCCTCCTTTTCTATAATAAAATCTATCGCTTTAAAGTGGTCAGGATATCTTACAAAATAGAAATGAGTAAAACAAGCATGCAATTTTCCTTTATAAGGATTATACTACCTCAGTAGGGCAACCTCACACACGAATGTGTGTAAGACTAAGTTCCCACACTTCTAGATAATCAGGTAGATTATTTATGTTTTGTATTGACTTCTTCAAGTCCCTTAGGGTGTAGTTATGCATTTCGACAACACATCATTTTGTTTAGAACTACTCGGCATAGTGAATCAATCAATTTTTAGCAGGATAACTAGTTATCTGTAGACCCTTTGGATGAAATAGAAGAAGCTTCAGCTCTTAGAACAATAATTCCACAATAGTATATAGTTGCAGAAGTTTTAGCAAGAAAGGAACTTATTAGATTAGATCCAATTCCATTCCATTGAAAGCTGAAATTATGTAGACATCTATTAATTATAATAATGAAAGAATTGTTTGGAAACACAATTCCAATGGCAGTTTCACTAATCAGTCCAGTAGACAAGTGCTAACTAATAACTTGGTAACTCTTCCTTGGACAAATATTATTTGGTTTTGTCACCAACAACCACATGTTTCAACCACCCTTTACCTTGCAATAAGGAATAAGCCGCCAACTGTTGACAAGTTAGCAAAATTCATGAACCTTATATATTGGTGCTCTATTTGTCAAAAAGTTGAAGAGAACTTAGATCATTTATTCTTCCAATGTAGTTTTTTATTGAAACCTAGGAAGCATTAATGCACAAATGTCTAATTTATTATTTTCTAAATCACTTAAGCCAAATCAAGGTCTAGTGTTCTGATATAAAGTTCTCAAACAATATTATTAAATGGTGCTTTTGCAACTCTCTATCATTCCTAGTTATTGCAAACAATATTGTTAAATGGTGCTTTTGCAACTCTTTATCACTCCAAGTTATTGTAGTATGGGATGAGAGGAATAATCATATTTTTCATAGAAAATGTCTCTCCAAAGAGTAGTTCAATAGCCATTTAATATAGCTTATGGGATGTCACATTAGTATCCACGTGCATAAGTTTCGAGATCATCAGTTTCTCAACTTTAATTGGAGGGTGTAAACATATCCATTTCAATGCAATATTATAATCCAGTTATGGTTTCAACTGTAAGCTTGTGATAGGTCTATCCTTGTAACTTGCAATTACATTGTACTTGTACTCCTTAATTTCCTTATATGGTTTAATTTAACTCAAATTTTCTCAAAAAACCAAAAGACTTAATTCCATTATAATATACTTATCAATGTTATCTCCAAAAGTAAAATGATAAAAGTTAAGAGAATTTGGTTTGTTATATTACAAGGAACGAGCATTGGCTAGGATAGGGTGGGATAGTATTGATGGAGATAATGGACAAGATAAAGAGAGAGATATGTAGGTTGTTAACTATAGTAAGTCTTAACTCTAAATAAAAGACATAGTGAAGAAAGAAAAAGCACGGAAAGAAAGTAAGTTTAGAGAGTGGAAGAAAGAGGAATATAGACATAGGAAGGGTAGTTTATTATTGTGAAAGGGAAATAAATGAGAAATATTTATAAAAGAAATTTTTTTGTTAATACTAAGCCTTTGTTTCTATTTCTCTTTATAGGTTTGTGTTCTTTGTGGTTGTTTCCTTCTCCTTCTTGTCGCTGGTAATATTATGGTTTGTGTTTTGCTTATTTGGTTGAACTTCCCATTTTTTTGCAAATAATGGTTGGTGAGGAGATCACGAGGTGATATTGAGTATTTTGATGTGGTAGTAATGGAGGATGGTGTGGTTCGTATTTAAGGATGATGGATTTTACAGTTGAGATGTAACTCTACTGTGTAGTAGTTAAATTTTAATTTTGAGTTCTTTTTATTCTATTTGATGCTTCTACTTTTAGTTTAAAATTTAGAATTGCTTTCTTATTATGATCTTCCTTTTATCATTATTATTAAGGTTGACTAAAAAAATCTCAAACTTTGCTCAATTTGGCAATTATAATCCGAAATTTAAAAAACAGCAATAAAATACTCAAACTTTCAATTTTTTTCAATTCTAGCCCGAACATCAAATATTAGCAATAAAATGCTAAAACTTTTAATATTTTCAATTATAGCCCAACATTAGTACTTACGTTTAGTTTACTAATGTAGGTTACCACGTATTCCAGAAACCCTAACTAATATACACGTCAACCAAAATTAACGTAAAAAATGAAGATTAATCAAACGAAATCGTTATTAAAATTGAAATCCCTAAATCAGTTTACGTAACCTCAGCCCTTCGTCATATGATTGTTCTCCCTCATCGCTCAGCTCTTTGTTTTCTGTTTGTTCTTTTAACTCCCTAAACTACTCTTACATTGCAGCATACTACACCAACAAACTCTTCATTTTCAGTTCATTCTCTTGATGCCCTCATGCAATCTAAAAATCGAAGGATGAGGATGTCGAGAGAACAAACTAAAAATGAAAAAAAATTGAAATCAAAGAGTGAGGTCGTCGAGGCTGTGTAATTTGATTTAGGTCATTTTTAAACAACAATGTTATTTTAATTATGTGATTAAACGACGTCATTTCATTAATCATTATTTGTTGTGTTAATTTTGGTTGATGTGTTTTAATAGTTAGGGTTTTTGGAACACGTAGCAAGTCACGTTAGCAAACTTAAAAGAGACATTAATGTCAGTCTAGAATTGAAAAAAATTAAAAGTTTGAGTATTTTATTACCCTTTTTTAAAGTTCTGACTATAATTACAAAATTTATTTTTATTTAATTTTTTACTGTCAAATATATTACTTTCTTAGTGCTTGCATGATGAGGCTTATTTTTCAATATTTTATTTTTATTAAATCATGAAATTGCATAGTTTTCATGTTTTTTTATCTCCTTTATGATTCTCTTATTGTAACATTTAACTTTTATTTCTTTTTATACTTTTTATTTTGTGTTTTAGCTATCATTTAGTTCGAAGTCCAAAGATACTTAGATCATGTGAAATATTTGTTTATGTAGAAGAGTCCCTATCAATATAGTAAAGAAAAAATATGTCAATGTCTGGCTATACTTGATGTCATCTTCTTTGAAGGGTGTTATAGTCTAACATGATTATTTTTCATGAAAAATTTTATGGCCAACTTATAAGTGTAGGGACTAACTTGGCATAGGATGTAGAAAAGAAATTATGAGTGATTAAGGAAATAGGGCATGTTGATTGCATTATTAATTAAGTTATCTTAGATTTAACCAACATTATTAAAAGGTCATTTTATCCTTTTTCATTTATGTGAAGGGTATATTATATTTTGTGGTATTGATTGTGATCTATTCTATTTTCTTGATAGTATCTATTGTGAGCACCCTATTTGCATGGAGAAGAAAGGCTATTGGTTAAGTAATATGGCGATGGTACTTTTCTTGGTAGATTTGTGTGATACGTGTTACTTTCTTTTCATTTAAATTAAGTTGTTTTATAATAATTCTTTTAGTTGTTATTGCTTACATTTAAAAAGATATTTGAAAATTTTGTTTCCTTAAAGTATTTAATTATGTGGTAGGCCAAATTTTATTAGATTCTAATTCCAATAATTGGAAGAGTTAGATATAAGTAGGAAATTTCTTATTTTTAATATCTTAAAACTTGAGGAGTATATTGTAGTTCCTTTTTGTAAAAATGTAAAACTTATCTAAGAAATGTTCTAGTATCAATTCTAATCATTGATCCTCTTCATATGTTGTTGGTTGTTGACCATTACAAAATTCGATTAAATCATACGTCAAACATTCATCTTTTTCTAAAAGATTAAGCTTGGTTCATCTTTAACATTTCTATAGTACTAAGCAACTAGATTTTCAATTCCAAGAACATGACTAATTCTCATTATAGTCAGCTGGGTTGTTTTATCCTAAAGTAGTTACTATTAAAGAAGGTGTATTGAAGAAGAAAAAGTTACTTCAACATAATTGTAAACATGTTATTAGTTTTTCATACTTCTAAGAGTTTATTAAGTGAAAGTATAGTATATACATTAAAAAAGAATATTTTTAACATTGTTAGTAATTAATGTGGGAAGTTTCTTATAAGATAGTAGAAAGCACTTTGAAATGAAATTTATTTATTTGAATATGGTATATAGTTTTATGATGTATCTTTGAGCATATTGGATCTGGGGAGCCCACTTTCATATGAGATCTACATTATGGGCCTAGTGAGAGAAAATACTCGTAGGTCTTGACACCGCACTCCAAACCAAAACATTAAGACATTAAGTTTATGGGTCATTTCCACTCATATGACCCTCGCTAGTTTCATCTCTTTCTCACAAGTGGATCCATCCATATCGGACTAGCTCCCCCTCAACCCATAGCTAATGTGACGCCATTTAAGTCACTCCATGAATCATCCATTCATTTGACCCAAATCTATGAATCTATATTCATCAGACTTCGCTAACCTAGTTGTGATACCAATAAAGGGTTTTGAGGGGGCCTAGATAGAAATTAGACCTGATCCAAGTGAGCCCATATACAAACAAGACATCATATCTCAACTTAAAATCTTAAGGCAATAGGTTATGAGTCATATCTTTGTATATAACTCACTTCATCCTTATGTCTCTTTTTAATGTGGGATTATCCACTTGTGAGGATTTTTTTCAGCAAACATATGTGCTCTAATTTCTC
>JAOQMP010000001.1:14255357-14302494 GCA_027563575.1 Erythroxylum pedicellare
ATATACATGTTTCCCATACATCTCTATGTATATGTATATTACTTACAAAAGAATCTTGGTACCTTTTGACCAAATATTTAACGCTCACACAGATAAAACCAAACTCTTTTGTTTTATTAATAATAAATATTTTCATTACAAAACTATAATTGAAGAAGATAAAGTCACATGTAAATACACTTGCTTTCTAGGGCACTATATTTACATAACTCCAACACCACGTCTCTTTAATACACAATCTGGAGGTCCAAGTAGATAAACTAATAGAGGCAATCTTAACTCAAAATGTAGGAACCCTTCTAAGCAATATCGAATCTAACCCAAAGGAACGGATCACGACCATTACTCAGACCTAAGAAAAGAAGCTTGAACATACAAAAGAAGATCGAGACAATAGAGAAGGACAAGCAAATATGAAATTCCTTCAAAGTGACCTCATAATTCAGCCAATTGAGGAACCTCGACCTGAATTTATGTACCTTATTTTAGCTCAGTGGAAGTTAAATTCAAGTAAGGCGATAAGGAATTCTAAGGAGTTTAAATTAAACAATGTTGAGGACATAATAGAACAACTACAAACGAGGCTCACACTAAGGGAATCAATTAAGAAGAAGGTTAAAGAGCTAATAACGGAAGAAAATCCTAATATAACACAAAAGAAAAAGGACCCAGGGGATTTTTACATTCCTTGCAGTATCAATAAAGTTAAAATAGACAAGGCATTCGTAGATTTAGAAGCGAGTATTAATATGATGCACTATACCTTTAGTCAAAAATTATGGTTAGAAGAGTTAGAACTTGCCACGATGTTAGTGAAGACAACAGACAGAACAGTTCATTGACCGAAGGGTATTATTAAAGATGTATAAGTTCAAATTAACATATTTACCTTCCTTATAGACTTCCTTGTATTGGATATTGGAAAAGATGTGGAAACTCCTATGGTCCTTGGACAACCATTTTTGGTTACTACTCGCTCAATAATTGACATTGATGGGAGTGAACTAACTATAAGGGTCGAAGAACATCAAATAACATTCACTGTGTCGAAGAATGACAACAATTCTCCCTTATTTCCAGCTAACATCAAAGAAACCGACCTCGAAAATAATGGGAAGATATTGAGAATCCTAAGAATGCTTTTAGAAAGAAATGATCACGAAGGAGAAAGCGAAGGAAGGTGGAACCCAGGGCATGGTAGCTCATGTGCAAATTATAAGATTGATAACTGTTCTACCATTGCACGATTCATTTAAACCACCTTGAGCACAAGAAGAGTGTCAAGCTACTGAAGTTAAAAGAAGTGTTGCATGAGAGGCAACCTATGGATTGTTAATTCCATATTATTTCCTTTGATGTCTAAATAGATTGAATTCCTTATTTTAGATATTTCATTTCCAAATAAGGTCAAGAAGGTATAGGACTTCGATATGAGTTAGATGATCAAGAAAGTAAGAAAAAAAAAAAGAGGTGAAAGAGCTATAAAAAAGTTAAGAAGTGATCTCGGGAATGTGTAGAAGGACAAAAGAATATCAGTGGAATTAATGCTAGGTAACGATTATGGCCTGTGACAAGGTAAAACTATCTACGTGATTTTCAGCTAAAATTTTAACCATTTTATCTTTCCTTTACCTATATATTCATTTCATTTCAATTTTTCACTCACTTTTATTTTAACTTTATCTCTCTAATTTTAAAACCTCCAAATGTTCTCACTTCTCCCTAACCAACTTTCAAATTTTCACTTTATTCTAACCACCACCTACTTACAGTCCACTATGTCGCGCATTAAGCAGTCAGCGAAGCACAACCAATCATCGGAAAGAAATCAAGTCTTAGGTCAAGGGCGACAAATTTTGAAGCACCATTCTCAATCTACACAGATGAGGAAGGGATTCGATTCCAATCCCTTAATGTTAAACAGATAGTAGTCCCAAAATACTTTAATTTTGATATGCTTGATAGGCTAGAATTATGAGATAAGGTAGAGAATTTATCAAAAAGAATTTAGTGGGGCAAGTTTATACACTTCCAATATCTTGTCTACAAGGAGCTCACCCTCAAAATTTTCACTTCCCTTCATTTCAAACCCAATAACCCTAAGGAAATGTGGTTTAGGTTGCGGGGACAATCTTATGAGCTCAACATTGAAATCATGTGTGATATTTACGATTTTCCCGAATCTTCCATTGTCAATCAGCATGATGATTTTCGTACTCCTTGCTATTGGAATAAGCTTAATAGGTTGGAGCAGTTCGATGCTAAGAAACAATAAAACTATACAAACCCATGAGCACTTATTGTTACATAAATTCATGTGTCAAATGGTTTTTGACAAATTAGAAACCAACAAGTGCTCAATGAAGGAACTTTATGTTGTGGTGCATGGATCACAGTATCCCATTTTGCACCTCCACACATGTGCTTAATTCTATTGTTGTGACTCTACGTAAGAGGAGCAACAATTTGGGTATGGGTTACTTGGTTTTCACCATTGCTGAGTATTATGGCATGGATTGTAGTTATTTAACCGTCTATCTCCCGGATTTTCTAAATCACCATCACTTATGGCATGCTGAAATCCTAAAGTTCTATAACATGGAACTCTAGGACATCAGCCAAAAACTCATGTAAAGATCAGGGCTAGTCAAACAAGTTCTGGCACAATGCCACCATAGTAGGCAAAAAATGACTCGATTAATGAGTAGTTCGACGAGGAAGAAGATATAGAAGAACCTAGTTGCAAAAAAGTGCTTCATACAATCTCTGCCAATACTAAGGTAATTACAGACACACTTGTGGAGAACTCTAGAAGGATGAAGGAGATGGCTTGCATACAACGACGTTAGAATCGAGATATATGCTAGATACTTTGAAGTTCAAGGCGTTCAACTTCCACCTTCGACACCATCCCCGTCTCCATCACCGTGAGGCTTTGTTTCTAACCCTTTTCTTTCAAATTTAGTCTTTATTTTTGTTTTTGTTTTATTTTATTTTATGTTTCATCCTTCCATATGTGTTTGTTTGTCTCCTTCTCACATCGAGGATAATGTGTTGTTCAAGTATGGGGAGGGTTGTGTGTTTTGCTTTGAGTGTGAATTTTGCATATTATATAGTTTGTTATGTTGCATATTGTGAATTGTGTGAATGTGTTGATGGCTAAGATGGAATGAAATTGATTAAATTTTGAACATAATCTATTAAGTTGTGAAGAGTTATTAGCTCGTAAAATTAGTGATATGGATTCTTTGGCTAAATATACAAGTTAATTAGGATTTAGTGTTAGTTTATCACCCTATAAGTTGACACATTCATTCCTAATATTAGGTCTTTCGACTCAAGTAGCTTTGCTAGCATTTTTTTTAGGATACGAGTATCTAAAACAACAAGATAGGCATTAAATAATAATATAAAATGTTTGTAAATTTTAAATAAATAACTATTTTGCTGCCCTTAGGACTATGAATAGAGCTAGTAGCCAATTAAAAACATGATGTAATTGAGTAATCAGATTGACATGCATCACAAATGTGTATCTCCGCATCAAAAGGCTATAATGATGTTCTAACCAAGCAACTTAATAAAAACATGACTTAGTCGAGTAATCGAATCTATATTCATCACTAATGTTTACCTCTGTGTAAAAAGACTAAGTTCATGTCCACAAAAAGTAATTAAAAATGTGTTTTCTAATAAAATCCTACCAAACTTGTAAGTAGCTTAACTTTTCATGAAAACGTTACAAAGTTTGAATGACCAAATAATTATTAATATTTGTGTACAATTGAAATGGGTGAATAAACTTGACATTTAAGTTTTAATTAATATTTATATTTAGTCCAGAACTTTTAGACGCGAATTTTGCATGTTATTAATTTGAAACAACTTGAATGATTGTGTTTAAAATTAAATTTATTTCATAAAGTTTAAGTCTTTGCCTCATTATTGCATTATGTGCTTGTGATTTTATTTTGTTTGTTATTTTGTTTGCTTGAGGACAAGCAAACGTTTAAATGTGGGGATGTTAATAAGTATAAATTGCATTGTATTCATAGTTTAATAAGTGCTTAGTCATTAATTAAATCATTTAGTATATGTTTAGGTTAGAATTGTGTTAGTTTGTTAACTATTTATTTTTGAAGTGCTTTATAGGTTATTACAAGTCCTTGAGCTTAAATATTATATTTTTTAGATACCTTAATATGTTTGTTAGTATTTTACGGTCAACATCAGAAAAAGGAGGAACTTCGGAAACATTCGAGCTGAAACAACGACTCACCACAATCGTGACAAAAGCTCCAGATTTGGCTCACGATCGTGGCCTACATGCCATAATCATGACAAAATCCTAGGGAATAGCCCACGATGGTGATAGAAGGCTCAGATGTGAGCCATGATCGTGGCTTGCATTGGGCAGACACGTAGACACTTATGAACAACAAGTTTCGAGGGATTTTTTTTGGACCTTTCAAACCCCCAAAAAACCCTAAGGTTACCCAAAACACAAGAGGATATAAAAAGAACTAACAAAGGCAGAGAATGGCCTTTATGCATTAGCCACCTTGAGAAATCCTAGAGAGAGATCATCGAGAGATAGAGGAAGAGAAGAAGGAAGAGAGAAGAGGAGAAAAAGCTGACTCGAAGTACTTCCCGAATTAGGATATTTCCTGACGTCACTGCCTCTCGTCATCCATTTATATTATATTTCTCGTTCTTTTCAGTTTTATTATATATAGAATTGGATTGAACAATTGATGATAGGATCTAGAATGTTGAGGATGTCCTAAACACACCTTTGAAATTTTATTCTTGAATTAATGAGAATCTGATTGTTTATGTGTTTATTAGATATTGTTGTGGTTTGATTTTTCTATTGCATAATTTGATAATAAACTAAAAGGGTAAATCGAATGGAAAATGATTAAATTGGACTAATAAAAGTTAGGTGACTTAGTAGAAACCAAAATTAAATCAAATCAATAATCTGTGTAAAGAGAAATCTTACATAGGTTTCTGATAGTTTATTAGAAAATATCATAACTAATTAGAGTTTTGGATAGGTTGTGAATTAAGAGATTGCAACCTCCAAAATCTGATTAAGATTTATAATTTAGGATTAATAGTTATAACTCGAGATAAAGTAATCAACCATAGGATAGTCTAGAATCAATAATCCAATAATTCATGATCAGCTAGGTTAGTATTAAAGATAGGTAAAATTCTCTCTCTCAATTGATAATTTCCTTCGATTGATTCTTGGGTGTTTTGCAAATTACTTAATAATTAGTATTTTTGTGTTTGATTCTTAATTTGAATTATTGAATTAAATTCTCGTATTAGTTTCGTTGCATCTTGAATTTTTGTTATTTGTTTCTAGCCTTAGATTTTAGGATTAGATTGGTTCCCGCTTCATGGGATTGACACCTTTGGTACTACACTAACGAACCGTGTGCTTGCAAATTATCGAAGGTTAATAATTAAAAATTAGACACAATCTAACCCCAATCAGCAGGTTTTAAACACGTCATAATCTAGTCAATCAAATTAGTAAGGAATTCTAGAGCTTCCAGGCAAATATGTATGATATCCCAATTAACAGTTTCAAAAAGCCTTGAAGAAATCCATTTCCCAGTAGCAAGTTTTATTATTTTTTCCAGAATTATACTCTTTCAAAATCTCTTGCATAAGTAGTATATTATCCCATATTGATATGACTTGTATAAATGCACCCTAGGTAGGATTAATTACTGAAGATAAAGTAGACCTCAATCTATTAGCAAAGAGTTTGACAATTACCTTGTAGACCGTGTTACAGCAAGAAATGGGTCTATAATCAACCAAAGTGTCAAGATTCAACTTTTTAGGAATCAGACAAATGTAAGGGTGGTTTATCTCCTTCATCATTTTACAAGAGGACGAGCACTCTAATACTGCTTTGGTAAACAACTTGTCAGTAATCTCCCAAGTTTTTTGGAAATATACAATAGTGAACCCTTCAAGCCCTGGAGATTTAGACGGATGTAAGTTAAATAAGATCTGCTTCACTTCCAAGCTCGTAAATGGAGCAGAGACTAAGGCCGCCTTGAGTTCCTGCAAAAGGGGACTATCAAAGAGATCACGAATAGAGTGAGTTTTGTTATGGACAATCAATCACAATAATTAAAGAATAATACGGAAAATAAACAAACACACAGATTTACGTGATTCACCAAAATATGGCTACATCCACGGGCGGCTAGGGTTTTTTTATTCTAAAGTCCAGAATATTTTATTAGGCTCCATATCTCAACAAGTTTCATATGAACTTGCTTCATTGCCCATAAGTTGTAGAAAGAATGCTCTTGTAAGTCCAGATACAGAGTCTTGATCAAAGACTGAGTTACCCAAGGGGTCTTTAAGTTCCATAATCATATTTCTATTCCTCCTTGCAAGTAGAGATGCATTAAAGAATTTAATGTTGGAGTCACCATCCTTTAGCCAATTTATCTGAACTTCTATTTTTTAAAGATTGAGATTTTCAAATTCAAAGCATCATGATGATCCTTTAACCAAGCACTTTCTGTCTGCTTCAATAGATTATTATGACGAGATAGATAGCAAGCCTTTTGAGCCTCAAAGAGCAACTATTGAGTGACTTTGGTCAACTTATGATTAGTTTTCAAGAAAGCTTTAAGTGAATGTTTAATCCTTCTTAGCTTTTGCATAAGTAGAAAGGATTTAAAACCTTGCACATTGTAATTCCAACAAGAATTTACCAAATCCATAAACCCATACTTTTGAACGAGGCCATTAAAGAATCTAAATGGAACTCCAGGCTTGTTAACAATTTGGATATTATGAATGCTAATAGAGGAATGGTCTGAGAATGTATTTTCCCTAAACTTACCATAAGAATGAGGATATTGAGCAATCCAACTACGGTTTACTAAAGCTTGATTTAGCTTTTTCTGAATAAGCATTTGGCCTTATGGTTTGTTAGACCAAGTAAATAGCCTCCCCTGGAATCTCAGACCCGTGACTTTAGCTTTATAGGACAAATTTGCTAACTCACATCATGTTAATGTGTGAAACCCTCGACCTCCTACTTCTTCATCAGTAAGATGCAATTGTAATCTCCGATTAAAAGCCAAAGTATAGTGATTGTAGCTGCCATAGAATGCAAGGTATGCCATAGAGAGGCTCTTTGAAATTGGAAATTGGAAGCATATATTAAAGATATAACAAATTCAGTGGAGGCCCTAGTCAACTTGCCATTCAAATGGATAAGTTGCTCCGTTTCAGCAACTACATGGAGTGTTATTTTATTGGAGTCAAAGAAGCAAAGGATCTGTCCATTATAATGCAAGGCATGGTTTGAAATAGCCTGCCAATCGGCTCCCAAAAGTCTTGATATAGAGAACATATTTTTAGGTTTTATTTTAGTTTCTAAAAGCCCTACTATAAGACTTTTTTTTTTTCCATAAACATCTCCCTAACCACTTCCTTCTTAAGAGGGTCATTTAACCCTCTAACATTCCAGACCATAATCATTTAGGGAAGCTTCCCCCTTGAGATTATTCGTGGCCCTTCTCCTTGAGGATCTCCTTTTCAAACTAGCTGATTATGTTGCTAATTTTGCTTATAGCTTAGCCTCAGCCTGAATTTCAGTTCTCACGTGGACTATTTGTTCAGTAACTATTGCCCCCTCTTCCACAAGTGGCTTAATCTGAGCGTTAGAATCAATGGAAGGACTGGTTTTATTGTTGTTTGTTATTAGCCCACCTTTTGAGCAATCCACTAGTTCATATATTTGAGCTTCCTTTATCAAATTGCCATCCGATATTTTCCCCTAGACTGTAGTGGTGGATTGAGAATTTTCTAATAAAATTTTATATGTAATCAGCTTAGAACACTACCTTTGAATCAAATCTTCAATTGCCTGAACAGGTAAGACTACTTCCCTATCGTCCAAACCCATACTGAACCCCCTGTTCAAGACTATTTGTTGATGATTCATTGATCTAAGTGACCACAATATGTGTCTGCTTGCTATCAATTTCTCCCACGGCTGGATAAGCCCTGTTTGATACATCAGAATTCTCATTATCTAATTGCTCAACTGATTCTTTTCCCTGTACATTCAAGTTATCATATGGCATTTCCACCAAATCCAATTCAATGAAAACATTAGCAGAAATATTTTTTATTTCCTCACTTTACATATCCAAGTTAACTTTAAGAAGCTCTGCCTCATTCGCAGTCAATACATCACCTTGCACAAGAATGGTCCTCTCTTCGGAAAGCTTCTAATTGATGGAATTCTACTTCAATTTTACATTGGCAGTAAGCAATTCATTGCCCAGTGGACTGAGATTTTCCAAGTGCCCCCTTACTTTAACTACTGCTTTTCCTTTTAAGATCTCTGTTTCATTAAAATCCATTAGCTCATTGTGACTCCCTGATCTAAACAATTTACCCGTTGGCTTCTAGTTTTTCTTCACTGTGTCGGGCTTCCATGGATAGAAAATAGCTATAGCATATTTTGTAAGCTCACCATCTTCTCCTAACTTCATGATAGGCAGCTGATCAGGGGGAGTAGATTCTCTTCTCATATTTATGCAAAGTTTAGAAAAACACACTCTTTCCATATTAGCAGTTTAGGCATCCATACTTAGAGGCTTTCCTAGTGAGCTTGCAAGAAAGTTTAATTCTTCAACTATCCAGAATTTAAGAGGAACATTATGAAAGTTAACCCATAACATAATAACGTTAATGTTACCTGAATTGAGGTCAAAACCCGGTCTCCAACATTGAATGAACATCGGTTGTCCATTGATGTGCTACGGACCCTATTCCAATATTTCACTAATGTTACTCTGGGCAGAAAATTTAAAGAGGAAGGAGTCATCATCCCGAAGCATTACTTTTTCTAATCCTTTTTCCCCCACCTTGCCATTGCCCATGCTTACACCACTGGAAAAGCTAGACGCTTACTCCAAAAAACGCCCACCAATGCAGACGCCCATACATTTGCTCCTGCTTTGAGGAGTTCCACTGGAGGAATCAAGATACCATCCTTAGGAAGATGTCGTAGCTTAACTCTATTACATTGTATTTGAGGCTTAGATTTCCACGCTCCAATATTGCGTTTCGTCGCAGCCTCCTTCAGCTACCCCCAAACTTCATCATACTTGGCGATGTTGGAAGAGCTGGGAAGTTCTCCATGGACAGATTAGAGGGAGTTGAGCCTCCCTTATTGTCCATTCTCCGAAGGAATAGCAATGCTAAGTTGGGAGTTCGTTATTCCAAGTTGAAGGTTTCGAGTTGGCGATTTTTTGAAAGAGGGAAAATGTGAGGGTAGAATGGTAAAAGTCTAGTTTCTAAACTTTCAAAGTTACTAATACTTCCAAGAACAGATTCCAAATCTTCAAATTAACCTTCCTCCTTAAAAATCAGCTTTGCATTCCTACCCCCTTAACTCTTCATAATTCTCCATGATCTTTTATGATTTGGGATTTGACTTTTACCTCTACAATATCTTCTATTTGTGATATTCTACTCATCATGTCCTCTTACCATCCAACAAAACTCGTAAATCAAACATCGTTACATTAACATTTGTTAACTGGTGGAAATAGTTGTTCATTTATCAATATAATCTGATCAACTTCAGCAAACAGTAGAAGTCCCTTATTTATCTGATCTTGAATTACATTCTTAAATTCCTAATATGAATTTGTTGGGTGAATCTATGTATAATAGCATTTGTAGTACTCCCCTCCTTTAATTTCTTCCTGTACGGGAATTATATGCTCTAACAATAAAGTAATGAATTTTTCTGTAACAAAAAATCAGACATTTTCTCAGTTTTAGAGGTTTCAAAAGCATATTGATTCTGAGTAGTTGGTGTTTGCATTTTCCTTTTGGTTTTAAGAGATTTATGTTCTAGAGAGGGGCAAACACATGCTCTACGGATATTAACTTCCGCCATTATCAAATCATATAAATTTATTTCTACAAAATAAATACTAATTGGACTGCTTCCTGATGTCCTTCTTCTTTAAGAAGCTTTTCATATTTAGACATTTTTTGGTTAATTCATATAAATCACGAAATTTCATACCTTTAATTTTCTTTTTTTGAAGTTCAATATCAAGGCCCTTTTGAGCTAACTTCACATAGTCAATATTCGGGAGTGTAATTCAACATCAACTTCTCACCTTCTTGAATCAAGTGATGAACATGTCTACATTCTTGCTATTTTTTTAAGTAACTTTAGACAATTCAGCTATATTAACCTCTAGTTTAATCTGAAAAAACAAAGTATGAAACAATCTCTCCATTTCAGCCTATGACAGGATAGAATTTTTAGGCAACAAAGTATACCAGGAGCAAGTCGTTCTTGTTAACAAATTTGGAAACAATCTAAACTTGAAATTATTGCAATTTTCATAAATAGTTTATTCACCATATTGAATGGTAAATCTAGCAATGTACTTAATTAAATTCAGGAAATTCTATATCCATAGGGATAAGATTTTCAAGGTCGAAATGCTTTAGATAAGGCTCATATAATTTTGAGTGGCTAAGCTACCATAAACTAGGCTTATACAGTTCTTGAATAGCTTATCTTATAACTTCTTTATCAACTTATAGTCTTATTTTTGGAGGAGCAATAACTGGATTACAATTTATAAATATAAGGTTGCCCCCTGAACTATAATTTGGTTCGTTAACTTTAACTTCAAAACCAAACCCTTGTGTTCCAGGAGCTTAAGGCCTAATCTCATGTCTGTCATTTCTAGGATTAATGTGCATAGGTGTAGCATGACCATCTTCTCTTTTATAAGGATTGTATCTTTCATTCATAGAAGAAGCTGTGAGTGACTAAACCTGCTAACTTCCACTGCATTTGGAGCAGGATGCCAATAGAGCCTTTTGGAGATTTGCCTCGTTAAAAAAGCAGAATTCTACCAAAATGCCAAAAAGTTTGTTCACCATCTTTGTAAGTATTATAGAATCTCACTTATATGAACAACATCATTTCATGTTGATGGTTACGGTAATTTTGAATTCTCGACAACTGAAGACTTAGTTGAAATCAATGTTACCTTCTCAAGATTTTCAATAATTTGGGATACAAAGCCTTCATTCCTTACTGTATTAGGGACTTCTTCCTTTGGGCTAAAGGCACAATGAATTCCTCTCCATTCCTTGTATGTAGCATGGTGTCCCATCGAACATGTCAAATGATTGGTTGCTTTTTATGATCTTTATGGAATTAAAATGTGTCAAGGAGGAATTCTTCTATAATTTGTACCAGATTTCTTATTAACGATATCAGCAGGCTTCAAAAAACTTAGAAAATGAAATTCTAAGCTACAAAGATGCTAAAAAGTATTGAAAAAAGATTTGAACTAAAGAGATTATTTGATTTAGGCAAAATAAAAGTACAAACTATAAAGAAAATTTGAGCTAATGATAGGGATGAGTATATAATGGAAAGGAAATTGAAATGACAATCAAGTATTTTTGTTGGAGTAGTTTGATTGTTTGTATGTATGTTTGTGTGTATTTTGTGTTATAATGTTGATGAATTTATAAAATCCTCTCAACTTCAATTGCCTCAAGCAGTTTTCCTGTAACTACTCAACTTCTAACCCACTTCCCATTATGGCCACATTCTAATTAAGTTCTTGCCACTCATTATTCTCCTAACTTTAACAGCCTCAAGTATTTTTCCTGTAATGCTTAACTTCCAACTCACTTCTTATTTTGTCCACGTCCTGACTAACTTCCTTTATACACTATTGTTTTTAAAGCATATGTCAATTATGTATCAACTGTCTGAAAATTTTGAATCCTAGACTTCTCAACTGATTCCCATACTTATTAATTCCTTAGCCAAATGACTTTTAGAACTTCTAGTATATTGGGATTTTAGGCCTAATGGATTGAATTCTTTTTAGGCTATCAACAAAGATAAATTATATATTTTTATTGTTAGATAAAGATCCCTTGTTCAGAATGAGCTAATTCAATCACTAGAAAAACCTTAACACTACCTAACTCCTTAATTTCAAACTCTAGAATTAAACATTCCTTCAAAGATTGTCTCTCCTTCTTAACTAACAATGTTGTAACACCCTTAAATTTAAAGGTTTAATAAATAGTATATGATCACCTTGGCTTTGTTTATATCTCATAACTATCATTACCTTAGCAAATCTTCCAAACCATACCTCGATGATTTCTTTAAACCATAAAGAATCTTTTTAACTTGGAAACTTTATTACTTGCCATATTGTCTCAGAATTTAGGAGGAATATCTATGTATATTTCTTCTTCTAAGTCACTATAGAGAAATGTGTTTTTTTAATATCAAATTGATGTAATTCCAAATGAAAGTTAATTGTTAAGGATAAAATGACTCTTATTGTGTTCATCTTTGCAACAGGGGAAAAGTATTAGATGTAATCCACTCTATATGTTTGAGTTTATAATTTTGCCACTTGTCTCGCCTTATAACTCTCCAAATATCCATCAACCTGATACTTCAAAGTGAACACCCATTTATATCCCACTATTCTTTCCCTTAAACAATTGCAACATCTCTTAGGTTTTATTTTCTCCTACTGCATCCATCTCATCTTGTATGGCATTCCTCCACTCTTCTTTACATAATATCTCAGATAAAGCATAAGGTATGGTAATAATATTTAGGTTGATAAGGAAGATTTTGTAGGAAGGTGGAATGCAAGGTTAAAGTATGGGATAAAGGATATGAAGGTCGCTTAGTACATTCTTGAGTTCTTTTTATTAAAGCAATATGTAACTCACTATCATCATGTTGGGTCTATGTTTTACTAGAAAGTTCATATGAGATAAGTTTAGATATCCCACTTACCTTATTTATTTGTGAATGATTCAGCGCAGATTGTTGGACTGTCTTTGGGTTAGGACCATCATTTAGCCTTCTTTAAGTACACCATCTCAAATCACCTTTTTATCAATAGTAGTATCTATATCAAATTTATCATTTATCATATACTCAATAAGATTAGGTTCCTTATTTTACTCAAATGATTGTGCCATAAAACTGAAGGATGGTAGAGATAAAGATGGTAAAAGAGAGAAGTAAAACAAAATTTCTAGGTTGTTTTCTTTTTTCCTTATCTTCCCTAGATATAGAAAACTTTTGAAGATAAGGTTGGGAATGATAAGAGTACATCTTTGACAAGTGTTACATCAACATATACGAAAGTTTTCTCAGAAGGTGGATGATTAACATTTATAACCCTAGGTAAGTATCCTAAGAAGACATATTTGACTGGTCTAAGCTCCAATTTTCTTCTTTGAGGACCATAAACATGAAAACTTTTAGTACCAAAAAAACAAATCATAGGCATAAGATTATTAGAAGGTCTGATTTCTGGGTAAAAATGAGAGTTTTGAAACATTAAACACGTAATGGCATCTTATCGACCATAACTTCTCCCTAATATTGTTTTGATGCATTTCATTTCGGCGTGAAGAGTATAGATACAAGATGATCCATAAATAGTGAAAGTACGATGATAAATTTTGGATAAAATATTCTCTTTCATTTTAAGTTACTTATTTTTAGTAGTAAATTGATTTTGTATCAAACGAGGGGTTATTGAGATTTGATTTATTTCTAGTACATGACAGCAGTGACGGGTGCTAGAAATTGCAATGAAAGCTACAGAATTTTTCTAAAATTTCCCTTTAGGATTTATGTACATCTTAGGGGAGGAGAAAAAACTACAATATAATCTCCTACTCCCCCAAGAAACGAGAATTACACAACCTGTGAAGCACCAAGAAATTAACTTTTCTAAAACGGTATACAGCTAACATACAACTTTGATACCCTTTTTCAAAGAAAGTGTCTACTGTCATTAGCTTCTCCTTCCCAAACTCCACCTGCTGGACTTGCAGCAACTTGAAAAGCCATGGTTGCAATTAACTGTTGCTTTTTCCCGCCACCCAACCTTTGGGTAGGGTCATAAGCTATTCTATTTATAGTAGATACAGTTTCACTCTCTCTCTCTCTCTCTCTCTCTCTCTCTCTCCAATTGGCATGTTTAGCAAATTATAAAAAAAAAAAAAGCATTTCTGAATAGGTCGTTAGATTGGGAACTACTAAATTATACACTTCTAGTCTATAAAATGTTGCCATGCAATCTGCTCCCACCGATTGAAAGCAGCTATTCTATCTACGGAAACAATCAGTCTCAATTATTTGAAACCAATTGCTGTCGGTCTCAGTTCTCTGTCTACCTTAAATCTTCGTCTCCTTGGACCTCATGATGCAGGTAAGCTTTTTGTTCATGAAAGAAAGCCAAGGTCTTCAATAAGAACCAATTAATCCTTTGAGTGCTGCATTAATTCAAACCACTGCCATCATAGAGAAAATGTGCCAAATTAGATGCAAGTAACTCATGATGGTCCAATATAGTAATTTCAGCAAGTAGGAAACTTTCGTTACCTGTCTCAAAAGATCGGCAAGGGTCCTTGGAAGTGATTCAATATTCCTCAAGACTAGATAAAACGGGAAGGGAAAAGAATCAAGGTATTTTGTGAATTTAAGTACCCTTTTTTCACCTTCACCCACAAAAGATGCCTCCTGAAAACCATGCAAACATGTAAGCAGAAAAGAGATATTGGAAGACCATTTAGTTGAGAATGTATGGATATTGAACTCCAAGAAATGGACAAGTTTACTTCCAATTATACAACTTCATCAAATTTTACAAACCAATGATAATTCTTTTGTTTCTCACAAATGAGTCGGAAAGCAAATTGAAAATGTAACAGATATCTATCATCTTCAAGTTTTAATTATTATCTCTAATGAAATGACCAACATGTCCATTAGTGATTTTAGGACAAATGTGAAAAAAAAAAATTTTAAGACTACTGCATGAAAAGTTACTTTGAACTTCAGGGCTAGTAATACCCTTGTCCATCAAGGAATAAACAATAAATACCATGTGGTTCATAATTGATTCGTCGGGGCTATCAAGCAGTAGAAAGGCGACCATGCGCTTCTGACTTAAGAAATCCCTGACACATCGCTTCAACTTCTCCTACATAGAGTAATCAAGTTTTGAATAGAAAATAAGGAATTCACATCTGCACACTCAATTAGCAAAGAGAGAGGACAGTCCTTGATTCCACGATTTTTATCTTAATTTTCACACATGGTTAAAGATAAGTACCTTTTCGTGAAACCGACCATCTGCAATAATCAAGGCAAGCTGTTGTAGTGGATTCTGCCCAGAAGGAAGCCGTGCTCTAGAAACGGCAGCATCCAGCATTTTGTTCAGATATTTCAAGAGATCAACCACAGGTTCATCTACAATTGTGTTATCTTGCCTGAAAGTCAAATTGGAGATGATCTGCATCCCACAAAGGAAACCCCAACAGCGAATGTCAGATGATATAAATGTTTCACTTTTCAATGAAAAGTTATGCTCGTAAACAAATAAAGAAAAAGACAATTTCATCTTCACACAAAAATCAAAATATAAACGACAGAACACCAACCTTGACCCCAGCCTCTCCTGTAAAAGGTTGATCAAAATCATGCAGCAACCTTGTGTTTCCTTTCTTCCCAAAACTTGCAACAGCCAAGTTCCCCATTTCCAGTTGAGACATTGCACGACAAACGGTGATCAAGGCTTCAACCGCAACATCTCCACAGCGACTCTCAGACATACTACGAGAATCATCAATAGCAATGATAACTTGATAATCACGTTTGTTAGGCCGGGTCCGTCTCAGCCATATTTTATCTTTCCGGTAGTGGCTAGCTATATAGGGAATTACCTATGCGTATACAGACAGAAAAAAATCAGATGAAAGAACAAAACGAGAGGAAATCTAACACCTACAGAACTGATAAAACATGTCAAATGTGATTCACCTTCTTCATGTTGATTCGCTTGCCAGTCTTATAATCCCCTTGAAGCTTGCTGGCCAAAGTGGGTTCCATAACAAGACGCAATTGTTCAGCCAACTCCTGGGACAATCTTGCTGTCCGCAGCTCATACCTTTTCCAAAGAATATAAGAGTCATTTCTTGTATCAAAGGAAACTTCTTCATCTTCGGCTTTTTCCTTTTCGTCATTAACAGAGAGTTTGCTGAATTGATGTATATCTTCACCCAAATATGATTTACTAACAGAAACAAAGCTCTCAGACAGACTGCCTGGGGTTGGATCACAATCATCAGGCTCGTCAACTTCAGGAGATCTTGCTTCAGTTGACATCTCAAAATTTGAGAATTGTAGTTGTTTCTCCGAATTATTTTTCAGGGTTGCTGTACAATGTTTTAGTTGCCAATCTTCAGAATTTTGTTTCTCAATCTCCATAGTGGCAATATCATCTCTTTGATCCGCATGGATATCCTCATCTGGGTTCTTGTCATTGACATTGGCATCAATCTGCTCAGAAGAAGCAGCTCCCAAAGCCTGAGCTGTTCCTTTCTCAAACTGTGGAACATATCCGTACTCATCAGCATTCTTGTCCTCTTCCTCACTTCCCAACTCTTTATTGCCTTCCGGAAGATCAACAGATACTTTAACTCTCTCTTTCCACTCTTCAAATGCATTCCCGACGTTCTTGTAAGGGTTCACTTGAGATTCTTGACGACATTGAAACTCTTCTGGAGAAATCTGTTCCTTCTGTTGATCAGTGAAACTTCCATTGTTTGATTGATTTGTCAGCATTATGTCCGTTTCAGACATATTATCAGAAGGTAAGCTTCTCTGGAGAACGAGGTTATTATAAGCTTCATAAGCATTAGACATGTTTATGTCAGGGGCAATCTTTTCCGAATTAGATGCCTGGGACTGGCCATATGCTTGAGTTACAGAATCTGCCTTATGTCCATGCCCATTCATCAAGTCTGAAATTCCTGGTCCAAATGAATCTTCTCTTGTAGCTGTTGCATTCATTCCTGAATCTTCCTCCCCTTCCTTGCCTGCATCATTTGTTTCTGAAGTTCCATCCAGTCTTTCAGTATCTGCCTCATCCATAGAATTAAAATTATCTGTATTATCTTCATCAGGATTCACATTCTCAGTGGATTCATCATCTACTTTGGGACTTAGGTCATCCTGGGAATCTAATCCCTCTTTTTCACTCATGTCTCCATCCACATCCATGTCCTCATCAGAACCTAGATTCAACTCATCACTCTTTACTCCAGTTGGATCAGCAGAAGCTTCCTCTTTATCCAGGTTCATGCCATCTGCACTCTCTTTTCCATCACCAGCATCATCCTGATCTCCAAACTCATCAGTTGGTTTGTCGGGTTCATCTGAATCAAGCTTCTCAGGTTCATCACAATCGGTAGCAGCAGAATCCTCCTTAGCCCTAACCTCTCTATTGCTTGCATCTCTATCATGCACTGATGTCCCAGATTCATACTTCTCAGCTGTATCATCAGGATTCTCATCTTGCTCCTTATCCCAAGGTTTCTCCTTAACAACTTCACTGTCAGCTCCAGTTTCACCCATTGCAGATTCCAGTTGCTCATCCTTACTATCCGTTCCATTGTCTTCGTCATTCTCCTCTGCCGAGTCCTCACTAACACTAAATGCATCAGCATCAAAATCCTGTTCCATCTCAATTCCTTTGTCATTCTTACTAGGCAATTTATCCAAGTCATTTTGTTCTTCCCCTGGCTGAAGAAATAATTAGAAATATCATTCAATGATAACTTGTTCTATGAAAAGAAAGTAACATAATAACAACAAATCTACATCAGCTCTGTTCTTAGACAGCGTACCTTCTCAGAAGTCCCAATCAGTTGATCCTCATCAGTTATCTGATCACTTACATCATTAAGTCCAGAACCCTCCCCCATACCAATTCCTGTTGCTTCTTGAGATGCATCATGGCTGACATCATCTGCCTGACTTTCAGAAGGAATACCAAACCCATTGGAGAACAAAGAAGAAAGAACACTGGCTAGCACATGAGTCATTACAGATACCTACATACACATATTGACCACGTAAATAGATGATTTCTGGAATATGAAACATAGGTTAAATGTAGAGTTAATGAACATGTTGAATGATGTCCAACTTACTGTTTTATGCATTTCTAAAAGACGTTGAAGTAAACCTTCACAAAGAAGCATTATCAGGTCTATAACAGAATGAAGATATTCAAAACAAGTTCCAACACTGAAGGAGGCATGTGAAGTATCAGCACTTGACTGGTTTACCATTTTGGCCTGAGCAAACACATCAAAATACAATAAGAAGCACCCAAGACTACGCTCAAACAGACATATAGACATCTGAAACAAAGGATACATAAGGAAAATGTTGAATGAACTTACGGCAAGAGAAATCGTTTCAAGTATACTTTTGCATAATTCTTCTATGTTGACATTTTCCCTAGATGATTTGAATAGATACTCCCATGAGGTGAATTTCGTTGATGAGTCAACTGGAAGAATACATTCATTACTCATTGATCTTAGTGCATCCTTGATAAGTTCAAATGTTTTCTTGATGGCTTTGCTAAAACCATCTTCAAGGTCAGAATAATTGTTGTTGCCATAGTGTGATACTTCACAAGATTTCCTTAACTTGTTTTGTGCCTCAGTCATTGAAGAGAATTGTTGAGCTAACAACTTAGCCTGCAGAAAAAGTCAAGTATAAGAGTTTTTTTTGCCTGATTGAGACAAAATACGAACAAAATCATTTGTCCATTTGGTTATGTCGGGTTAACAAAAGTGGGGATTGGCACGCTATGTTCAGCAATAAAAAGTCAGAAAGAAGGGTGATGTAGTTCTCTTGGGTCTACATAGTTGACCTGCATTTATTCCTTAAGCGATAGATGGGGAAAAAAAAAAAGATGACTGTCCAATCCCTAGAGCAAGTTATGTGGTAATTCATATCAATTGTTCCAAGTTTCTGCTGTGCGGGAGAAGAAGATCATTGACAAATGATTTAGTGTAAGTGCATTGGGGTATATCTCCTGATTGGGACATAGATTTTTCAGTCAAATAGATCAGAAGTTGATCCTGTGATCCTCTGTATTATAATCCATTTGTGAGAAATAACTCATTACTGTGAATTGTAAGCATTGGATGCAAAGTGAAAAATACCTTCATGAATGCATCACCAAAATGACCAAGCAGAACCTCTATGACTAAGCTTCTATCAGAATGTTGCCTTCTGAAATCAAGGAGCTGCTCCTCAAAGTCCATAATGACTTGGAAGTTTTTGAGCATTAACTGTTCCATTTGTTCTGAGATAACATATGGATGGGAGACACTACCAGATATGGCATCGACATGGTCTAGAAGATAGTTATCCAAAGAGTCCTGTGCAAGAAATTTTATAAGAAAAATGCAACATTGGCATTTTTAAATACAAACTCGTTAAGCTAAAGAATTTGCACCTTAGATTTTTGTATGATTGGAGAACATTTCTCAACAAATTTAAGAAAACGATCAGCTGCAAGCTTCAAATTTTGGCATGATGTCAAATGGGTGCTTTCCACAGTTTTAAGCAATAATGCTTCCTCAAACAGCATGGCTGCTAAACCATCAAACAATTTCTGTGAAAGAAGTATTTAGTTAGTGTCAGATGAAATGGAATGCATGACCTACAATTATTTAACACGTAAGTAACCTTCTGTTTCCACAAGCATTCAAAGAGGTAGCTCTGATTTCTTGCAATAGAACACTCAATACTTGTGCTCTGATCACTACCAATACACCTCATATATGAATTTTCCAAAGCAGCTACACATTTCCTTAGACATTTCAGATGCTCAGCAAAAGCATAAGCAGAAGCACGTTGAGTTTGTTGTACATCTATGAGATGGTTAACGAAAGATATTGCCCTGCAAGCCTATACATAAAAAAGCAAAGATAGGTCAAACACTCCCTTAATTAACAATTAGGTCTTCAAAAAGTATGACAACTGACCCCCATATTAACATTGCACCTTATTTACAGGGAGGGCTGCAGTTTATAGACAATTAGATCCAAACAATAAAATAAAAAAGAATATAGCAACAATGCTGAAAGCTGTCAAAGGATAAAATTAACAATCAACTGCTGACCACAAACGGTGAAAATCTAGCCTATTAGTTACCTGTTCATACGTGATATCTTCGTGGGGTTTCAGACAAACCAATTGCAAATGCTTTGCACTGGCTAAGCTTTTAAAATAAAATTCATTAGCTTGTTTCCAGATACTATCTGCTTCTTCATTGGGCAAACATTGAAATTCATTGGTAGTTGATACATCAGATGCCCCATGAAGTAATCTACTTTGTGTCAGTAACAAATGCTCTGAATCATAGGATGGTTGAACAAACAACCACTTGGAATTGTTGCATATCTATTTGCAAGCATAAAAATCAAGAAGAGCTTAGTCTTATTCTTAAAACATAAAACTCAGACGCAAAAAGTCACATTTATTATTACCTTCATAATTTCAAATTTGTGCTTATGCAACCCGCTGCTTTCTAACAATTTTAGAAGTTCAGCAAAGGCCCTCTTCTTTCCTATATTTGTTTTGGTATCTTTCCAAAGTTTGTCACATTCGATGGTAGTCCTAAAAATTCTGTCCAGCATCTGACACATGTCATCCCATCGTTTCTCGTGTAAAAGGCAAGCAGATTGGTAAGCCAAGGACAACTGCCTAATAGTCCTAACTTCTGCACAAAATAGTGAGTCACTGACTGCTCTGATAATCAAGCTCATAACATAGACACAAATATAAAATCTCAAAAACGAGGGATATGTGCTAAGAACAAAGAAAAAGATAACCTTCATTATCCAGAAAGCTCAAATCTAAGTTCCTGTCAGAATGCAAGTTCAGTTGAGTTTGCTTCACTCTTCTACTCCAATCAACTAACCACTTAGACCTGCACTAAAGACAAGTTAAAAATAGACTACACAATCAATTATTATGCAATAATACCATGTTGACAAAAAATCTAACCTGGTAACAGTTTCAAATAACGCAACATTCTTCTCTGAGCCGTTAAGCAGTCTCAGAGAGTGAATACATGTTCCTTTCCGTTCCACTTCCTGACTGAAAATAAGCATTACAGGTTGTTGCAGGAGAACCTGCGCAATGTATGCAAACAAAATAAGTATCCTTGGGTTAAAAGCTCACATCAGGCAGCAACCTAATTATTTCAATCTCCCATTTTTCTTGTTCAAAAGTTGCTGCCAAATATCTGGTTAAATAGCAACAGTTTTTTAAGGGAGACAAGAGGAAAATAGGCATAATCATAAAGAAACCTCCAAACAAATTGGTATTGCGGAAATGTAAAACACATCAACTTTGGCCCATTGATTCAATGATCTAAATCTCAGTGATGCTGAAATGCAGTTCCATATCTACTAGGCATAAAAGCAAAACAGCACTTTGCTAATAATTCTGGTATTAATAGTCAAGAAAAGGTAATATCACTTGTACAAGCCGGCTTACATGCTTAAGTTAGTAAAAATATGCTAGGATTGATAAAAAACAACAAAACATTAAAAAGAGGGCTTGAAATTTGAATAATTAGGGTTCAATCAAACCCCTTCTTTTATTTTGCACAAACTAGAACTAAAAAGAAACTAATCCCAAGAAAAATAAAAAGAAAATGTGTACATGAAATTTACTTACGGTGTACTTTTGAATCAGTTTCTTTAGCTTTTGACGGGTCCTTTTTGAGTTTTCAACAGACAAGAAAGCCTCAGTTCTTTCCCATCGGCATAGCTTCAACATTTCAGTCAATTCCTTCTCAATATTTCTTCTGTTAACTTCAATGTGCCGTGATACTCTGAACAACGTACAAATGAGGGATAAAAAGAAAAGCTACCAAAATTTTCTCAAAACAAAACCACGACTGCACAGAGCCCTTACAATGGCAAGAATTGCACATAGTATCCAAATGCGTTGTATAAAATTTTCAGATTTATCTCCTGCCACGGACTGCATGATTAAATTATGATTAGTACGCTGATAGGCTGCTTAACCTAGTAGCAAAGGCATAGAGATGATCACTGTCTTCCATGTATGAAATTGACAAAGCTTTTCTAGGAACGAACAGGTAAAATGTTACCTTGTAAATGCTTCCACTCCCAAGCATCTTCCTGTACTGATTTGACCATGGAAAGCAAAAAGAAGCTGAAGGCGTTTTCCCAATTCGCCGATGCTGGAAGTTTGAATGAACTCCTCTAAACTGTGAAATCCACTTATATTAGGTGTGAAACATCAAAGGCAGTAGAAATAAAAATGAAATAAGGAAAGAAAGGAAAAAATCCTGAATAAAAAGTAAACTAAAATTTCAAACTGCATGAGATCAGAGAGTGCCTTTCAACAGTAGATTGCTCATATGCAGCAAGATCAGTAGAACGTCTGTGATGCAAGACTGAATATAGAGGAAACCATAACTGCAATAAAGCAAACAGATATAAGCAATTGAAACAAGGAAATAGAGGATAGCATTGTATTTATTAGCCACTATAGATTTACAGAGCAGGATTACACTTAGCAATTCAAATATTGAGTTTCCTCTCTATATTTAGGAGAACTTTGTCACCGAAAGGATTCACGTTCTTAGGTTATTTTAGCAGGAAAAAAGCCAGGTATTGTTTGATAGCTTCCACGTACGCCATTTCCATTAGAAGCATGTCTCCAATTGCTAACTATCCGGTCTATTTTACAACCAAAAGACATTCACATGTGCACAAAATTTGACTTGCCTTGGCAGCATTGATCTCATATTGATAATGAACCTCATCGAGCAGCGCTGGCCAAGAGTCAAATTCCATCTTTTGCCATGAGCATACCAGAGGAATAACAGGTTCCAAGAGCTCTACATGTCATTAAGTGGAAAAATATACTTGTAACAAGAAATTGTAAAAAAATAAAAATATCAAGGGCTATAACAAAATAATTAAAAATGTTTTATCAAATTTCAAAAACAAATTAAAAATGTTTTATCCATCAATATTGAGTATTCAAAGTTATGCACCTGATAGAGGGAATTTTGATACACCTTCCTGTAGTACCCTGGCTCTATTAAGTAGGAATTGCAACCCAGACAGAGCCTTATCAAATAAACAACCGTCAGTGGCCAACGTTGAAGCTTTAAACAAAGAGCACCAATGCTTTTGTAAAAAGTAGGCACATGTATAATTCTTAGACAGAGAGATCAATGCGCTGGTTTTAGACCAAAATGAAGGTGTGGGTCGAGTAGCACATGCGATGGTCCACAAAAAAATAATAATCTTAGACAGCCGCATTCCACATTCCAAGATGGCATCAAATTTTAGCTAATCTAATATGTCAAATTATTACTGAACATCAAATGTAACAAACATCACCTCAGTTCATGCTTTCCTTATGGTTAACTGCTCATAAAACAAGATCCAGAAAGACTAAAAGAATTAGCTATAATTACAACCTTGGCTAGAGGTGTATCCAGAGGAATAGCCAAAAGCATTTCAATTGCATCCATGATTTTCTGAAGACCAGGATGATCTTCCCACTCGTTGAGAAGGACCAGAATTCGCTGTCGAAGAGTGGCAAGTAACTTCACCATTTTAGCCATTACTGGAGCATTTGAATCCTATGTAATTTAAGGAAATAAGTCAAAAAAAAGGAGATTACAAACAAAATTACTTCCCTATACAGATAAAAAAAGTATCAGCCAAGAACCTTGTAAAAATTGTATTTTGAAGCTATCTCATTGGATAAACCAAAAATGCGTTTGTACTCCAAACAGAGGCGGAACAGATGTTCTGGGACAAGTTTAGCATCCAAAGACGAAGCATGCAGGCCTTTAAAACCTGGAAGAGGATAAATAAGAGAGGTGACATCTGTGTCTCCTCAAAGGAAAAGCAGAACATTTTTAGGATTGAAAGGTTACATCCTTTGATTACCTTTAATCATTTCTCCACCAAGTGTATATGAGTTGGTGAACAAAAGCAACCTCTCAGAATCGGACATAAGGAACTTTTGAGGCTGTCCATAATATAATCATAGACAAAAAGGAAAAGTATCGTAAATGGATACACAATTTCCAACTTCTATCTGCATATGTGTGCACTTGTGTATGCAAAACTGTTGAAAGTTCCACAGTATACTTCCCCTATCTCTTGTGAATGTAAAAGGGTGGGGGAGGATTACAGTTGGCTAAGACGGTACATGGAAACTGATTGGTGACAAATCATCACACTTTTACAATATAGAATCAATGAACCACAACACTCTATTCTATTCAAATGAATACTTGAAAATGTAGAGAACTTACATGTTGGACAAGATTACAAGAGCCAAATAACCGGTTATGCATGTTGATCATGTCATTCAAGCATGGTTCCTCAAAAAAATTCCAGTCTCCTAAGTTTTCAAAGTCATCTCTGGTTTCCATCTGAGTAGAAGAAGAAAAAGTCTTATACTTGGAGAGACAGAGTGAGAGAGAGTATGTGTGAGAGAGATTTGAAACGTCACCTGTGCTGAAGATTCTTCTTCGTGAAGCAACTCTTGCCACTCTGTGAAACTATCACCGTTAAACAAATTACCAAGTGAAGATATATCAATGTCAACAACACTCTTGATCTCAAATGCACGGGGCCTAAATTGGTATTCTTGAGCATCATGGCCTTCTTTGCTTTTTATATTAGCTTTAATACCCATCCACGTGCTAGCAAATTCACCAAATATTTTACACATCATCTGGTTCAAATATACACAGGAGCATCAGTAAGAGGACACTGCACAATTGAACTCTGTCAATACAACTCAAAAAGAGCAATCATATCACCTTGAAGGAAGCACAATCGATCCTCTGAACAACAGATACGTATCGTGCAATGTGAGCAAGCACATTCGTGTGAAGCACAGTTTTCAGATGCAGTGAGGATACCTAATACATTGTCAAATCATTCAGATTATCTGAATTACAAACGGCATATCCTAGAAACCTAAGGGGTTTCCATCAAAATGTTTTGGACATAAAATAGAGCAATCTAAGGAGAATATGGCTCAGAGGGTTATAAAGATGAGCAGTTAAAGGAACTGTCAGAGTCCAAATAATATATGTAGAGACGTTGCCACCTTTTCAGAATTGACATCTGATACAGAAACCAGCTTTTCTAGCAAACTTGTTTCCAACTCCAAGAAATCAGTAGAACTATTCATACTATCAGAAGATACGGTATCAAAGGCAAATCCTCCAGGAAACCTCATGAATGAATAAATTGATTCCTGTAACACTTCTGTGTCAGTCTATGGGAACAAACAGATCATGTCTAATCAAATAAAAGTCGCCTCTTTTAACTTTTGGGAATGGAGAAGAGAGAGAGATACCATGACTTTATCCAAGTTATGTTCTTGAATCTGATTCAGAAACTTTTTCTGCAAGGCACCAGCCAGAAGCAAGGAGAGTCCTAATTTGATCTCATACACTGCAACTTGAACTGGTTGAGTAAGATCAATATATTCTTTATATTCATCTGACAGTCTATGGATAAAACAGGTTGCAGTTTCCTGAAAATTAAAAGGTGAAATGATATAAAAACATGCTGCAGTAGATCTCCAGAGTATGCTGCAGCCACCATAAACACATACCTGCCAATTGTATGCTTGGTCAACAAGCTGTTGCAACTCCATATCGTCAATGTCATTTATAAGATTCAGTATTGCCGTGACCAACTTGTAGAACTCCTTGCATTCTTTCCTTAGAGCTTTATATTTTGAAGGATCAGAACGGTATACCATCTGATAACAAAACAAATCATGTAACAGCGAATTGATTAAGCACAAACTGAACAATGGAAATAATAAATTTTCACTAATCCGACAATTGCAGAATCTGATTTAGAAGAATGAAAAATTAGCGGAAATTAGAGTAAATACTTCAAAATGTATAATCAGGCCTGCATGTCTTATCAAAAAGTGATCTTAATGATTCTGTGGTCTAAAGAATGAAGGTCAAAGAAAAGGGGAGCCACAAAAGACCTAGCATGATTTAGACTAATCATCATGTCCTTCATACTAGTACACATTTTTTAAATCAAGATTATTATGCAGAAGTTTACAAGGTTTGCAAATCTTTCGCGTACATCTTTTCAAAATAAAAAACTATTGCTACAGGATCCAATAAACTTAATGTTCCTGATAAAAGAGTTGGATGTTGAAGTTTGGTATTAAATTGCAAAAATGCAAAATATTTATCCCATTTTCAACTAATCAATTTTTTCTGAGTTACAGAACAAGTGACAATCTAATGGCAAGCATTTTTCTATTGATTTATCAGTGGTCAACAAATTGAACATTGAACATTATTATTTTTCAATTCAATATATATTCCATTAAATATTATATAGGAAAGAGAAAATTTAGACCTTCTGCTGCAGCCTCTTATGCTCAGCTTTAAGCTTTTGCAACGCATCTGCTTTCTTTTCATCAGCTGTCTTTGAGGAAGACCATCCAGATAGATAGTTACATTCTTGTCGCACCTAGAAAGAAAACATCAGAATTAATAAATGCATGGATAAATACATATCAGGAATCTGCTAATATAAAATGACTTCATAAGGATAGAAAATAGATGTGGCAAATTTATGTAGCTGGAACAGAATATCCAAAAAACTTGATGCACATCTTTTTCAGCTGGAATATATATTAACCTCAAGTTGAATTAAAAGCGTATAAATTCTAACTAAATAAGAATCTAGAAAGAGTGGAGTGCAATCTACCTTGACTTCAAGTTCAAGGGATGAAATCTTTTCTTTCAGTTGAGAATTCTTGCAAGAGTATTTCAGGGCAGGATCCAAATCATCACAAGAAAGCAACAGATGAAAACGCAAGCCACCAATTCGTAACCAAGCATAGCCAATATTCAATTGAAACTCTTCTGCCAGGATAAAGAATGCAAAATAAAAGAAAAATATTAGTAAATGCTGTTCAGATCAGATGAAAATATATCCTTAGTTGAAAAAACCAGGGACGTTAATTACCAGCGGAGGAGGTGGGATGATAAAGATCCTTAACCACAGGCTCAATGAAATGCTGAAGTGAGGCACTTAATCCTTGATGGCTTGATGACTCAATTAGTGAGCTCAAGCGCCTCATGTCATCTATCTGATTGCCATAAAAAGACGACAATGGAATTATTCTGTTATACTTGCAATGAATCAGCTGCTGTTAAGTCACTCATCAAAACCTTAATGACCAACTTGGCTATCACAGCTTCAAACCACAAACACCCACACAAACACACCAAAAGAGCACGTTATGCTTAAGAAGAAATTCTAGAAAGGGCTTACGGTAGCTGCATATTTCTGGAAGGACAATAAGATAGACTTGACTTCCGCAAACTTATCATAACTGAACGCCCTTTCATGGACATACATAATCTGGAAGGATCCAACATAACAAATTAATCTCAATATAACAATGATAGAAAAAATCCAAGTAATAGAGACTAAGCTACCTGCTGAAAAAGACCACGAGCAAGAAATAAAAGAGAACTAGGTGACTTTTTGCCCAATAAAGGACTTCGCCAGAAATTGCATGAAGCAACTTTCAGTTTCAAAGCATGCACAGAATAGTCCTTTATAGGACATGTAGCTTGCCTGCTAATAAAAAAAGAATGAGTAAAAAGGTAAGAGAATGCAAATGCAAAACACGGAAACAATTGATATGACAAACACAACTTATTCAAATGCCTCTGTTAGAACTAGTTTCTGAAGAAAGGGGCATATGTTGCCAACCTAGTTTTAATAAGAGAGACATCATTTAACTTGCAATGAAGTAAGGGATAATTCAGAATCAAATTGATGTTATTATTTCTCCAATCTGACTATGTTAAGGAGAAAAGATCTGTAACTTGTAACATAAACCCAATCTGTAAATTTATCCCATCGGACTAAGACAAAGTAACAATATATTCTCATCAGACAATTACCAACAAATCTACAGTACATATTTAAGTATAATCAGTACAAAAGCCTGTATTAAGGCGATATGCAAGGATTCTTTCGCGACTATTTATCATCATATAAATGAGGTCTCTTACAGTATATGCATGACAGATGCTGCTCCAACAGGTTGAATGAGCATAGCAGGGTGTGGAAAATCATGAACATCATTGAGAGACCATTTCTGCAAGCCAATGAGCAGCCCCAGGTGTAAGATTCCTCCTAAATCACTATTAAAATATCAATTGCTACTGTCGATACCTTCACAAAATCAGGGCAGTAGTCCCACAAAGATAAATGCCAGCATGACCACATCTCAAGAATGTAATTGGTGATTTTTCCATTCGCTGAAAAATAACAGAGAACTTAAATTCAGTTTATAGAAAAAAATGCATGGGAATATGTCTAAGATAAAATTCCACTAACCCGCATCAACTGATGTCCACGCATCAAGTGTCCACAAGATCTTTTGATGAGGAATAAAGTTTTGAGGAGGCCTTGCTGAAAAGGCCAAGGGGTACTTCAAAGCACACTCCAGTATGTTCAGTACAACAAGCAATGCCTAACAGTAACAAGAGACAACTAAATGAATCACCAAAAAGAAGTAAAATTTAAGGAATAAGCATATTATAAACATTGCCAGCTATCTATGAAACAAACATATCTAACTATTAAAATCTTATTCCGAAGAGAGAAGGCAACATAATATCCAACTTTAACGTATGTAAGCTCCACAACACAGTATCCAAGGATGTTGTCAAAAAAGCCAATACCAATTTCAGAAACTATTGTAGGCCAGCACAGCATGCATTTTATCCAAGATGAAACCTCAAATAGGTTATTTACCCAGTTCAAAAGAGCCTACAGCGTTTCAGACAAAATGATATCAATGTTAAAAACAGAAAGCTCAAGGAATTTCCAGAACCAACTAAATGAAAGCAAAAGCAGTTCTGAAGTAATTTATTGGCTACCTTACAGAAAAGAAAAAATAAAAATTATTTCCTAAATAAAGTTGATAGCCACCGAGGGAGGAAAAAAAATGCAGCAGATAAAAGAAATTAATCCATTGATCTTACCTGCCTTGATCCTCTGGGATCTGCCAAAACAATAGAAGAAAGTTTTTGAAGTAACTCCATGTCTAGGAAAAGACTGGTGTGAACAACGATAGACACTGTCTCTTGCCAGCTAAAGAAGCCAGAACATGTGGACAATAATGCCAGGTTGAAATCACAACAAGAAGTTATATTCTCCTCAAAAACAGCATGATCATGAGATTGCAGCTTTGCCTTCAATTTGTGCTTTTCATGACTAAATCTTTCCAACAGCATCTGAGATAATCAAATACCATCAACTTCAGTATCAGAAAAGATGAAGAAAACAGATCATTTATAGAAAAATGTCAGGGAATAAACCTGGGTCATCTCCTCCAGCTGCTGTACAACTTGGTCAGCATCTTCATCACAGTTACTAATAATATATGATGACATGCAAATTCCTACAAAGAAAACCATGTTAGAAGATTCATAGGGAGACTGATAATGAACTTAGAAAGTTATACTTGATTAAAACAAATGAATGAAGTTTCAGAATTTCACACTACTGAGAGCAGGCAAGGCTATAGCACATAAGCTAATATTCTAGTTTTTCATATGAATATGCCAATAGGTTTGGATAAAAGTTCAGAAAAGATCACCACTATCCCATATTCTTCTTTCCAAACAACAACCAAGTAAATATGAACTGCAAGTTAGCACCATGTACTAGATTTCAATTTGACCAAACACTCAAGTACAAATCCACAGATACTGGCTTCGTGTTTTATCAAAAAGATGCATTACATTCGACTCAATCCAACCAGCATGTGAATCAGTGGGGTAGTATATATTAACTAGTCAAACAAGCAGGTAACTTTATGAATGAGTAGATTCTACCTTGCACGGCAAGAAACCGAAGCTCAGGATTCAAAGAAGCAGCAACCTCAATAAAATGATCATTAACTGTCAGAAAACATTTTTAACAATTAGTTCAAGAGAAGAACATAAATGAAGGAATGCACTAACTCAAAAGTAATGATGGAACCAGTGTGCGCTGATGTCATACTGTGCTTAAATTGACTTGTCCTAGTAGGCCAAATTGTCTCACATAGCTCCAAAAGTTCTTGCTGTTTATAATACAATTTTTCAGAAGAAGGTAAAATTGGGTGACCACCATAAATCCATATCAAGGGCAGGTCTGGTCGTTGATTGAAGACTTCATCAAGATTTTGACTTGCCATCTGTACCAAAAACATAAGCTATTTAGGCTTGAGGGAGCAGAAGTTGATAAACCCTGAGATCATTTTTGAGCTTACCAGCAACACAGTTCTAGCAGCTCTTGGACAGAATTCACACAACTTTGAAATGTCATTTTCCAAAGAGCGCCAAGAAATCAGCAAAAGTTCGAAATGCAATGAGGTAAAAGCATCCCAGAAAACTAAATGATCTTCCAGAAGATCTTTATAGAGTTTGAGTAGCATATCAAAGGATGGAGATTCGACAAGTATATCCAAAATCTCCATCTCCAGCTCTTGCAGAGAATCCAAGACTGGCTTGAAATGTCGAGTTTCATAAGTAAAACTGTATCTGTTTTGCACATTCCACTGCTGAATAGAAAGCCTCAGAAGGCTTATGCATTCTATAGCATTGTGGAGAAGCTTACTATAAGTCTTTGCCATGTTGCTCGTTGCAGTAAAATTAACCAAATCAAGTGAAAGCAGTGGTATTGGTTGCATGTTCACATCAACACCAAGAAGCAGTAAAAGCTCACTGTGGCAGTGAAAAATGCATTTCCAGATGGGATGATTAATTTCCTGCTCTAGGAAGCAACAAAAAGAAGTCAAAAAATGATTGAGACACTGAAATTTTGAACCGAGCCAGCTTAAGCGGAGAAGATAAAGCTTATAATCACACACAGTTGCCTGCTCAATTGCCCAGTTGGCAGCAAAACATATCATCTTTTTCATTGACTTCAAATCAAATTCCGTGTCCTCAAAAAAATTAGAAATCTTCCATTCTGAACCCTTTGGAAACATGAGTTCAGAAACCATCCCCGTGTCAATCAAGCTGGTTTCAGCATGGGCAGTAGAAAACAAACTTAGGCTCTGGTTGCCCCTGCTCCATGATTCTCCCAATTCACACAGAGCCACAAGGTACTCCAAGTACATACAATTCTGTTTGATAGAAGTTTCCCTAGAGTACCATGTGAAATCCCTCACCTTCAATGGAACTGGCCATCCCCCGACCATGTACAAAGGAAATTCCAGGTGAAACTCCGATTTTGATAATGTAGCTTTCGATAGGTACTTAACTTTTGCATGATTGATGATATCCTGCCCCTCAGCCTCACCAAATGAAGATAGATATGTATGCTCCCAACTGGTTTGGAGGCTCCAAAAAGGTTGATGGCCATTAACAAGAAGCTGTTGGAATAATTGAACCCAACGTGTCAGTTCAAGGTAAGTGACTTTTGTGTTGAGTTTTAGACCATTTCTAGCATGCACATGGGCTTTGGCCATTGAATCAACTAATTTAGCAAAAGGGACACCAGATAACACCAGAAATCGTTTTGCATCCCTCAGTTCTTGCTTGGTCCAGCTAAAGTCACTTTCTTCATCAACTAACCAGTATGGCTGCATCATAAAAATTTCTACTCCCCTATTTCGCATTGCACGAGACACTTCACCATATAATGGATTAACTGTAAGGAATATCCGAAAATTAGAATGTGGATGTACAACCATTGGGGCCCCATCAACAATACCACGCTCATTTATTGTAATCGATCCACTAGATTCCACCAATGAGTTGATTCTATCAAGAACCTTAAAAAATCAAAGAAAGCTAAAATAAGATGATGAAAACATTGACATCAAATTCTAGAAGTAAATAACTTAATTGGCTTACAAATTACCGTGGGACTACAGAGATTTGCATTCTTCAGAACCACCCATTCCCCATTCTCGATTGCTTTGATAAGTGATCCTGTAACCCATTCAAACTTTGCTGGAACTGACTGTTTTTGCTGATCAACTTGCAACTTCAAAATTGCTTTCATGGTTCTGCTCACTTCTCCACTTGACCAAGAAACTGGTAGGCCATGGGTTGCCACATCCAATTTTAGTCCTTCAATGATCTCAATTAACAAACTAAGAGAGTCACCAATTCTTCCCCCATTTTTAAGGTCAAAAGTAGAGTTTTCCACAAAGAAAGGATACACACTAGACAAGAAATTAAGCCATCTCATTATTATCTCATTCTTTCCATTAGTTAATGCTGCCTTTGTAGATTGCAACCACAAACAGCGGTATTCATTAATATACTGCTCAACTTGTGCAACTACAGCCCTGAAATTACGGTAGGTGTTATACTGCTCAAAGCTTCCTAGCAACTCGGATATGTCAGTTGCAGACGAAAGGTTTAATTCATTAAGTGAATTGCCTGTGAGTTGAGCCAACAATCTGATCAATGATGTCTTTCCAGAAGATGATGGGCCAACCAAGATGCACATCCATTGATGTTGTACACAATGCATAACAGCTTCTAAAGTGCATCGAATGTCAGGTGTAATATGCAGAGGGCAGTTCACAAATTTCAATGATTGAAAAGAATTTCTTTTAATTGCAGTCATCCCCACAGTAAAATATTCAGGATTTAGTTGCACCCGTGGGTGAGGGTTTATGAACAGTTTCTCCCCAAAAACCTGTTCATAAAGCTGTGCAACTTCATTGCGGTCTGCTACAGTACGCATTCTTTGTACATAGAGCACATTGACAAAGGAATCAACCTTTGACATAGCAGGAGTTTCTACATTGAATAAGGTCAAAAAATAGAAAAGCAGCAATTAACCACCATAAGAACACCATGACAAAAGAAGTTGAAGAAACTGACATAAAGAATAAATTTGTACCTTGAATAATCTGACATGAACGTATCACATCACGCAAATTAAATTCCCAAGGGGAGCCACTCTGAGCAAACTTGTGGTATAACATGGTATCTTCGTGTAATCTTTTGTTGAAAAATATAAGCTTAGATAGTAAAGGTCTAGGGATTGCAGGGTAAAGAGAGCGACAAATGAAAAGATAATCATTTTCAGATAATTCATCTACATACACCTGAAACCAACAATAACTGATAAGACAAATGTAAACCTGTACATCCACCATCAAGTTTTACATTTTAGATATCACAAATTGATCAAATATCTTCCATACCAACCTTTGTGAAACGGTTGAGAAAGGACCGAGGAAGACCTTTCCGACCCCCACCTTGGGAAAATGGATTCTGACATGCAAAGACTCTAAAAGATGATGGGCATTTATATGTAAGGCCAAGCTCTGGAATAAACACCTCAGCACGGTGATCCAATATAGAATTCAAACCCTGATTAAAATAATTATTATGAACAAGCATTAACATGAACATAGAACATGTGAAGGGGAACTAATTCACAGAAGACGCAGAAAAGATCTAGAAGTTATTCAGCCAATACCTCCAACACAGATTGTGGAGCTAGATTGAGCTCATCTAGCAAAACCCAAGAACCCTCCTTTAAAGCCTGCCAAAATGTTGCAACATTAGTTTAATAACAATCCTAACTATTAGCATGACAAAAGCTTTAAGGTACAGAATGTTACCTGCAGCAAGATTCCATCAGACCAGATAAATTTCATTCCTTCCTCACTCTCTAATGGTAGGTCTGACCCCAGCAAATCCATCAAGTCAGTCTACATCAAAGAACATTTTGCTGAATGCAGGAAACAAGAAACATATAGGTTATACTTGAAAGGAAGGAGAAGAAGAGACGGCAAACCTGCTCAGATAAGTTTATGCGCACAACTTTATGACCAGAATACTTGCCCAGGGCACTAACTAAACTTGTTTTACCTACCCCAGGGCTGCCTTCCAGTAAAACTGCAAGCATCAAGAATCAAACACTGTAAACATGATGAAACACCAAACAGAAGAGTATGGATTAAGTCAATTTTCATCGCATCTGTTAATGTTACATTTTACTGGTGGGTGGTTATGATGATGCGAATTAGAGGACAAGGCATACCCGGCTTTGCAAGCTGCATTGCTCGCAGTACTCGTAGAGCATTTCGACGAGTAGTCGGTGCCAAAAATTCAAATCCCCTAGCCTCACACTCTTTCAAACCTAGATATGTTAAACCAATAAGAAGAAGACAACATTGAATAAAATATGTATACAGCAATGCTGATTATTGTGATGCAACAGTACATTAAAACTATTTTCCCACACAGTTCACTAGTTAGGAAATGAGTACATGATACTATAGTTAAATATCATGCCTGCAAGTGAAAACTCCAAAATCATGAACACATCACGGTGACACTGTTAATAAGAAGAGAGGTGATTAATAAACTACCTTTTTCAATATAAAATGGATGGATGCCAAAGAGTTTGTCATGTAGCATATCAGTATTCACTGAGTTATCTGTAGATGATCCATGATCTTCCCAGCCATAATCCTCCATACGAAATTGGGTATGATCCAGCTGCAACAAGAATAGAAAAATCCTTAACAGTTTCCATTTTGCAGAAAAGATCAAAGATTGGTTTACCAATATAGCATCAATCTAAATACCAAAAACAAGAAGTAGAATACAGAAAGATTTCATATTTACTTATATTTCCTGTTCGGATATTTTTCTCGGCATACCAAATGAAGAAGCCATATACTATAAGACACAGCATTCTAAGCTAGAATTAGCAGCTTATTGTACTCTAGATGGAAGCTTCCCTCGATACCGAGTAAAACTTCAATTTCAATGCCAAGAAATAGAGAGAAAATATAGAAACCATCCCATGGTAACTGCATCAAGGATAGGAGAGAGGCAAGCTATGATGCAAAACAAACCCAAATTTGGAGATAAGAACTTCAGCTCTATACAGTTACACCAGAGTCAAGCACAACTAAAACAAAGAAGCCCAATACCACACCTTAAGTTTCTTTAAAAGAAAAGAGAAACTTTCCTTCCTCAGCAGCAAAGCATCCCTTGTAGAAATTCCGGTACCTGAAAGTCATATACAACAGATGAGTAATTACAGCCAAATATGAAACAAGTTAATGCTGGATGCAATAGGGGCACTTGGAGGAGCAAAACATGAGATCAAACCAAATAAAAAAAAGGTAAAACAGAAACTGGTATCAACCAACAGGTGAAACTTACACACTAGTGTAAGAAGCAAGTAGTTAGATGTACCGCAAAGGTAGGGCACAGGTGGATCATACTTCATGTGAGATGGATAGTTTCAAACCACTTCTACAATAGGTGGTTTTTACATATAGCTATACCTATACCTAAGCTGAAACATATGCCCCACTAATCCAGTATTTCATGAAAGAACAAAACATATATAAATGACCTATGATTTTGTTACAGGTATAATTAAATAAAGAACATGCCAAGTATGAGCTAGGTCTAGTGATCACAAATTCACTCAAGCTTTCAGTGGGAATCAATTTCCTTTTTCATTTGACAAATGAGCACCATATAATGGCCAATCGAGAGGAAGACTTCAGAGAAGAAGTTATTGTATCAACTAAATCCCTAGTTATAGGTAAGCACCTATTACCAATCATTCTGTTAAGCTCCTCTTTTCTACAGTTGTCTGTCATGTCTTTTAATCCAAAACAATCACAAAAACAAGAACCAATTGCAATAAACTCAGGGTGATACTAAAATTTAGTACCTTCCATAATTTGAGATATAGTCCTTAACAAGCAAATTCAAACAATTACATACGTAAATATAGCAGGGATTACCTAGACTCAACCCATCAAGCACAACAAGGAAAAGGCCATGAAGGAAAGCATCATCAGTTCCCAAACTTCCTTTGGTCACATTAATAAATTCAATCCATGATAGCAGATCCCTCACAGTAAGCATTTTCCCTGTCTGTAGTTGGTTGAACCACTGTAGTGAAAAATGGACATGTTGACAGCAAAGTAACTAAATTGTTCCTTTGAAATTAAAAAGGAAAAGAAAAAGCTCAGCTACAAGACTATCTGAACTACATAATTTAAAATCAGGCTCTCAGCCTGTATATCATATGCAGTAGCAATTTTGAAATCTGACCAAGGTTACACATTTGAACCAGAATAAAGTATTGTCAAGCAATATTGTCTGAACTGAAGATTAGAAAGTTTATAATGTTTTCAGATCAAGGATTTAAAGATAATGTACCTCCCAGAATTTTAGCAGTGAATCCACAGTGTATGACAGTTCTGGAATTTGGAACCTGATGATCAAAAATGAAACGAAATAGAAAAATTCAGGCACAAAATATTCGATTTACTTCTCCATGCACTCCTCAGTGGTTTTCAAATAGACAAACCTCTTTTTAGCAATATCTCTAAGTTCGTCAATGTCACTAACAGGAGGGACCCAAATCTCGGTAAAACGGTTACGGAGAGCTGGAGATAACTCCTTTTTGCCATAATCACCACCAGGATTCATCGTTGAAAGCACCAAAAAGTTTTCATGAGCAGTAATTTCTTCCATTACAGAACCTCCTTTCTCTGCCAAGGCCTGAAAATAACACAAACATCAAAGTTCATAAATGAAGAAAAAGCTGAATGCTGAAGTCTCTGATTCCACTAAATAATATAGTAAATTGAACAGCTGCCACTGTAATATATTATTTACAGTGAATAAACATCAAGTATATCAAAACATATGCCTTGCAGTACCAGTCCTGTAAAAACCTACGAATAAATTAAGCCCAGGAGGACTAATGCCAGATTAACTGTCAAAATCTACAATATGATTTGAAGTCATAAAAAGTAATGATGAACTCTGCAATAATGATTTCAAGTAATTGGAAAAGATTTTTCCACTGTTGGATAGCAATTAACTGATAAATCACTGTCACTGAAGCAACTAGGAACAAATTGATAGCAGGATTCTAACCAGTTTTCTTTCAGGCTCCAAGACACTATTTAGTCTCTCCAGCACACTGTCATCAGCTAATGAAATTTCGTCCACAAGAAACAGATCACCTTCTTTCATTGCTTGCACAAGAGGGCCATCTTGCCACATAAAAATTGCCTGCCATTTCTGATGCAACTCGGTCAGTTCTAATTTCATCTGTTCAAGCCAATCAAGATCCCTGGCAGTAAAATCAGGACATGAAATCAAGCCTTGTCTATATGAAGTTATCACTGATGCAAGTTGATCAAGAGCAGCAGGAGCTTGACGAATGTCAGGAGAAATTTTCTGCATCCAAAGAATGCATGTGATGCCATCTTATACATTACCCAAATATAGATGCTAAGATAAGATATAGCATGAATAACACTTGCCCACCATGCCCTCAGAGAAGATGCTTGAGGCCCTTGACAGCATTAATTTCTCCGTTATATCCTCAAATTCAGACATTAATCTTGATCTCTCTCTGATAGGATAGAATCCCTGTCAAGCAGGTCAAGACTATATTGAATGACAGAAAACACTTCCAATGGGATTAAAACAACCAATGCTCAAAGAACGAAAGCTACAAAGAGTATCAACAATATGGAACACAAACCCCAAGGAAGTCTGATGTTTCTGTGTATTGGTGACAATTCAATATATGCAACCTCGCTCCCAATGATCTACTCAATAGTTGACAGACAGTAGTCTTCCCACCACCAGTTTCACCAACTAGTAGAACAGGCTCACGTAACTCATAACAGCACTTCACAAGAAAGTACAATCTTCTCATGCTTCTAGTCAATATCACACTGCAAGAACCACATACTTCAGTTAATAAAATTCGAAGAAAAATATAAATTCATGACTGGTGAAAAATCTAGAGGTTTCATACTCTCCAAAACTGTCAATGTCCTTTCCAACTGATTTTGGGTCCAGCTCTACTGCTCCCTGATCAAGATAGGGAAGATTGAAAGAAAAATACGATATCAATGACAAAACGACCATATTGCACCTTTAAACAAGGTGCAACAATAGAATGGCATTGCTGAGAAGTAGGAAAAGCACAAGACAGCCCTTTGGAGAGAGAGACAATCAACATGCAATAAGTAACCTACAATCTCTCACAACACCCACAATAAAGAGAACATATCACAATGCTAGTCAAATGAAATAAGTAAGAACAACATGCAATAAGTAACCTACAATCTCTCGCAACACCCACAGTAAAGAGAACATATCACAATGCTAGTCAAATGAAATAAAGAAGAATTTATGAATAGGAGCAATAGATATCAACATGATCGGTAGACAATAATGCTATTGCCTGTAAAGCACAAAAAGCTAATGCCATCAACATGCAAATCCTATCATAGACACTTTCAAATGCAGGACCAAAAGAAGATCCAAATTTCTAAATTATCTACAAACAATGACATAAATACTTGATATATTTCCAATAACTACGTATCTCACACCACTACTCAGTTGCCTATGTTATCAATATAAACTATTTGGTCCCCAGTGTTAATCCATTCTGTCATTTTGATATATTCTTCCTAGTCAAGATATTCAAAAGCTAAAGAGATAATTAAACAACTACTTGGTTATTTCTCAAACAAAAAAGCCACTATTTGGTTGCCTATGTTATCACTATAAACCATTTGCTTGATCCCCAATGTTAATCCGTTTCGTCCTTTCAAGAGATAAAGTGACATTCAAATTCTTTTATGGAGGTCAATCAATTTTTTTCTTTTGGGAAAGCGCATCAATGATAAACTAATTCACTAACCAGATGAAATGCAGAGGAGAAAGGCAGATGTTTGGTATGCATCTACGTCTGTTTCAATTACTACCATGTAGATTGAATATCAAATGATAAAACTGATATTCACACTTGAATCAACCCATCGAAAGGTTCAAACAAATGTTTAATGCAAATGTAACATGCAATAAACCTATATTTAAAAGGAAAAATATACCAAGATACTTTGTAAACAGCAAATGCAAACTCAAATAACAAGGTCAAAGTACCTTGTACAAGTCATCATTGGCAATCTTCACACCGAGAACCTTTTCCAAAACTTCTTGTACAACATTTCTCTCTCTTTCATCTCGCAACCTGTCTGCTAGAAGATAGTAGCCATGTTCAGCCATAACTTCTTTCGAATATCCAAAGGTTCTCAAACGATTGGCCCAACGAAACAAATCTCTAGGAGTTATAAATCCATGTTTTCCAGCAAATACTTTGCTACTCTGCCTCAGCAATTGCAACTCCTTCATGACTTCAACCATCAACTTAGCACGGCTTCCAGGAATTTTACCTCTTTTTTCTATTATTGTGATCAACTCATTTTCTGGGATTTCATCCACATGAATCTCCACAAATCGGTTCCGAAATGCTCGAGAAAGTATTTTACGGCCACCATAAATATTTGGTGGATTTTGAGTGGCAAAAAGCATAAAATTTGGATGTGCTCTAATGGTTTCACGAAGTTCAGGTACGTAGAGTTCTCTATTGTCATCTAACAATCGGTTCATTGCCTCCAACACATCAGATGGAGCAAGATTTAGCTCATCTAAAACTATCCAATAACCATTCCGAACAGCCCGAACCAATACACCCTCGTGAAATATGAGCTTTCCATGAGCATCAGAAATATAAGAACCCAAATACTCCTGTAAATCAGTATGCTCATGGTTATTTATGCGTACAAATTCATGACCAGTTCTTGCAGCAAGATACTGAACAAGGCTAGTTTTCCCACTGGAAGTTGGACCCTGCAAGAGAACAGGGTATCTCTTGATAAAAACAGCACGTGCCAAGTTCTCAAGTTGTTTTGTAACACTCTTTGTCAGTACATAATTCTCCAAGAAATCACCAGACATGGAGCTTGCTTTAACTGTCAAATAATAATCAATAGGTACAGTTGGAGGCTTTTTCCCCCTTAACAACGTATGAATGATCATCTTTTTCATTATCTTGGCACTTGACCTATCCAACAAATTGAGGAAAAACATGGAGAACCCGTCATAAATTGCTTTCTGTAATCCAAATTTCGTTTTTCCCTTATTGATATATTCAAGTGCACGGTATAAAGACCTTAAACTGTATTGTGGCTTCTGATTAGCTCCATCTTGTAACCTTTCTTCAGAAATCCTTTTGGCTGATTCATAGAAGTCAATCATGTTCTCCTCCAGTCTTCTATCAGACTGGCATTCCTCCATAAACTTCCTAATAAATAATCTCAAGTCTTCTCTATCCAAGAAATCATGAACAAAGAACTCTGTAAATCTACTTCGTAATGAATGAGGCACATCCCGCTTCCCAGCATCAGTTGCAGGGTTCATACAGGCAAATATCCGGAAATTAGGATGTCGAGGTATATGACTGGCATCCCCTCTTTCAGGCAAACAAAGCGATCCAAACTCTCCTTCAAGAACACCAATAAGTCTCTGCAAGGTCTCAGGAGGAGCCAAGTTGACCTCATCAAGCAAAATCCATTCACCTTTTCTGAGAGCAGTAACAAAAGCCCCTTCTACAAATGAAAATATCATTCCAGATGATACTCCTATTTGGCCACAGGCCGTTACAAGTTTCACAGAAAATTTTTCCCAAGCTTGAACCTTTTCTTCTTCATCCAAAGGTTTCTTTCGCTTCTTCCCAGAGCCAGTTCGTTCGATTTTAACTTTCTTTTCAAAATTATCAACATATTTCTTGAACCCACTCAACAAAGTTTTCCAGTTTTTAGAGCTCAGTTGCTTTTGTAGGAAAGCAAAGAGTTTATCATTTTCCTGCAAATCACAATATGCCAGAAAATGTTTATGCCAACAACAAAAAATCAAACGAGCGATCATGTTTTGGAAAGAAAAAAAAACCTTCACAGAGAATGTCTTTGAGAACAAATCCACAAACTCCTTGTACAAAGGAATACATATTGACTGTGGATCCATGGGCTTAAATCCTCCTAATAAATCAGCGACATCACTTTGCTGACTCAAATTCTGCAACAGATATAGTGGAATTAATTGCAATATAAATCTCAATATCACCACAACAGGAACAATTTCAAGAAACAGAGACAGAGATACATCTGATTACCTACCAAGACACTAAGCCTCTGACCAAGCATCATGGCTAGATTCTGTACAAGGGTAGTCTTCCCAGTTCCAGTTTCACCAACTAAAAGAACAGGCTCATTATACTTAATAGAGCAGGCTATTTTCTCAAGAACATTCAAGGAACTACACATCTTAACAAGATTCTCATGGCCACGCAACTGTAAGAACCAAAAGAATTATTAGTTGATAAATGAAGAAATTAGTTAAACTGGACTGAAATAATCTCAAATGCTTTCACCAACCGCAGTTTCAGAACGTTGCAAAGTAACTCGTCCAATTCTAAGTTCTATAAACGAACCCTGCAATTTATTTTAACATATTAGTTTTATGCAACAGCATATAGGCAGTCAGGATAGGATTACAACTAACACAACATAGACCTGAATTTCGGGCTTATAAGGATAAATTACTCCAGCATCTGGAATTGGAATGGCCCACAATTTTGCAATGTCTTTCATTACAGTCAGACGATTGTCAACAGACACCAGAAAGGATGTAAATATATCCACGGCCTAAAAGCAGTAGCAAAAAATTTATCAAGGCAAATAAAAAGCATAATAGGAAACCATTCAATCCCATTACAGAATACATAATAATGCCTGAAAGGTGCAGATGATATCAGACCTCTTGGTATATACAATGATACTGATAAGCAGTCAGCAATTTGCCAACATCTTCAAAACCAAATGCCGCAATTCGTTTGCACAACTTAAGCAGATCCCTGCACAAAGATCCAAAAGTTGCGATAACAGATTTTACATTGAATTAACTTGCAAGGCATGCACAAAGAACAACCCAATACCTTGATGAGAATCTATTGGGAGAAATGACTTTAAGTTTATCTTTGATTTTAGTACCAACCTTAGGAAATTAGAGAGAGCTAACAGATTAATATAACAAGTATATGTCCACATCCATTTAAGTACAATGATGTGTATATTGGTTGACAAAATACACGAACACAAGCATGATGAACTTAACAGTGATTCAGAAATTGATAACAAATTGTTAGAGTTCATATTCAAAGAACTTGCAACTTATAAGCAGAATATGATGCCACAACTTTAATAAGTAAAAGTAAATGTAAAAGGAACCATTAAACCAGCAGGGGGAATTCCTTTTTGGAAATGTTTAGTAAAGTTATTTTAATTTGTAAAAGTGGCATTTATAGCAGAGTACCAAGAAATCTGTGCATTTTATTGACAAACATTTATGTTTCCATGTATGCAGAGGACAAAGGCACTAGAAGAAAAAGAAATGGAGAGATTGATGACAGAAAGATATGGAGGACATGGTTTCTTCCACTCAACGTGGTCCATTTGACTTCATTTTTGGATGTTACAACATATGGAAATGTTCTGTTTCCCAACACTTTTATTATTACAACTTTGCTATTCTAAAGCGTTAAAGATATGAATTATTGGTGCTCACTTGTAATTAGTTTTCTTCAATTATAAGAAACCTTCACAGAGTCCTCAAATAAGTCACCATTCTTATCAAATCTTAAGAGTGATATCAACTTTGGAAGTGATTGTTGAATTTCCATAACCACATAAATATGTGTTTAAATAACTATCTTCTGAATGAAAATGGCATCATCATAGTTCTATCACTTTTGTACTTGTATAAGGGACTCAAGTTTGAAAAGGAACATATGGCATTTGAAAAAACAAGAAATTACAGCACAATCCACATTAGAAGTAGGACATATGGCAACTACTACTACTGCAAATCAAGAACTTTGAATAAAAATGCTTCTGACAGACTTTCATACGGAATAGAAACAAGCATACAGATATTTGTGACTAACCAAACTGTAATTTGAATTGCCAATAATCCAGAGTTCTATGCTAAGCAAAAGTGTTGATTGTTAACGATTCAATCGAAACGACCCAGTCAACAACAAGATGAACCATCCAACAATAGGAAAACAACAAACATGAACTCCAAAATAAAATAAATGCAGCAAAGGATAAGTTTTCAATTGTTGTGCAGGTTTGTTTCACAAAGTAATTTTCCAAGTGTTTGATGCACCTCATAAATACTATTTTCATTGAAATATAACTGATGATCCTCTAATAATTGATGTACTTTGTAGGGCTACTTTTCACCAGTGGTTGTTAAATATGCTTACAATCATCAGGAAAAGCTTAAAGATTTAGTACTCCTGAATCCTCCTGTAATGATTTTCTCAACCTTCACCATTTCCATTATTTCTTTAATTCAATACTTATCTTGTGTTTTCATACTAGACAAATTATGTAGTTTCAGAATATTAAACTTTATAAATCTCTGTGCAATTATAGCATGCACCTAATCTGACTAGAAATTCAAAGAACAGAAGAAAAAACTTTCACTTTCATTTTCCTCTTGGAGACTTTGCTTTTTTTATGATGACCTCCCTCCTTACTAACGATTTTAATCTTGGTGAGTGGGTATGCCATCCTAACTCTTCCACATAATTAATAAAGGTTTACAAACTAGCAAATCTCATAGTTTCTATGTTTTGACTTACTTTGGTACTTTATAAGAAGTGTATATAGTCAGCTGAATTTGTCTTCCTACATCTTCAACAAAAAATATAAAAGAATCTTTCTTATTTTTCAATTTTTTGGATGGTAATGACTAACACACATTATTTTTGTCTCTCGTTCATTCAAAGCTAACAGCTACACATGCGAACCTTCCATCTGCTTTGTTTATTTTCAGCAACTTCTTGCTAGGTGAAATTTTTTCTCAGGTAAAGATTTGTTTCAAGTTATGAGCAAGAGGGGTTAATGATTTACTATTGTTATCTGTCATCTTTTTGCACAACTATTATGCTTAGTTAATTTTCATATCTTTTACAATTTTCATTTCACACAACTTATGGTTCACTTCTGCACCCGCATAGGATCCTCTAAGGGCCAGTGACAAAGCCTTCACAAGTTGTGGTCCTTATAAAATGAAAGAAGATGATGCAATGGTGTATAGAAGACCTTATCTCACATCAGGTTCAGCAGGGTTTGCATTGAATGCAATTAGTAGGGCCATGAAGAAGGACCTAAAGGTGCTTAGTTTCTTCCTTTCTATTTTCTTATAATCGGATAGTATGCAAACAAAATAAAAACTAAAAAGAAAGGAAATATGGAGAGGCAGAGAGTAAAAGAGAGTAACAAGTGGACTTAATCATTTTCCTTTTATCCAAATATCTATGGATCTCTTTTAAAAGGACGATATCCTTGACACATATGAGAATTGCAAGTGCAAGTTCCAGGTTTCTAATGAAAACGATATGCACAATCTACACCTAATTTAGTAGTGTACTTCATAAGCTTTATGTAATTTAACTGTATAGAAAATTATCTTGTTTGTTTAAAGCTATATTCCAAGTGTTTCTATAAGTGGACTTAGGAACAATTTCACCTTGTTGTCTATAGAAAACAAGTGAAAATTTTCATACTAGTTTTCATCTTCAGATGTTTGTATAGTGTTCTGCTATCATTTTGTTTTGGTTTCGTTATAGAAATATGTTGAAGATATGAGCATGGTTCTCTTGGATCAAAGTTGGAAAGTCCAAACTACTCTTTGCTGGGGTCAAAGAGATCGTTGATTGAGCTATGATGGAGTTGAAACCTTCTATAAAAATGCAGGGCATAAACTAATCGAGCTTCCAATGGTAACTATCTAACTTGACATAAAAAGAACTATCTAATTTGTTTTCTTATGCATTGCATTGTATAACATGCAAAGAGTAATATTATAACTCAATGATTTTGTTAAGTTGCATATTGACCACCTTAGTTTTGTGCACATCAGAGGAATATTATAACACCTACTCTTAATTGCCTAAAGGAACTTATGATCAAGAGGTTTGTAATTTCTTAAAGTGTTGTAGGCAATAACTCAATGATTTTGTTAAGTTTCCTCTAGCTATAAACTTCTAGTTTAGGGGGCGTTGGTAAGGACTTTGATCTTATTTCCATTCTCATACTACACAGATGGAGTTAGGGTGCCTAAGACTTTCCTTATTATATAAGTAGACTCCTAAACTCTTTCTTTTTATCTTAGAACATCTGACTCATTTCATCTGTTTTTGTTTAGGGTGTGTTGTTAATTAGTTATAATGTGTTAGTGATGTAAATGGTTAGGAACTTATGAGTTAAAAGATTGATTTTGTTAAGTGGCTTATATTTTAAAACTGTAATGCATAAACTTTTCAAGTTCTAACACATTTGTAACAAAACAATATAAAGAATTGACATTAACATGGCCATCATCAACGAAAACCATATATTCCTATATTTATCAATACAGATGTTAAAAAGCTACCTATGCATCAATACAGATGCTACTTCCCTTCCTAGTGTGAGTCACACCAAAATTTTCATAAACAAACAGACCAAGCTAAACAAACATTTAAGTTCAACCTCGATTCAATCGAAGCGACCAAGTCAACTACAAGATGAACCATCCAACAATATGCCAACAACAAACATGAACTCCAAAATAAAACAAATGCAGCAAAGGATAATTACCTCTAGATATTGCTCCACTTCAAATGACACCACAGCTGAGTGATCTTTTGAACCCGTAGGAATAACAACCTAAAATGTAAAAGTAATTTGCACTGTTAAAGTTATCAATTGAGAGGGATAAAAGGCTATAGGAACGAAAATCATAAACATTTAATGCTGCTATATGAAGTGAACAGAGTGAAATAATTATTGGTTGCATCAAACAGTGCAGATAAGATCATTGAGAAGTTGAAGAAGAAGGGTTATGAAGTCCTCTACATGGTTGATGCTATTGATGAGTATATTGTTGGTCTGTTTGATTAGTATATTGAATGTAAGAAGCTTGTACCCACACTCTGTTTAGAGGTACCAAGGTTATTGTTGTTCAGGATCTCTTCATCTTTAGGCATCCCTAACTTGTGATATTTCTTTATTACTTTCAACAAATATGCAACTTTAATAACTATAATAAGACTCGTCCATTGGTTCACAACACATTTACTTACAACTTACCTTAAACAAACACAAATATTACATGCATAATAAGAATGTGATTAAGCAATGAAGATAGATCAACAAAGGTACAAGTGCATAATAAGAATTTATTCATCATCGTCATCAGTGGACTCTTCGTATACAATATCACATTCATTCTCACTACTGCTTGTCTCTAAGTCATCCAAATCATCATTCAAATGTTGCTCGGAATTTAATACAACATTATTTATTACATCAAATGCAATATCATTTCAATCTAAAAACTTTAAGGAACATTCCTCGAGTTCCACTAGAACATCAGAAGACTCCTCAACATCATTTGCATCTTCTTCATTACCATGCACTGGGATATCATACGCACATCTAACTTCACATTCTTGAACAATCTGCCAATTTGAACCAAGTAACAAATCTTCCACTAACAAAATTTGCTTTGCTTGGTTTGCCAAAACAAATGGGTCATCCTTGAACCAAAACTTAGTAACATTGATGCTTTTTAGAATGCCGTTGACCCTCATATTCAAATTCTCAAGATCGTACCATTTGTATTTGAAAAGCACAACACTTTTACCTCTAACATATTCAAGCCTGATAACATTTGTCAGCATCCCATAAAATGTAATATTATCTTCCCCATAATTTCCTAACACTACAACACCATTGTTTTGTGTAATCCTTCGCAGATCACGGGCTTCAGTGCAAAATCGCATGCCATTTGTATTGCATACATCATACTTCTGTACCAAACTATGAAGTCCACATGCTAATGCACATAAAGACTCAAACATATTTCCTTCACGGGAGCTAGTTAATGTCGTCATCTATAATAAGAAATGAAAATTAGTTAATAATATATAATTATTACTGTACACCACGTACAAATGTTCTTCTCACCCGATGCTTTAACCAAGAAGAAAATTGTTCTTTATGTCTCCCGTTAACATGCAATGGACTTTGTTGCCTCAGCTCATCCATGTGCTCACTATGGGTCATCATAAATTCAATCAAAATTATATGAAATATCTCTACTTATGACATATCTTAATTTGACAAAAGGTTAGAAAAACTTACTCA
>JAOQMP010000001.1:14331120-14346907 GCA_027563575.1 Erythroxylum pedicellare
TTTTTATTTCTTAATTTTTTTACAAACTAACCACTATTAATAGTATTGGTAATCGTTCCTTTCTCTTAACCAACCATAATAATTACAATGATAATATCCATTCTCATTCCTTATTATATTCATTTCTATTTTTATTACCATTCCCTGTGTGAATCAACCACCTTTTAGTTTCTTGAAGAATATAAAAGAGATTAACTTGTAGTACAAAGGCACAAGGATTATAGTATCGACATGTAGTTTACTACTTCCTTAATCAAATAATTGATAATAATATATTTATTAGAAGTTAACTAAATCATGAGTTTCTTCTTAAATAAGTTAATTGGACCAGAAAGCATACCAAGTATAGCATTTGGATGCTCTAACAAAAGTAGATGGAATCTCTAAAACTTTAGATTTTTGTTCTAAATGATTGTGTACTCCTATATATAATGCAAATAAAAAGATAAGAAAGCAAAGTAAAATAAATAGAGTTACCTAAGCAAAGTGAGAGAGACTTGGATAGACTAACCTTTTAGAATGAAGGATTTGAAGACAATATGGAGATGAGAAGGTAGAAGAGAGGAGTTTGGTCATCTGGAATGGAGCATCTGAAAAGAGTAGTGTAGTTGTCTAGAATGGAGGAAACTCTATGATAGACAACATTATTTGTATGGAGGAATGGATGTGAGCGCAAGATGACAATAACATGGACAATAATGATTCAGCTCCTTTACAAAATGATGTCGAGCTCCTCTACAAAATGATGTTGTTCTGCGTAAAACAAAATAATATCATTTATATAATGAGCAAATAAAATGACTCAGCTTCAGGCTGGGCTAATCCAAAATACCTGAGCCTAAATTTTGTTTAAAGCCCAAAATTAAAAAAAGCTCAGGCCCGCCTAAAATATGATTAAATTAGGCAGAGCTCAATGATTTCAGACCAAGTCGGGTCTGTGCAAAAATGTTAAGTCATTTATCTCTCGAAGTAGTAACTCATATTAATGCATTAATAAGTTCATTTTATTTATTTTACTTGAGTAATGTCTCATATGTGATTTTAAGTAGGTGTCATATCTTATGGGTAATTTCACTTGTAAATACCCTTCTGAATTTATTTTAGTTACGAGTTTAAAATATAATATGCACCACTTTGCTATTTAATGCGATGAGTCTCTTATCTTTATTTCTCCACTCATTTTGATTCTTTGGTAACTTAGTCCCCAATTTATCTATAAAATTTTTATGGGCACATAAGGGCTTTAGTCACATTTAAAGAAAGAGAAACTACCAATACATTGGCCATTTTCGATGAAAAGTTAATTAAATTTCAATAAAGATCTCTACTTATATTTTGCTAAAAATTTAAATGTAAAAGGGAGTAAGTTGTATGTACTAACTTTTTTTAAAAAATTCATAAACTGATGAATGATTATAGCAATTTCATATATAATAATCACAAAGCAATCAAAATAATAATTAAAGAGAGAAGGGAGAAAAAGAAAGACTAATTTATAATTACTCAACCAAAAAAATCTTATTCTATATCCATTCCTAAAGTTCCAATTAAGGATTTCAACTTCCTTTAATGGGTTAAAAGAAATCCTTTATATAATATGTTCTTTGCTACATGTAAAGAGAAACCTTACAATTATCTTGCTTTGCCATAGTGAAGAGTAAGCCTTTATAAATTTTGTTCAAGGTTAAAAGGAGCCTCATAAAGTAAATCCTAAGTAATTTGCTTGATTGAAATAATTATACAATTCAAAATTCCCTTCTTTTACTCACATTAATAAACAAAGGCATAATATATGTCATGTGATATATACATACACTCTTTATTCTTTCAAGCTCTTAGCAACTTTCTAATATGCACAACCAACCACTCACATCTCATATGTGGTATATTTCTACTCATAATAACACAAAAATAGTCGTTAAAAAATTAATTAATATAATGGGTAATAACAATTTATTGGTTGGCAATTATAGTATATTGATTGACCAATATAAACAATATTTCAACCAAAATAATAATCAAAATCTTAGTACAAAAATCTCTTCCTTCTCAACCATATTTTTTTTACCATATAAATACAATTAATCGACCAATATACTACCCTAGTCGACCTATATATTGAAAAGTACATGTTTTTACATCAACCAATGTACTTAAATAGTTAACATTAGTTAATTAGTGTACTTGAAATAAAAAATTTCAATACTTCTTTAAATTCTTTCAAGAATCAAAATGCACATTTTTGGATAAAAAGCTTAATTTAAAATTATTTTATAAACTTCCTAAATTTTTTAATGCATGAAACATATGTATTTTAACTTCTTTCTAAATTTCCTCTTAATTTAATAGAAAGTATATGCAATATTTCGTAAAATTTTCATATAATAATTCAGTACTGACTCATGCCTAGAACACTTTTAAATTTTAATAAGACTCTCTATACAACTAATTTCTAACTCTCACTTCGATCACGAATTCGACCCAACTCGATCACCTCAAACGAGACTGTATAATCCTTACTAAGACCATAACTTCCTGGTCCACAAACTTTACCAGCCCCCAACCTCGCTAGAGTACCTCTTCACTGATGAATCTTTTCGACAACAGCAATCCTGGGGCTAAAAATTGACCTTCTACACCTGTTCATCATATCTTGCCGCCTCTATTATCGGAGTCTTTGTTGGACTCCTCTCCACTATCCACTCTTTCGAGCCTAGCGATACCTTGAAGCTAAAGGAAATTGGTTCTTAAATTCGTCCAGTCACTCAGGATGAGTCTAGGGTAACGGGATAGGAGTTGTGGGTTTGATCTATGCGATGATGGAGAGTGGTGTCGTGGTTTTGATTAATAGGGATGATGTGTGGACTAGCATAGTGGCGGGGCTTAGGACCGGGGAGACTTGTAGGGAGGTGCATGGGGTGTAGTCGGCGATAGTAGTTGGAGCTCCCAGAAGATTGGCCGTCGAAGCAATGGTTGTTGGTAAACAGGCGTTAAAGAGGTATGTGATGATCTGAAAAACAAAAAGTAAAGAGAATGGACAGACAAAGAATAGATACTGAGTTAGGGCTTACGATTTATTGTGTTCCTAAATTGAATTGATTTCAGTTTTTGACTACTATTGAATTTGTTAAGAAATATAAAGTTGAAAACTTTGTTGAAAGAAATAAAAAGTAAAAAATTTTAATCAGCTTTATGTTATTTGTTAACTTATTGGCAAGATATTTAATATCTTACATATTTCTGTTCTGATGCTAACTGGGTCGACCCTGCTAATTTTTTTAAAATTGAAAGTGTAAAATAACATTAGCTTTTAATTAAGTTAGGGTCTGAGTTATCTAAGCCCAGGCCCAACTGAGGTCTAAGCAAAACAATATTGTTTTGTTTAAAATAATTAAACCTTGGGTCGACCTGAGCTAGATTATTGAAAACACCTAAATCTGACCCGTGGGTTGACCTCTTGCCATCCTTACAACTAGTTTAGACTAAGGTGAATGTTCCAAACTTGTTTGTTGAAATGTTGCTTTATTGTGTTAAGAGTTTGAGGTGAATAAGTGTATGCACTGGTATTGTCGTGCACGTTTTGGTGGTTCATTGTTTCTTATTATGACACGGAGTAATCCCTATCATTAACTAGTGTGATTGTGTTGAATTTAAAGGGGTGAAGCGTTAACCACAGCTAAGTCGAAACAATTTTGTCTGGGGGAGCAAAATGATTGGTGAGTCAGAAGGAATTGATAGGGAAATGCAAAGTGGCTAACTTGTAAGTATCATAAATTAACAGTTCGTCTTCCCTTTCTGGGCATTTCTATTTTCTTGTGTGTTTCTCGTATGATTCTCTAGCTGCTTTCTACTAGAATTGAAGTGTTGCCACTTATCTAGGTTTAATTAACATGTAAGGATATGTAATTAGATTACTTTTCAATGTGGAGAATATGTAAGGAAAGACCCTTAGTTTACGTGATTTAAAGGGCTATCACCTCAGTTTTATGATCAGAATAGGGCATGGGAAAAAAAAGAGGATTTGACTCATGGTGATATGCTCCCTCTTGAATAATATTATATCGACACTGGTTAATACTAAGTATTGTTTTGGGTAATTTTTTAAAATTAAAATAGTTTTTAAATTACAAAATCGTCCTTTAATGTATTGTATTGTATAATATATAAATTTACATTGACTATGTCTTGAAAAATCATAATAATAAAAATTTTAAAATAACAAAATTTTATTTATTTTATTAATATTATTTTTCACATATTTCACATATAAATAATAACTACAATTAATATGAAAAAAGATCATTTAATTATCATATAAATACAAAATTAAGAATAATATAAAATATTTAAAAATATTTGAAAGTTCTCCCATAAATTTTTTAATACTAAAAATTAAATTTCCTTTAGAGTATGATAGTTATGAATTAAGCTTATGATATATAATGTTTATGCAATATTGAGCCGTAGATCATTGAAATGACCAAGACAAGATTGTAAAAAAGATTATAATAATTTAAACCTTGAATTTTTTTTAATCCTTTATAGACATTTAATTTTGTTGCATATTTTTTGTACCTTTCATTTTCTAAAATTAAAAAGGAAAATAATAATTCAACTTTGTTTTTTTTCCAATTTGATTTTCCTTTAGTTAGATTTAATTTTTTCTTACTTTGGTTTTATGTCTTAATCTTTTTATTAATTTTCTTTCATAACTAATTCGCATCTAATTAATTTAAGGGTAAATTATAAAAACATTCTTGAAATTTTCTCATAGTTACAATATTAACTTGAAATTTAAAAAATGGCACCAAATTGTTTGTACTTTCAATTTTTATAAAAAAAAGTCCATTATTAGACTTCTAATTAACGATATTAATGTGGCAAATCATGTTAATAAATCTATTGAACACGTAGTTGACACGTATCTTACTCATGCCACATCAAATAAAAATTAAAATTAAAATTCCTAAACCTAAAAACTAAGAACACTTTCTTTCCATAAAATGCTTCACTAATCACACTATCTTGTTCTTTATATAAAATACTACTTAATATACTTTTTATTTCTACATCACTTGTTCTTTAAACGACTACAAATCATTTCTTTGTATTCAAAAGCCTTAGCGCAAACCCTTTGTCCTGCATTCATTTCTTTTAGGTATGAGTTGAAAGATTATTGAGAACCTATTAACACCGTTAATTCATATTAGGTGTGAGTTGAAAGATTACCTATTATACAAGCCTTCAAGAACACCATTATTTTAGAACCCTTAAACATAACTCAAAGTTAGGTTGGTTTCAATATCTGCTAATACACTTGCTTTTCTTGCAATACTCCACCTGAAAATCAATCTACCACTACTTTGGCTGCCATCGATTTTAATGTTTTCTAGCTTATAGCCCCCTTTTTATGGTTTCATTAACCAAATTTTTTACCTCCATGCAAACTCTAATAACTTCTTTAGGACCATAACTTTGAAAACTACAAAACTTCCCTTCTTTTGCTAGCTACACATAAGCAAAAACTTATTCTCCAATAATTTTCCTATGAAAATTCTTACAATTAATAGGTTTTCTTTTTTAGATATTTGATACAACTCTTTTACTGGGTCAATTTTCCACTGATAAAGTAATTTTTATTTGATATGATATAAGTACAATTTCTCTATCAGTTAGGAGTACTATTAGACCTAGGACTTTCTTTGGATTGTTGTTGTTATTGTTGTATTTAACGTGAAATAAGTAAGACACATGTTAGCCACGTGTTTGATATATCCACATTAGCACCATTAATTTAGCCACGTGTTTGGTAGATCCACATTAGCACCATTAAATGGAACTCTAATAGTAAGTTATTTTTGTAAAAAATTAGAAGTTAGAATATTTTAGCATCACTTTGTAAATTTTAAGCTAATATTACAAAATCAAGGTTAAAAACTTTTGAATAATTTATCCTTAATTTAATTTTGCTATATAATAACTTATTTTTCTAATCATTAATTTTATTTAAGGAATTATAGATTAATATGAATAAAAATTGGATATTTGGGTTTATAAATAGGAGTTAGCGAAGTATTGGATTGGAAATTGAGAAAATATAGTAGGACTAAAGGTAAATGAGGAAGGACTAAAGTGAAGGAGCATAGAAAAGAGGGCTTGTTTAGAAAAGAAAAAAAAAACTAATTGTTGAAATTTAAGGCATAACATACTACTGCAAAAAACTTATCCAAAAGAGAAAACATATAAAATAAAAGGAGAAAATGGCATTCCAAATTCAAAAGGAAAGAAATACCAAGGCCTTTTGGAAAAGCTTCAAATGACATAACATCTAAATGTAGCTCAAAACCATGGGAAAAATGATAAAAATGATGGAGATGAATATGAAGGGCTAGGAAATAAAATAATGTGCGCAATTAAAAATGGACTGAATAATTGGCTCAAAACAATTAAGGATAGCAATAAGTCAAGTCAAGTTTGGACTTAGGTTCAGCTCAAATTTTTTAATTTAAAAATTAAAAAAAACCATTTTCTTAAAAAATTTCGGACTTTTAATTAGATCAAATAGGACAATCCGAGCTCTAGTCCAACTCAAAGCCAAAAATTGAAAAAATAAGCCCAAGCTATCAAGATAGATCAGGCCAGATCTTCTTTTAATAGCCATCCCTAAAAATAATGAGAAATAGATTAAAAAAGCAATTATTATAAGATTAAAAAATGACTTATCTTTTATATAGTTCGCAAAATGTCACAGACAAGAGAAATCTTACTCTTGTAGAAGGACATCGTAGCCATTAATTCATTCGTTCATTTAGTCACTAATTTAGAAACAGGGATCGTAGTTTAAAAGGCACAATAAAAACATAAAATGGCATAACCTAGACCGTCTAATGAGTTAAGTTTAAACTGTTGGTAGGTTCTTATTCGATGGAGCATAGACAAGCAAAATGTGTTTCTCAATATACACATAAGTTTGTCTATCTATTTATTTTTTCATAGACCAATCAAATTGTGCCATATGTACATTAGCAATATTTAACTTATTCAAGTTAGATGATGTGTTTATGCTTTTATGCTTCTCTATAGGGCATAATTTTAAAGGGTTAATCATATAAAATTTTAGGTTTTATTGAATTTTATAATTTTAGTTATAATTTAAGAAAGTGACTATAAAATGCTCTAATTTTTAATTTTCACAAAAATAATCCACTGTTAGACTTTGCATTAATGGTAATGGTACTAACGAAGTTAGCCGTATCAATTAAGATATTTGACATATAAATGTTAGGTGTACTTCAATTTCTACATCAATAAACTAATATTTAAAATTTTAAAATAAAATACAAAATAATATAACACCTAGTTTAGCTTCCTTCTCTCTCGCATCTGGTTGAAACTTCTTAAGAACAAAACACTGGTTTCGCGGAAGTCAAGATAGAGCACTACTTTCTCTTCCTTTTAGACCAATCCTAAAAGTGAAAAGAATCTATTCAGTGTTCATCAAACTCTAAGAGAAAGATGAGTGACCTAACTATTAATTTCTCTAATTTCATGTATTATTTACTTCCTAAAAATTCTTACGACTTCATTATTCTTTGTGAAGGGTGTTAAAAGAAACATGATAAGTAATCTTAAGCTCTGCAATCCTATATTCAAAGTTGTTTCTTATTGTCACTTCTTCTTTGTTTTGCTAGTAGTCACTTTAACTTTAATTAGTGATAAAATATGGAAAAATAACATTGTTTAAAGCTTTTTATCAATCCTAGGAATAGTTAGAGAAGGAAAAAGGAGGATCTTAGCCTCTTAAAATGAATATTACAATTCAAATATATATGTTATCACCTTTGTTAAATATATGATTTAACTTGTTTTGGAGGTATTAAATAAAGAAGGTGAAGCAACAATTGTAAGACAAAAATTCACATGTAAATAAAGTTGATATTAATTAAGAAAATAAAGGGGCTAGGTGATGTGAAATAAAGATTTGCCAATTAAAACCTTCTACTTTAGAAACTTATAGTTATGGGACTAATGTAGTTTTTTTTCCATAAGTTCAAGAAGTTATCGTCATAAGTCCCTGAAATCATAGGCAAGTGAGGACAATTATCCACCATATGCATCAATAATAAAAAGAATGAAGAACCTCCTGCATTATACATGTAATGAGGCTTGATGAAAATGGGGAGCTTAGTATATCTGAAATTTAGATGACTTACAGCTGGAGAACTAAATCAAAAGGCAAGGTTTGGACACCTATTTACCTTTGCGAGCTCATGGGGATAGGAGCCACAGATCTTAACTAACTAAGAAGCAATTTTGGGGATAACACCCGTGAACAACATATGTGTAACAACAATGAGGGAGAAAACATTGCTAAAAAAATGATTAAGGTAGTAGTAGATATTACACCTATTGTTGATCTAGGAACTTCTAATGTCAAGGAGAAATAAGATATTAATCCTCACAGTTAATAAAGAAATAGATAAAGAGGAAGGGAATCAATTAGACCTTGATTAGACATCGAATTTATGGGAGAAATTCACAAAGGTAACTTTAACTTTAAAAAGAAGATTAGGAAGGAGGAAAAGGGGATCAATAATGGGGTAAGTAATACCTGAAATAAGATCTTTCCTTATGAGTATGCTCTTTTGGAATGTTAGAGCTCTAACGGACCTCTTAAAAAACAAGCTATTAAACACCTATTTTTAGAGAAAAAGCATGTGCTTTTTGATTTATTGGAGATTGAAAAAAGGCCCTAAATTCCATAAATGTATGAAATGCTTTAGTAGCAGTTAGACTTTTATTACTAATCATAAGCATCACTACGATGGAAGAATAATATTGGGGTGACTTAAAACTTGTTCAGATATCTAGTCTTCTCACTTTTGGTCAATTCTTGCACTTCTCTTGCAAGGTGGAAGGGATAAGAGAAAATTTTGATATCACAATCCTCTACGCTTCCAACTTTAAGTTTAAGAGAGCTAAATTGTGGTAGGATTTGCAATCCATTAATAGTTCTATATCGAAATCTTAGATACTAGTGGGGATTTTAACTTTATTTTGCACCCATCTGAAGCACAAGGGGCTATAGCTAAGATGAAAGGCTCAGTAAAATAATTGGGTTAGGTTTTTTTTTCTATCAAGAAAAATTTAGACATATTACTGGTCAATCAAATATGGATGAAGAACATTCCTGGATCTTTTTTATGTTTTAATCATTACTTTATAAAATTGTTACACTTATCCTTTTCTTCACCTACTAAATCCCTTTAAAATTTTTCAACTTCCTTACCTCTAAGGAAGGCTTTCTGGATTTGGTAGAGGAACTTTGGAATATGGAGATAATAGGTTTCAAATTATTTTAGCTAATGAAAGAGATAAGGTTATTTAAGGAGAGGCTAAAGGAATTCCATATGAGAAAAAGACCTAAAACTCTATTAGACTACAAATTGCTAAGCATAACTTGAAAAATATTTAGGAGAAATGTTATTAGGACCCCTACAATAAAGAGCTAAAATTCTTGAAAGCTGAGAAAATTGAAGATTATAATAATGCTCTTCATGAACATAACTCTTTACTCATACAAAAGGCTAGAGTCATATGGATTAAGTAAGGAGATAGAAACACTAAATTATTACACAATTCAATCATTGCTAAAAGAAACAAAAATAAGATCAATTTCCTATTATATGATGAAGGTAATGCATGTACTAAAAAGGATAGAACTAAGGAATTGGTTGTTAAATACTTTTAGAATTTATTGGGGAATAGATTTAAGGAATGTAGGTAGAAAAAACATAAAACTACTTCTTGGGACTACCATAACATAGCAGATCAGAAAAGATATTATCAAACTTGTGTCTATACAAAAGACAAACGAGGTAATGTTTAGCCCTAACCCAAGACAATTCTTAGGACCAAATGGGTTTAATGCCTATTTCTTTCAATTCACTTAGTCTATAATAGGAAATTAGGAAATTTTGTTTGTGAAGAGGTTTAGGAATTGCAAACCATTTGTAAGATGCTGAAGGAGATGAACAACACACACTTATGCTTGATTCCAAAAATGCCCAATCTAAGTTTTATGAGGGATTTTCGTCTTATCTCCTACTATAACATTGCATATAAGGTGATTCCAAAAATAAATGTAGTAAGGTTAAAGGAATCTCTTAAACACATCATACACATTTCACAAGGGGCCTTTATTCCTAGTAGGACTATGTCTGATAAAATTTTGATGGTGCAAGATTTAATTAAGGATTATGACCTAAAATGATCAATTAAAAGTTGTGCTATCAAGATTGACTTTATAAAGACATTTGACATAATAAGATGGGATTTCATTATGAAAAGTGTAAGATGGTTTGTTTTCCTAAGTTCATTAACTGGATATATGCAAGTATCTTTACCACCTCATACAAAATCCTTATCAGTAAAAGCCCCTCTAAGATATTCAAAGGTGCTAATGGAATAAGGTAAAGGGATCTCCACTTTCTCCTACCTATTCTTAATACCAATTGAAATCCTTTCCAAATTGATCTAGCATCAAATTGACAACAATCTTGACTTTGTTTACCATCACAAATGTAAAGAGATGAAACTTACACATATAAGTTTTTCAAATAATCTTATCATGTTCAATGGAGCTGATCAAAATTATCTACAACTATTGTGCAATGTTGTGGGGACTTTCATTAAGGTATCCAGGTTAAAGATTAGCACTCAAAAGAGCACGATCTACATATCTGCAAATGTAACAAATTCCAATTCACCTAGGTTTATTATTGGATTAACTCAACATCATCTTCCCCTAAAATACTTAGGAGTTCCAACATATCCAAAAAGCACAAGTTTGGAGAATGTTTGGAGCACCAGAGAAATTTAAAAATAAATTCAATATCTAGAAAATCAAGTTTTTATCTAATATAGGGAGATTGCAACTCATCTCTTTAGTTTCGAGAAATCCACACCCACATTGTAGTACACATCTCCTTTCACCTTAGAAGATAATTAAGGAATTAGAAAAATGTATAAAGAACTTTTTTTTAGTCAGTAAAATTAGACAGATCAAGGGGAACTAAAGCTAAATGGGACTAGTTATGTTAGACAAAACAAGAAACGGGCTTAGAACTATACTTAATTTAGCTGATCCAAACTGCACTCATGGCTAAAAGAATATGGAGATTGTATAATGATAAAGAAGCCTTGTGGTCCAAATTAGTAAATGAATACTATCTCAAGGATGCTAGCTTCTGGCAGGTCAGAATGAAACATGAGCACTTTTAAAACTTCATTCAAATCCTAAAGAAAAGGGAGTAGATATATCCTTTCATAAAGAAATATAGTGGGAAATGGTAATTCAACTTGATTTTGGTTTGATAACTGGGCTACCCATATTCCTTTAATTTCAAGAGGAGAATTAAACCAATTAATAGGCATAATTCCTTTGGATGCAAAAGTTAAAGTAGTTATCCATGAAAATAACTGGTCCAGTCCCTTCAGAGGAGCTAATAGGTTAAGGAATTACTTTACAAGCTACCTTCCTAATACTTTTGAAGAGGAAAAGGTTATTTGGATAGAGGAAAAAGGTCATAGATTCACCAATTCATCATGTCTCAATCTCTTAAGGCCTGATTCCTAAAAAATTCTTTAGTTTAACATAGTATGGAAGAAAACTCTGATTCCTAAAGCATCCTTTATAACTTGGTTAGCCATAAGAGGCATGCTCACAAATAAAGAAAAAATAAATAGTTTAAATGACTTGATATGTAATTTATGCTCCTTAACATGTCAAACCATACCATTTGTGCTCCTTAACACCTCAAACCATACCCCATCTTTACTTCTAGTGCCACAACACTAAATCTATCTGGTCAAGAATGCAAGTATCTTCTATGTAGGATCAGATTGGGAATATACATTAAAATGGTCATATGAATATTTAAAGAAAATGGGAGGGGATAATTTCTATGTAAAAGTTACTTTCAATTATACAATATACTCTATATAGAGAGAAATGAACTTATAATATTCAAAGGGGCCAACATGGATAAACATATTCTAGCTCATATAATTGTTTACTAGATCAAGGAAATTATAACAACTTGTAAGGTGCGTGAGAACTTAAACCACTCTATAAGAGAAAGATGGAACCTATGAACCAAAAGCTCATTTGAAGGGTGTGTATTCCTAACTACATGGTGTGTATGTGAGAGGATGGTCACACTATAAGTTAATCTAGCCTATGATGTAATGGTTGCTTGTGTTAAATAGAGTTAATGAAATTTTTTATTTCCATAAAAAGTTACCACGATCTTTTAGTTTAATATGTTGTTAACTATCCCATCTTTGAGCTTTCAGAATAATTTGGCTTCTAATGATTACTATATTCATATGATGATATGGTGATAGAATTAAGAGAAATATGAGTGGAAATAAAATGTTTGTCTTTTATTACTTATACATTTGGTATATACTTGACATAAGAAGAGTGTAAAGGTGTCGTTAATGGATTCAATATTGTTATATATAGATGTCTAAACAATTTAACGAAATCTAAAAAATTATATTCTCAATTTTTTTGAGATAAATCATCATGTTCAATGGTAAAACACTATTAGTGTTTTCTATTGTTATTACATGTGGTATATTGATTGTATTTCATTTAATGATTATCATTATCCATATTTATATTTTAGATTTCTTATATTGATAGCACTAATTGTAATAATAATATGAAGCCATGGATATCAAATGCTAAGCCCAGTATCAGTTAACATTTTTATCAATGCATTAATATAAAAGTGAATATTTCAATTATACTTTTAACGGTGACATTATTATACAAATTTCTAATAAACATTCAAATTGTAACTTTCTTATAGGTATTTAGTATTGGTAAATGAATTGAAGGTTTTTTACTGCAAAAAATCATATCAAACATTTTTTATGTGTTCAAATAAGAGTTTTGTTCATAAGATTCATTATTGCTTGCAAAAGATGAGGATATACATTAATTAATTTAAATAGTGCAAATTTTTCATAAGTGTAATATTTGTATTTTTGTCTTTATTTTGTGGGCCTTATGTGACTATATATCTTTCATGTCTAATGTACTCAGCCCTAATCATCATCATCATCACCTAGTTGAATTCCGCACTAATGTGGGATTTGGGAGGTCTAATAATATACAGCCTTAACATATCACATCTACATATGGGTCTATTATATATATATATAGAGAGAGAGAGAGAGAGGATGAAAAGAAATAATAAAAATAATAAAAATAAAATTTTTGAATAAAGTAATAGAAAAATAGAAAACTTTGGACTCTAAATTTTGGAGTGATTGATGGGCAGTATAAGTTCAATTGATGGCTAGTGTACTATTAGAAGAATCTCTTTGTAAAATGTTTCTACAAATAATTTGTACAAATGAGTGATTAGAATTATCTTTTTGTATTGTTTCATTTCTTTGTTTTGCTTCATTTTATAATATTTCAATCTCTATTATGAAATTCTAGCTTACAAAAGGTGCTTGTTTTTTTTTCGTCAAATTTAGTATAAAAACTATTGTTTAGGTTTTGAATTTCTGATTTTAGTTTTTGTTTCTTCTTATTTCAAATTTTATGAAAACCATAAAAGTAGTTTTTTTCTATTTTGTTTTAATATAATTTATTATCAACTAAATATATATTATTTAATTATTTAATATATTAATTATTAATAAAATGATGTATAATTTAATTTAATATTATATATTTATTAAATTTAAATTAATTATTAATAAAATTGTGAATACTTTATTTTTATTTAATAATTTATTTAATATTTATAGTTAAATTAAATTAAATTAAAAATTATTTACAAAATAAATAAAATTAAAATATCTTCAAATTTTATAAATTTTAAATAAAATTTGAGATAATAGTTAAATATATTTAAAATAAATATTAATTTATAAATTAGTTTTTAATATAATTTTTATTGATAATTTATTAATAAATGTTATGGATATTAAAATAAAATTAAAATAATTTATCCTTAAATTTTATCTGATATATAATTATCATCAATAATAGAAATAACTATATTGACATTAATAATCAAATAAAGTTTTTATTTGCAAAAAATATAAATTAAAAAAAATTAAAAATTAAAAAGTAAAACATAATCAACTAACCTATATATTTGTCTTCTGTAATAAATAACAATAACAATAATAATAAATAAGTAAAAATTCTTTTAATATTTCTGGGAAGAATTTTCAAACGATTAACGTAAAAAAATTGTTGATGATAATAATAACGACCATGAGGTTCATTAAGTATATATACTAAGGGTGAAGGGGATGGACGACCATGCAATCCATCCCCATCGTCTATTTAATGTAACGGTTACTTGAACGTCTTTACCCCCTCCCCCCTGGCCTATATGTTATGGTTGTTCTGTCTTTATTATCACTCTCCCTCTTTCATTTCTCTCTCATTGTTTAGCTCTCTGGCCTCCACTTCCTCTGTTTCTCCGCCTCACCTCTACCGCTCGGCAACACAGAACGTTCCTTACTTTCCTTTTTCTTCATCATCATCTTAAAACTCTAAATATTGCATCTCTGACAGCGGTGGTAAGCTCTCCTTTTTTTCTTCGGTGGATGGTTTCGTCGAGTTTTTATTATATGTACAAATTTCTAACTGTTTGTGTTTATTCTGTGAATAGATGGGTTACGGTACTGTGGTAAGCTCTTCTATTTTCTATCATGGTTTTGTTTTTTTTTGTTTGCGTTTTTTGCTTCTACTTTTTTTTAGTGTACAGATGGGTTACTGTTTGCGTTTATTCTATGTATAGCTGGGTAATGGTGGTGTGGTAAGTTCTTCTTTTTTCTTCTCCAGTTCCTTTTTTTTTCAGTCATAGTTTTGTATTTCTTTTTTCTGTTTGCATTTATTCTGTGTAGAGATGGGTTACTGTTTGCATTTTCTGTCATGGTTTTTTATTTCCTTTTTTTTGTTTGCGTTTTTTGCTTCGACTTTCTTTTAGTGTACAGATGAGTTACTGTTTGTGTTTATTCTGTGTACAGCTGAGTAACGGTGGTGTGGTAAGTTCTTCTTTTTTCTTCTCCGGTTCCTTTTTCTTCAGTCATGGTTTTGTATTTCCTTTTTCTGTTTTCGTTTATTCTATGTAGAGATGGGTAAGGGTACTGTGGTAAGTTTTCCTTTTTTTCTTTCCTACAATAATGATTGATATTTATGCAGTTTAAGTTTTTCCTTCAATTTTCATGAAGCTTTTATTATGTGCAGAAATGGGTCAACTAGGTTAAAGGAGAGAGAGGATCGATATTCTTTATTGTTGCTTCATCAAGATTTTTTTTATTCCTTGTTTTGTGTAATTTGCTGAATTGTTCACAATTTAAATGTCCATGGTGATGTTTCGACGCAACTTTTTTTAAGTTGGTTTGTTCTTTTGATGTGTAAAATGGAGATGGGAAGCTTTCAGAGACTGTTTCCCCCACAACATAGGATTGTTTGCCACAATCTTTTGTCAATTTTGTTTTAGCATATTGTCATAGATTTTGATGACAATTGTTAATATGATTTTCTTTGTTCTTTTTTTTGTTCCACCAGAGATAAATAAAAGGTTGCTTACAGACATTTTTATCTCTTGATGTGTTAAATTTAATTAAATCCAGCAGTATATCAAAGGCTCAAGATCCTGTAGACATTACAAATGAGATCTTAATCATTTAATATCTGATACAATTAACATTTCGCATTTAATGGCTCCGTTGTTTTCTTATT
>JAOQMP010000001.1:14347007-14358691 GCA_027563575.1 Erythroxylum pedicellare
ACTTCATATTAATTATTATTGCCTTATATTCTTTTAACCCTTTATTAATAACAAACTTAATCAATATCAAAATATTTAACATTTTCCACTGACTCTTCACAATTCTAATATAACTTTATAAATTTTACCTACTCTTTCTTTATATTATAACCAACTAAATTTAGTGGCCATTATCATTGCGCATCGCAATAATAATAAATGTTAATAGAGGACTATATTGTAAAGTACGAGAAACATTGGGATCTAATAGGAAATAACATGAAAGTAAGGTTCGGGTAAACCTAGCAAAACATGCACAACTCTTTTTGCGCTTTATAAAAACTCCACGGCGCATGTCTGGGATTGCGATTTGAAACCCTAATTTTCTCACTCTACGATCAGAAAACTTCCAAGTCTCAGTCAATTGTTAGGTGGGTTTTTACTTTTTGCTTGTTTCTAATATGTAGCTTATGGAGGGATCTGTGATGGTTTTATTTTAACGGTGATCGTTATACAATCTATAAATATGCTTGCTTTTTTTATTGATACCGATGATTTTCCCCTTTTTTTTATTTTCTTCAGTGGGAGTGGTTTTGTTGTGTTGGATCTGGGTTTGATCTATATGCTTTTTTAACCGGTAGCAATTCAATCTTTATTGATTTTTTAGTGAAAAGATTTAATCTTTTACTTCGGTCTGATTTTTTTTCGTTTTTAGAATCTAAGTTAATGCTGTTAGATGAGGGGCTTTTTAGCGATGAGCTTTCTGAATGGAGTAGTCTGAATTGCATGTGTAACATTTTTTGCGCATCTGGTTGTTTATAGAACTGATTCTTTCATTGTTTATAAGGAATTTACGTAGAAGCATGGAAGTTGCTCTATGATTACCTTTTGTTCTGTGTTCTTTTTGGTAGTAACCCCTTTTATCTGATAACAAGTTTCTGGACATATTTGGAAGTGCCATAAAAAAAAAGAATATAATTATCTAACTTATCATTGGATTATCAAGGTCAGGTTGAATGCATTTTGTCACTGTTCTTAATTTGCTCAACACCCTAAATATGCGGATTATGTACAATCCTTTTGTAGCTTTAAAGATGGGTATCATCTTAGTGACGTTGTCCTACCTTTGATTCATTCAAGGAGCTAGAAAAAGTACATAATTATTTCTTGTAATACATGAAATAGTTCATGTTGCAAAATTGCCATGTGTTATAAATATATGTCTACGTCTTTGCTGGCTAATAAATCCCATGACATTTAACTTAGTATTTTGGAGAAGTGGGCAAGGCAGCATCTGACGCTATCTTAAATATCAGATATGTGTGCCCTATTCGTTTCTTCTCCGGAAATTGAGACAGGAGTTTAATGCTTGTACTTCTTTTTATGTTGGTTTGCAAGTTTGGCTCTTCTGTCACACTCTCAATATTTACATGCTCAGTAGGTGTCATGTATCATATTCCTTACATTTTCTTTTTGGTCCCTATGTTTTATGCTGATGCTGGGGGTGTTCCAAGTACTCTCTATATGATTCTTGAAATTGCTCAAATCTGTGGATGATGTCTTCTATTTCTTCAGTCATGGCGGGTTTGGCACCAGAAGGATCTCAGTTTGATGCTCGACAATTTGATGCAAAAATGAGTGAAGTGTATTTTTCTTCTTTATAACTTCTGGCTCTATGATGGTAATTGGTGAGAGTATGTGGGATTTGATACTGATCTTCACGTTGCTTTCAATTACATTGCAGACTGTCCACTGAAGGACAAGATTTTTTCACTTCATATGATGAAGTTTATGACAGTTTCGATGCTATGGGATTGCAAGAGAACCTTCTGAGGGGCATTTATGCATATGGTGATTACATTTAACTTTTGTTTGGACATTTGTCAGCTATTTGTTTTTTTTAATTGGAAGTCAACTCGATCTTGAATTCCTGATTGGTATAACTGTTATTTTAAGGTTTTGAGAAGCCTTCTGCAATCCAACAAAGAGGAATTGTTCCATTTTGCAAGGGCCTGGATGTAATTCAGCAGGCTCAATCTGGAACCGGGAAAACAGCAACTTTTTGCTCTGGCATCCTCCAGCAACTTGATTATAGTCTAGTCCAATGTCAGGCACTAGTTTTGGCTCCCACTAGAGAGCTTGCACAACAGATTGAGAAGGTTATGCGAGCACTTGGTGATTATCTTGGCGTGAAAGTTCATGCTTGTGTGGGTGGAACTAGTGTTCGTGAGGACCAGCGAATCCTTCAAGCTGGTGTTCATGTTGTTGTTGGCACTCCTGGTCGTGTATTTGACATGTTAAGGAGGCAGTCCCTTAGACCTGATAATATTAGGATGTTTGTATTGGATGAAGCTGATGAAATGCTTTCGCGGGGATTTAAGGATCAGGTTTGATATTATTAATCACCTTTACCCGAGATGAAATTAAATGAACCCAGTCTTTGCCCTCCTCTTCTAATCCCTGTTTTCTTCTTGTCAGATTTATGACATTTTTCAGCTGCTGCCATCGAAGGTTCAGGTGGGTGTGTTCTCTGCTACTATGCCTCCTGAAGCTCTTGAAATCACCAGGAAGTTCATGAACAAGCCAGTTAGGATCTTAGTTAAGCGAGATGAGCTTACTCTTGAAGGTATCAAACAGTTTTATGTCAATGTGGAGAAGGAAGACTGGAAGCTTGAGACACTGTGTGATCTCTATGAGACCCTGGCCATCACCCAGAGTGTCATTTTTGTCAACACAAGACGCAAGGTTGACTGGCTTACTGATAAGATGCGAAGCCGTGATCACACAGTCTCGGCTACTCATGGAGATATGGACCAGAACACTCGCGATATCATCATGCGAGAGTTCCGCTCTGGTTCTTCTCGTGTCCTCATTACCACAGATCTTTTGGCTCGTGGTATTGATGTGCAGCAGGTATCCCTCGTCATAAACTACGATCTGCCGACTCAACCTGAAAACTACCTTCATCGAATTGGACGAAGCGGTCGGTTTGGGAGAAAAGGTGTGGCCATAAACTTTGTGACAAGGGATGATGAAAGAATGTTATTTGATATCCAGAAGTTCTATAATGTGACCATTGAGGAGCTACCATCAAATGTTGCGGATCTCCTGTGATGGGATAATTTTTGGTGCTTGTTGAGAAAAGGAATTGATGTTTTGCTAGTACTGTTTTGAACTTTTTCTCTTATCTTTATCCTTTTGCTGTTTAGTTGTGTTAATTTAATGATCTGAAAAATTGAAGGTTCTCCAAACCGATCCTTCATATTTGCAAGGTAAAGAGATTGCAAAGTCCCTGTTTAGATTTATGATGTTATGCATTAGAAAGTTTTGTTTTGTCGCATCAGTTGGGAAGTTTTGTTTTACTTGTGAACTCTTTTCTCTTGGATTGTAACCCCTTCTGTAAGAGTTATTGGGTACGACTGTGCAAAGGTTTTTCCAACTATTAAAAGCATGGAGGTCCACTCCAAGTTAAGAGAAGGAACAGGAGAGCCTGATTATTGATTGACTGTTTAAATAAAGTGGATAAGATGCTAATAAATCTCTGTTCTAAATGAATCGAGTTGATATGTTTATAAAATTGAGAGGAACAAATATAATTCTCAGTCTTTTCTTGATAACATATAATTCCTTAAAATTACAAAAGGAAGTAATTAATAAACAACTAAAATGCAAATTGAATTATTTCCACTTTCAGGAACTCTCCTTTACTCACGTGTATAACAATGATTTCAATGCAATAATTATCACATGCGAATGTTGCGTAGACCATTCTAACTCAGCCACCGGCTCTCATGCTACCCCACTTGAATACATTTTGAACTCATATTTAAGTAATTTTTTATTATTAAATATTATTAATCTAAAAACCTATTTTAACTTTTAAATATGATTTGAATTAATTAAATTTAAACTAATTATTTATTGTAACTATCTTAAATTATCAATTTATATTAAAATTAATTAATTAATGTATATTTTAAATATGTTTTGACATTATTTTTAATAAGTTTGGATCTCATTTCTTTCTAAGTAAAGTGTTTCCCATTTGCAACACAAAAACTGGAAATATATCAAGTATAATGAGTTTGTGGGACTTAAATTATAGCACGAGCACCGTTTCCACCACCGTCCTCACAGGGAAAGCAATCCCAGAGCGCAAAGTTCTCTCTCTCTGTTGCCTAACCCTTAAATCTTGAAACCCTCAATCTGTTCGTGAGTTCTTGTCGCTGTGCGTATTTTTTTCTCGCTAGCAGCTATTGATCAATGGATAACTTCAGATCTAAGTCATGCAGAGGTGAGAGGATGCAGTTGGAGAGCTACTATGCAGACAAGGCTGCTCCAACAAGCATGCAAGACTTAAGGTCTTACAGTGTTAGTTATGCAGGGTCTGTGCAGCCAAATCAACTGTGCAAAGAAGTAAAGATCAAGAAAGGGAAAGGCAATCTTGGGTTACCCTCAAAAAGTTGGAGCTTTACTGATCCTGAGTTGCAGAGGAAAAAAAGGGTTGCTAGCTACAAGGTCTATGCTATGGAGGGGAGAATGAAAGTATCATTCAGGAAGAGTTTTAGATGGATCAAGGATACCTGCAGTAAAGTGGTCCATGGATGGGTTTGATTGATCAATCATCATACATATATATTCCCAGATTCTTTCCTTCCTACCTACCTCTTTTCGAAGGAAAAAAAAACTCTCTCTGATGTGTGCATTCCTGTGTTGGACTTGGATAGAGAATGAAAACCCAGATTAGTTTCTCTCTTTTTCTTATGAGTCTACGCAACGCAAATCTTTATCTTTGATCTATACTGAATTGATGTGTCTTGAAACTGATCTCGTATTCATTAATTAGCTTGTGCGACTGCATCGTGGTTTCAACATGTAAATTTCATCAGACGGTAGAGATTTTGCAACAGCTCCTAATTGAAAAACCAAGTCTTGGGCAACACAACATGAGTTGGCGAGCCTCATGAACTAAAATAAAGAAATCATCTTTCTCCGCTCTCCCTTTTTTTTTTAATTGACAGTGTCTTGAAACTGATCTCGTATTCATTAATTAGCTTGTGCGACTGCATCGTGGTTTCACCATTTAATTTTCATCAGACGGTAGAGATTTTGCAACAGCTCCTAATTGACAAACCAAGTCTTGGGCAACACAACATGAGTTGGCGAGCCTCATGAGCTAAAATAAAGAAATCATCTTTCTTCTCTCTGTTTTTTATTTTTTTCCCCATCCGCTGCCTCGTAAATAATTGAAAGTAAACTGAGAGTTTATAGTTGATATGGTAGCAGTTACATGCAACTTTTTATAAATAAAAATGGAACTTGCATAGATTGTTCTGATTATATTCAAGCAATGGATTAGGTTTTGCCTCGAAAGCCTCCAATTCTCGGTCAGAAGACAACAGAGGCATGAGGTCTAATGTACAATAAGACAAAAACTATGTCCATCTTCTAGCCTACGAAACTCTGGATTCAGTAGAACATTGGTGCTGTTTTCTTTGTCATTTATAGTTCAACTTATACTGCGGGAGAAAGAAGAAAATTGTCACACTGAGCACATTAGCCCATTCATTCACAACAATCTTTACATCTTTATTTATACAATTTTGCTGTCAATTGCTCGGAGAGTTACAGGACATTCACAAGAACACTTGGAAATACAAAAAGATTAAAAAGATAAAAGGCAAGAAATTGCTCCATGCAATTGTCTCTATCATGTTCCATTGCCGTTTTAATATGTCTATGCAATTCGGAAGAATGAAGTCAATAGTAAGTTACTGAGGTTTTGAATCGTCGAAGACGTGTGGTGACCTAGAAGAGCATAGATGAAGAAAAAATAACGTCTGCAATATCCATCTAGAAAGTGTAGTATTCTATCTTTATGATCTGAATCATCACAAACAATGGATGAGAAAAGATAAATATATTAGTACAACTATAACAGCAGCAAGCTTTTGCCTCAGTCATGAGATATTGAAATGGGAAAGACGTTTCCGTGCCGAGTAAAAGTATGTAAGGTTAACGTCTAGTAATATATAGATCCTTTCTTTGTGCATGATCACAAGTATGAGATGGCATTTGCTAATAATGTAACCTCTCATCGTTATTGAAATGCAGGCTCCCAATGCCCCGGAGAGTCGACTCAAATGCTTTTATGGTTGATGTGTTTCGGCCCGAAGATGAACGCTTCTGTTCTGAAGATACAACTGGTGAACTTCTTTGACCACTAGAAATTTTGTAGAGTACTGCAGGACTAGCTTCTGTAGCACGTGTGCAAACAGGATCACAGTCATTCTCGACAAGCAGAGCATCTCGGCTACTAGGGACGACTGGTTGCCTAGTACATGCACTGGATTGCAGAAAATTTGAGCTGGATAGCTGCAGTCAACGAAGCATTGGATTGAATCACTAGAAGAATATTTAGTGATAGAACAGTGAAACATTAATCACCCAACATAATGCAAGAACTTCAAATCTGGTGCCAACACTACATAATAACATGCATAAACAGCAAAAGCTTAAGAGCCATCTAGCAGTGATGTCCAATTTACCCTGAAAATTATGTAGAATACAGGTAAGAACATTTCTATGAGGATGTCACGCCAAACATGTTCATAGTACATTTCTGTCATTTTGTCAATGAAAGCGGAGATAAAGTGCTTACAGTTCTTAACTCCTCAAAAAAAGAAAAAAAATTGCTTACAGTTCCATCTTTCGATAGAGGTAGATCATTTGTGGTTGGATTATTTTGTTTAGATAAATTTCCAGGACTTGTAATTGGTCCAGAATGTCTCCTTCGAGTTAGATCGGTTGACGACCAACCAGTTTTACCTTCTTCTCCACCTTTAAATAAGTGACAAACAATCTTTTCAGATAAATCCGTTCCTCAACAGCAATAGTAAGTAAAAAGGCCAACAAGCAGAAGCAGAACAGTCACCTGACTGCCTATCAGCAATAACACCAACAGGAGGCATGCCAGAACTTGGCCCAGCACCTGGAACCTGGAGAAGTGGTAAGTGAAGCAACTTTACGTTATTTTGCCAACATATAAGGTGCAGAGATCAGATAGAAAAATGAAAGGGGTATACTGCCACTCACAACTACCCGAGTAGGAGCGTTAGCAATCTGTGATTGCTGATATTTCAAAATTGTCCAATCAAAGACATAGTCAAACTGGAGACCTGACAAAAGAAGATCAAGAAACTGTAGCTGAAAAATGTTTGTTCCTAGAAAATGCCTGAGCTGCCTATTCATATAACATCTATGAGAAAAATTTGACCAGAAAAGCTCAAACCTTCACGAATAAATAGATCACGGAAGAGTCTTTTCAGATAAGCATAATCAGGTTTATCATCAAAATGAAGTGACCGGCAGTAGTGGAAGTATGAAGCAAATTCTGTAGGATAACCCCGACATAAGGTCTGAAGTGAAAGCAATGATTTTTGATCAGTCCTAGAGCAAATAAACGTACACATATACCCCTGATATAGCATTTTTCATTATTCCAGATAAAATAATCCACCTCAATGGTAGTTGATACTTTCTTTTCACTAATCTTCGCATATTTTTGGTTCTTATTTCCTGCTTTTAGTCCTTGCCACGGAAGACTAAAAGTATATATGGTCATAACCAAACACACCATTCAATTGAAGGTTTGAGGAGTTGAATTTTCACCTTCCTCTCAAAAAATATATAAGAACATATCCAAGGAACTCCAAGTCATCCCGGCGGCTTTGTTCTACAAAGTATAAGGTAAAATCAGTAAATATAGTTTCACACGATTAGTCCCTTAGGTTAAATTGTAGCACAACAGGGAAAAGTAGCGCCGTGTATCAATTCTATTACCAATGCCATGGTGGGTGTTCATGCTAGCATATCTTGCAGTTCCTGTCAAACTCTTATTTTCTCTGCGTATGACAAAAGAATCTCATATCTAGATCAGGAAAACAAATTTAAATCTTAGTTCGGGAATAAAAACCAACAATACCACCGTAGGTATTAAAACATCCAGTACTATAAGTGTTAACATGATAATGCGAAATAATGGATAACAAGAAGCAAAACAAGATATTATTTAAATCAGTCACAATCAGTCAGCATCAATCATGACCAAAGATGAACTGATATGCCTAAACACAATCAAATAAGAATCTATCAACAAAAACTGAATGAACAAATCAGATCTTTGATACGTGTGCAATTGTAAAGTCCTCCAAATGAACCGTTGACCTATAAGTGCAAGGCTCACAATCAGTTAAAAGAAATATCTACCTGCAGCTAAAAAGAACCAACCTGTAAGGAATATGTTGATGTGTTGAAGTGTCTCTGTACTTCTTAGCCAGACCAAAGTCAATGATATAGACCTAAATGCAAGCCTCTATTACTAAATTCAAAACAAAGAGAACAATAGAAAAATAACTAATATAGGAATAATCTTCAAACCCCACCTGATTTGCATGCCTTCCTAAACATAACTAATAGAAAAATAACTAATTATCTGGCTTGATATCTCGGTGTAGGAATGATTTGGAATGAACAAATTCAACTCGATTGACCTAAACAGATATCACAATTTCAAGAGAAGTAAATGAACAAAGCACTAGGTTGCAAGAACAATATAAATACAAAGAAAAGAATACCATCTGATCAGCAAGCATAAGGACAGTCTTCAGAGACATTTTCCTACTGCAAAAGTTGAATAAAGCTTCAAGACTAGGTCCCAGTAAGTCCATCACAAGGACATTATAATCCCCTTCAACACCAAACCATCTAACATTTGGTATTCCGGCTATCAAAATTAAAGAGAGAAGCACATGATAAGGAACTATTTTAAAATTTTCAAAATCAGAAACAAAAATCAACTAGACAACAAAAGGAAAAGGAGCCATTACTTCCTCCCTGTAGGATCTTATACAGCTTAGATTCATACAACAGTTGAGGATGCTTCGTCTTGACATTTTCCTGAGAAAAGAAAAGAAAAAATAAAGACAGCCCACCAAAATTTTGAGAACACAAATTCGGACAATTGATGAGCAATACAATAAAGTAAATACCAAAAAGAAAAAGGGAAAAAGAAACAAAACATTGAGCACAAATTTGAACAGTTACATGAACTTATATATTTTACTTACTAAGGCTGTTGAATTACTGCATATTAATATTATCAAAGTGAAATTACAAGGAGTATGATGTTCAACCTCTTAACATGAATCAAATGAAGGGACAACAAGGAGGAATCTTGTAATGGACAGACATAGAGCACATTCTGCAGGTCTATCGTCAATCTTTTGACTACTTCAATTCAAAACTCTCCAGAATCAACCAGAAAGTACTGGTTCAGAACAGGTGAACGAGTTTGCAAATGGAGCCCCAATTGCCGTAAATTTGCAAACAAAGGACTTGCACATTAACGAAAGTCAATTAATAGGATTCTATGGTTTGATGAAACCTAGAACATCAAACATATTTCAGTCTATTCAATGTCAAAAAGAAGAAACAAATAATCATTTAGTTATTTGTGCTGAGTGTTTTATAGTATGACATACAAAAAGGCACGATTTAGATCCTATCAAATCTACGAATCCCCTTCATGATTGCCACATTTAAATGTCCACTTTAGGAACAAGTAGATAAGCAACTAGAAGACTTCTCTTCAACAAAATGCATCCCATTAAGATTTAAAGATATTCACCTATAAAGCATGCCGGGAGGACCCTGACATCTTGAACGAATAAACATGGACAAGTTTTTTTTTTCAGCCTCATGATCTTTATATTTCAACTGTCACCGCCCGTACTCTGCAACAGCCGACGATGACATGACATACCTCTACCTTACTGTGTGACTTTTGTTACCACCCAGCGCCACAGACTTTCATTAATGTTTTATGCACATAAATCAGTGTGGCTATAGGAGATACGCTAGGGTTGTCGGGCTTGTCAGATAATCCTATATTTGAACGTTAATCCTACGAAATAATATCAGAGTCAAACCAGTTAGTAAGATTCATAAAAAGATAGGTCGTCCAGTTGTCCCCATACATTAAATTGTTGCAGAACACTGTGTCTGTCCAACGTTAATTTAAGTTCGTCGCCGGAGTAGTTGAGGTAGGGCGGCATAGCTATCTGCGCCAGTAAAGCGTAAATTGAGCTCTTTCTGAAAGTAGTCTCCATTGGAAGTTTTTGAGGACATCCCTGAAAGGTTCTCTGACGGGCATGATTCTGGTTTGCTTACCGATAAATAGTTTGGATTTGCTATATAAATGTACATGAACATACAGCTTCCATGCCAAGAGCTTCGATGCTCGCTAAGTGGCTATATATATATATATCTTAGTTTAGCTAAATAGCCAAGGATTACTCGTTACAGTCAAGGACTCAACTTCGACCGACCACGAGTTTCGTCGAGAAGATTGATCATATACAAAGCATTACTAGTAACTTTAGCTACATTACGAATCTTCCGCTTCACGTCAGCCTTAACCTTGCTTTCCACATCTTCAAACCCATCAAGACATGTGTCCTCGTCGGTCAGAGCAGCACTAGCCCATGTCTGTGCATTACTCATCCGCCACCCGAATGTTTTTCCTCCTCTCAGATGTTTCAACTCACCCAGAGTCTTGCTAAGCTCGTCCACCGAATCTGATATCTGCTCTACGCAGTCACTCACTGCTGCCCGCTCTCTTTTACTCCTAAGCCCCGACAGTGTAGCTAGGTAGGTTGAAACTCTGCGACCACGTGCGATGCTGACTTTGACGGCTGCTAGAGCTATGTCTCGTGGGGTGCTGGTTGGCCCACCGTAAGAGGAGAGTGTGCGGACGCAGAGGTTGGGGTAGCTGGCGTGAACACACGATGAACGGACAAGATCTTGCTGTGGTTTCTGCGTAGCTGAGGACGGTAGAGGAGATAGAAGAGAAAGGAGGAGGAAGAGGAGGGGAGAGAGTGAGGAGAGTAGTTGAAGCATTTTTCACTGTTTGGAATAGAAACGCAGACTAGCTATTACAAGTTACATGGCCATTGAAGCAGTGTACTGACGAGTTATATAGAGAAATGGTAATGAAGAAGGGACTCGGACTCGGACTCGGACTCGGTGCTTAATTACAGAATGAACCCACATTGCTTAAGATTGAATGCGAGGGTAGTGATGGAAAGTGAAGTTGATGAGAATAAGTGCAAAGCATGGATTAACCATGAGTTACTGACTCTGTTCCACACAATTGGGAGAGAGAGAGCGAATCCGTTCCCATGCACCCAGACCTTGTTCCCCAGCCCCAACAGGTCGACGCCTTTCTTTCTTTCTTTCTTTTGAGTTTCCATCAGCGTGTCTACAATAGTTGCTGACCTAAGCCCCTCGTGGCGTACCCCATTAAGCGGACCAGGCCATTCAAGAACCTGTCTTTTCAAGAGTTTGGAGATTTGAGGCGAGAGAGACTGGTGGCTCTCCAAGAAACCTTAAAATAGTATTAGTTAGATCGATCCTGTGACTTACAAACAGTAAATCGGTCGACTTTGTAGATTACAATTTATTATTTGAATCTCAATTTCTAATTTATCATTTGAATTTGAAATTGAATTTATAAATTATTATATATAATTAATAATTAAAAGACAAAATAGTAGTTCAATCATTATAAAACAAAATAGTATTTTAACTTCTAAAAAGAACAAGATTATGAAATCACATTTTAATTGGTATACTCTAATATTTAC
>JAOQMP010000001.1:14358791-14381897 GCA_027563575.1 Erythroxylum pedicellare
GTTAATCTTAGATGTGTATGATCTTCCTTTCCTGTTTTCCCTCTCTTTATCTCTCTATTTTTGAGCATATATACATCCTCATTCCTTAATGTGTATTCCTTTTTTTATGCCAATAGATCACCATGTCATAAACATTATAGAAAATTGTCATATCAACCATCCTTACCTTGCATATCTACCACAAGGTTTATTGCTGAGGATGCGCCATTTTCAAAGTAAGTTTTAGGGCGATTTTTGTTGTCATCTATTCGAATAGCATCCAACTTCTATTTTGGTGACCATGCAACTAGTTTGTTAATGTCATAGGAATTTGAAATGTGGAAAGGGAATCTAACAGAGAATCAACAAAAAGATATAGCTAGTTTTTTCATTGTTATCAGAAGGCACCATGAGGATGATTTGGACTCTTCCTTATTTGATCACATTATTGATGGAAGTAAGAATTTGGTGGGTGGTCATGACCTGTATAGTGTCCCATACACTAATAGTACAATTCTGCGCTCATAAAAGCTTCTGAATTACTATATAAAGTTGGGACTTGTTCATCTCGCTAAGGTATGGTTTTTTCCTAAATTTGTGTCATTCTTGCCTCTTTATTGCTCGTTAAAAATGATTTCCATAATACTTGTAGATATTAGCTAAATTTGTTCTTATACTATTAGTTTAGAATGTACCTTATGTGTGAATAGAAGATATTAACTTTGACAAAATATTGAGCTTGCAACTATAGATTGACTTTTTATAAAGCTATGGCCTGAGCAGATATTTTTAGCATATTTCAGTTAGAGACCTTAAGATTAATATAAGTTGCTAAAATAAAAGGGGGGGAGGGGGCCGAGGATTGAAACGTTCATTATAATTATGAAGAATGAACCTTACAAGCAGCCTGAGATGTAATTTCCTGGATTCTTTAAGTTTTGTGATATTAATCCAAATTAAAGAAATGGGGTTTTCCTTTTTCCGATCAACTGGATGTTACTATAGGTCCATATGAGACATATGAAGATACACTTTTTGGATATAAGGTAATGCCTCTAGAAAGTATCTTTTTTAAGGCCTTTCCATGTGGCAAATATCGAAGCAATTAGTTGTATTGGGTTTGCTAACTCATGTATGCAATTACATTGTGCTTATATACATGTGGCTGAATCAGTTGTTCTTTTAAGTGTGACCATATGCTCAAATTTCTTTGTGCTATTTAGGCCACTTTTAACCACAGTTCCATCATTACTTGTGTATATGTCCTACTTCCTTATTAAGGATTGTGTATATGCAACTTTTGAAGCAGAATCTTCGTATGGACAGTGCATATAAATTAAAAGATGTTAATGCTTCTCCTATCCATGTCATCCAACTACTATATAATGCAGGGGTGAGTCTCCTGGGCATATAAGACACTTTGATATGTGCATATACAATTTCTTTTCCTTAATTTTGGAAGTGCATTCATAGCTTTCCAAAAATGGGATTGGCATCTAACTTTCATGTTATAAGATAAGCTTTTCTGGAAATTTAGATGGATGCCTTTGCTTTTACCTTTTCTGCATGTATGCACATGCTTTTTGTATACATTTAAAGAGTGAGTTAGAGTTAAATATATGATTTATTATACGCCTCAAACTTAAGAATTAACCCTTTGCATTAGAATGTTTCTTGATAGTGCCTTTATCTATGTTTCATTAAAATGACAATTGCTCTACAAATTATCTTACATATTTGAAGACCTGTATTTATTTGTTTTCTTTCTTGTTAGTGGCTCAATTGATATCGTCATTATGGATGTGAAGAGAGAGAATAATTTAATTATACAAAGGTCTTAATCACAATTTGTTATGTGAATTGAAAAATCGTAAAGGGTAGTAGTTTCACAAAGTTTCCAATTTTACCATGATTGTCTCTAGCACAAATAAAAACAAAAGCAATCAAAAGCAAAATAACAAAAACACCAAAAATTTGGTGATACAGTTCGGCATATCTTGCCTACGTATACGGGACCCTCACCCAGCTTAATACTTTTACTAACAATAATAGTTTTTACACAAGGCTTTACTGAGCTGACACCACCTAACCCTTAATACTATTCCTCGTCCTCATTACTCGTGAAAGTAATTTCATACCCAATAGTACGACCGCCTCGTACTAATCTTAATAGAGGATTTTTTACATACTGTTTACTAATAAAGATAATTAAGCGAACAACTCAAGTGATTAAAATAACTAGAAACAAAAACAATAATACTTGATATAGAGAGAAATAACTTTCTGATAAATTCAATTCCTTCCAAGACCGATCTGAAAGTTGTTCACCAATTAAATTGTTATAGTTAACTGTTGGGATTTTTTTGCCTTACTTTCAATCGTGAATCTTCAAAGGGAGCCATTCAAACCACACTTCATAAAACTGAAAGATAGCACCAAAATAACACAAAAATTTGGCCCATTACAATAGCGTTGACAAGTGACAACCCATGTTCCACTTTTTAACTTCCCTTCCAATGTCTGGAAAGAAGCTTTGCTTATCCAAAGCAATGAAGCAATCAAGTTGTGACCATCATTCACGTTTCAACAAGCAAGTCTAGCTAAGCAGTAGATAGGCACCAAACAGGCTCCCAAAGATGAAAAGAAGGCCTCCAAGACCCTTTTGAACAATGGGAGTTGCAGCAAAATGCCTAGGATCAATATCTGGCATTTCCAATCCCAAAATTGAGGACACATGTTTCTTGACAACGGCAAGTTTGATTATCAACACTTTGGCAGCAAGTCCACCATCCTTACCAAAATCATTATCCTTAGTCTCTCTTCTCTGAATTCCCTGTGAACTAACAATGCAACCTTGTACTATATTATTATGGATTATGGTGAAAAGGAGCATCACGTTGGCTACAATACTCCTTTTGTATATGCTCGAAACTTCAAGTCTTCAAAAATTTGATGTTAACACTTAACATAGAAATTCCAACAATACCCCTTTCAACCACACACACATGATCCACACCACATCTTGCTGAGATACACATCAATTAGAGATAGAACTCTATTGCAACTAGAAGATTATCCCCAATAGCTTTTTGAATCCAAATCAAACAAAGATACTTAATTAGTTATCATCATCCAATTAATATCTTATAGGTCCAATTAATAATAAATATGCCAAAACAAAATAATAAGATATATACTATATATCTAACATGAATGAAAGATCTATAAACATGTCTACCTAGCATATAAGTTGGTTGTTGCACCCCTGAAGGTGTAATCGGCCTTTACTATTGCACCAAATGACACCCACTCAATATATTAATTACATATGTAAAAGAATTGTAATATTTAAGAATTTTGGATCTAAATCTATATAAATCAGCATTTGAAATCACGTCAGTTACATATTTCTCTTCATCATAAAAACATTTGGTTAATCAATTTAATTTTGCTCAAGATGTAAAAGGTCCGCATACCATTGCTTTTAATTTGCCAAATGATGAGCGCATAGTCAAAGAACAAGGAACATCAATGGTCATGCTTAAGAATGTTCCAGAGGCCAAGTATAAGTTTTTTTCTTTGAATTTATCACAAGAACTTTATGTGAGAGTCGAAGCCCCAAAAGGGGAATAAATAAAATGCTCAGAAAAATTAAGCAAGTAAAAGCTTTTATTTTTTATTCTTCATGACAAAAAACGAAGACAATTTCCACTCTTGCCATAAAGAAAGTGCAACTGACATTATCGTCGCAAGATGTACTTAATACAACAAGAACTACACCTGTAACCTAAGTGAATTCACGTGATTTTTTAACAACATCACATTTAACACCTTAGAAAGGTACATCCCCAAAAGTGGAATGCTTATGCTTACCTACAACAATCCAACCATGCCATCGTTCCATATTCCATGGTTGAAAGATGGGAACTTAAGAATCCTATAGAATGCCACCACTTTAAGAAGCTAATCAAGTTCAGGATAGTAGCCAACACCTTTGCTGATGCTCTCATGTTTTCAAAACAGGCGGCTTTCTTTCATTTCTTTCTAAGAGTCAGAGACCTGTCGGCTAGCATAATGACTTTGTTTTACTACTCGAAGTGGTGATTTTTATATTTACTTTATATGTGATGTTTCCTTGGTTCGTTTCTAAACATGGTTTTTCGGTGCCCGAGTTGCTTTCAAGCATAGAAGTCAACGTCAGTGCTTAACGCCCTTAGTTTTGGCTATCTTTAGGAAGAGATGAAAGGGCAAAAAATGACGGATTCTGTCCATATAGGAAGAAGGGCTTCCCATTCTGTGGTGATTTTTATAATTTGACATTTTACGATTTACCTTCCTAGATTCCTGTCACTACGGAAAGATTGGATTGTCTCAACCTAACTACACGGTGCGATACTATTGGAAAGAACAGTTTCAATATTTCCCACCTAGTGAGAGCTTTTGGGCATATGTTCTTATACTTCCTGATTCGAAGACAAACCTTTAGGTATTTCCAGTGGCTTTGAGGTCCTAATCCCCTACTTAAGACGACGAAACCCGATGCTGCTATGCTTCCTTACTGACCTCGGAAAGTAAGCCCGAGGTAAATTAGTCTAATTCTTGTATTAGTTCAAATTGTAGGATTTTTTTTGGTGTCCAACCAAAATAATTTAAATACTATATGCGTATGTCTTAACAGGTTCAAACATATTCTTCATCCTATAGCTAATCTATGGATTACCAAGAACAAATGGAATTTCATTCAATATTTCATTGGTCAAAATTTAGCTGCTTTCATCATCATCACTAAATACTTCATTGATTTGACAATATTTTATTCTACAACCTTAAGGATTATTGATTGACAACATAATCTCCAAAATATGTTATATATTAGATACTTGTAATCTTGTTGCACTTTCGAACTCCTTTTGTTATTGTTTCTCCATCTTTTTTGTTATTTATTGATCTTGATTTGATGACTGTAATCTGAATGCACATATAAACTAATTTTGCAGTTGTTTTGTTGTCTCTTTTGCTACTTATTGAGCTAAACTATATTTCTCCTGTATTCTATCTTGTATTGTTGATTTCTTGTTTTCGTTCTATTTGCTCAGTCAATAATTTCTTTTTAATCCACATATTTATTGATTATTTTCAACCTTGGTCAGAATTTGCTTTTTAAATTTTTATTGATTTGCCTTAAATCATATCAAATTTTGTAGTTATATTTTTTATTAAAATATTATAACAAATTTTACTTCATCTGTTTTTCCTTTCTACTTTTATTAATCTAATTTAAATATTCACCTCATATATCTTTTCCTCTTTTCCTTTACAATATTTTGACCTGTGTAATACACTATCAATGTTTCCACCAAATTTGAACTTTAACAATATTCACTTACACATCTTAATCATTTATAACAAAACTTATATATACATACTCTTTAATTCCCCGAAACAATCGGGCATTATATGTTTCTAAATTTTCGCTACGCATTTGCACAATAACCACTTACTAGCTAGAAATAAATGAATACACTACCAAATTTGGTTGTCACCAATCACCACCAACAAAATGATTTGATGTTTTAGATTATTCATCCTTGCATTGAGAATTCCTAGACAGTTTTTTGGTTTTGGACTTGCTTGGCAGTCTTCAAATATTTTGTTTCCTAACACATACTAGTTTGTGTTAGAACAGGAATGCTACAAAAACCGAGTACCAAATGCAATAGATTGGCTTCTTTCGAGTACAAGCAAATGCTGAGAACATTATAAGCTGCTTCTATCTGCAGACGTACAGACAAAACCTGCAATTTTGTCTGCCTTCACGAGTAAGTATTATATTTACTGCCAACAATTCGTTAAAGTGACATGATATGGTAGTGGAAGGTGACTAACAGAAAACCACTGGGGACTTAGACGTCCTCTAATTCTTGCTTGGTCCTTTGAGCAGTTAACAGAAAACCACTGGGGACTTAAATCATGAGAACGTCCTCTAATTCTTGCTTGGTCCTTTGAGCAGATCATAACTGAATCACATTACATGCTTTTTCATTCTCATCACTCGGCCACAAGTTCTAGAACTAAAATCAAGATCGGCCACCTCATAAAGGTTTAACATCCGTCAATTATTCACATTTAAGAGTTAGTCTTGATTACAGACCATAGAGAAGCAGTGTAAGAGATGAAAGATGTTACATATCAACTATTTTTCACAAGATGTTAACTTCTCCAATCTTATACATAGTTTACAAACATGAGCTCCGATGCTTTTGATGTGATGCATGGAACTTGGCCGAACCCCACTCAGCCTCATAAAATATCATTGAGAATTGAATCAAAAAATATAGAAAACTGAAAAATGGCCAGCCTACAAATTTAGCAAAAATATAATGGAAAACAAATTGACATGCTAAGATGGCGAAGGCATAGAACTTTGTGTTACCATGTTCGAGTGCATTTTATGCAGCCTTCCTCTCAAATGCCTGATCTTAGCATCCACCCTAGCAGAGAAACCAATCTTTGTTTCTTGCCTTGCCTTAGAACGCTCCCTTGTCCACATCTGTTGATCCTCAACATCTTTCCTGTAGTATTTAATTTCTTGTATGATATGATGATCCAAGGGATTGAAGCATCTTTGAAATGATATGTGTGCCAAGTAAGGAAGATTGCAGGCTACTGTCACCAATATAATGGCAAACCAGTAGATAGGAGCTGGACCAAGAGCTTCAACAAGAATTTGGTAGGCATTCCCTGAATAAATTGGAGATACCATCCCATAAAGCAATAAGAACGCGTACCAAGCCACAATGCTGCCCCAGACAAAGAGATGCTGTATCCACGTAAAGTGGCTCATAGTGAGTGCAATCTGACAGTTGACAGTGCAAATAATGCAGGAGAACATTGTTGTGCCCACTGCAGCCATGTCTGCAGTTTGGCCTTCAGCACGGAAAGCTTGATCAAAAAGGATCACAATACTAAGAAAGAAAATAACGAGAGAGGAATAGAGGCCATTCCCCATCCACCCTAATATCCTGTACCAGTCGAAGAACAGATTTTTGGGCCCTTGCTGGTAGAGTGCAGGAAACTGCAAACAAAATGTCACCACCGTGAGTAATAGCTACAAAAAGTAAATTGATTAATACAGCAATAAAATTGCAACTGATGGAGCTGACCTGTAAGCAGACCTCAGAAGACACATCTTGCTCAAAAATTCCAAGTGAAATTACTGGCAGTGACGTTAGAACGACATTGAACAATAGCATGAACCAATCATCATAAATTGATTGTCCAGAAAAGGCCGTGAATGCCTCAAAGTAGAACAGGGTGAGACCAAAGGCAATATTTTTGTAGAAGAAATAGCAGATCTGAATGCAAAAGTATCCAAGTTTGGATAAGGAAGAAACATCTAGGTAAGAAAAAATGCATCACTGCAGTAGCATACAAGTATCAAATCATTTAATTAAGCATCATAAGCACTAAGTTCTTTATTCTTACCATCTGAGCAATTCTCTTGTAGCACCAATGTCCATGTACAACCAGGAGTCTTTCCAAAAACCGGAACTGGGAAATAGAGAAGTCACTAGCCATGACAGCCTGCAAAAGATTAAGGGTAAGTTTTGCAGGAAGATTGCCAGTCATGCATACGACGAGAAACCCTGCTTGCTCAGATCCTTGACTAAAACAACAAAAAAGCTAGATATGTAATGGACAAAGCTAAGATAAATTTCCATTGAAAAATGAATAATGAAAAAAAGGGGCAGAAAAATAATGTTTTGGTATTAACATACATAATAGGTCGTAGCATATGAAAAGAGGACTAACAAAAATTTCAGACATCACATGTAAAATAACAGTAAAAAAGAGGCTAAATTAGTTGTATAGGTTAGTACTTTGAATCAGAAAATCAGCTAGACGTATTACCAACCTGCATACCTTCAACCCCACTGATTCCAACACCAATGTCAGCTTCTTGTATCATTCCGACATCATTTGCACCATCTCCTATTGCTAACGTAGTTTTCCCTGTTCCTTGTTTTACTAACCTTGTTACCTGGCACCAAATGCAGAACATGCATTAGAGCCATAGGAAATATCATAATCTTTCTGCTCTTTAATCGAAAGGATGTCTGTCTTATGCGGGTTACAGACAGGAAATACAAACTGAAAAAGAAAGCAAAGGAATGGAGAAAAAGAATCACACCAGTGCCTTCTGTTTGGGAGAGACACGGCAGCATATCACAGATGCACAATCAACTGCCAATGCCAAGAATTGATGCTTCATATCATCCTCAAGAGCATACGCTAGGGTTTTTCCATCAATAATTAATGCAAATGCAGCATGTGGATCTTTTTCCAGCTTGATCATTTGAGACGCATTGGTTATTTGCATCGAAATGTTCTCTTTCCCAGCCTGCTCAGTAGCAGAAATTCATAATTAAATCAAAATAGAAATTCAAATCTCTGAACAGAATACCGTTCTATATGCTTTCCAGGTAGCAAATACCTGTTTGCTATCTTGGGCTATTGCATCAGAGTTCATTGTTGTGATACAGATCTGCTTCATTCCCTGCCGAAGCAAGCTACAAGCAAACCTGCATTGTGCAAGCAAAACTTAGTTCCCAAGAGGTAACGTCCACCAACAAAAACATTGCATGTCTCTAGTAACCCACCCTATATTAATTGCAGTTTCCATCTTATCTCCTGTCAAAACCCAAAGCTTAAGACCAGCTTGTGCAAGTTTATCTATGCACTGGGGCACCTAGAGGGACAAAATAGAATATTAACAAGAAACAACCTAAAAGGGAAAGTTAGTTGTGGCTCTCATGTAAAAAACTATGTGTACCCCTTTCTGCAATTTGTCCTCCACAGCAGTAGCACCGACAAGAATGAAATCCTTTTCCATCATATCTGCCACATGCTCCAGCATTGCATCTCTGTCGGAACTAATTGAAGATTTTGCTTTAACGAACTCATTGTTCCATGCAGAGTACTCAGACTCATCAAGTTTTTTGTAGGCAAGTGCCAATGTACGTAATCCAGCTTCTCCATATTCATTCAAATGCTTGGTAGTAATTTCTTCAAACATTCTTCCATTCTTTGCCAGACGATCAAAGATAATGCTGCATGGTTCAGTCAAATCAGTTATCAGTAGGTTACAATAAAAGAAGAAATGAATTATTTCTTTACATTCCCCAAGAGCATGACATTAGTCCAACAAAATGGTAACACATTTAGATAAAAGAGCCCAGTCTAGGGAAAAGGCTATATCTCTAAATAATGATATGATAACCAATGGACCTAGAAACTTCTGATTGCTCTAAATAGTCATAAAACAGATTGTAATGTATGCTAAAATGTGAATCTCACCTGTCAGCACCCTTGCAGAACATCATAAGTTGTCCATCCTCATCCCGAATAACTACAGACATTCGCTTCCTTTTGCTGGTAAACTCCAGCAAATTAAGAATTTTGTATTCTCTGCCAGATTCCCATGAGAGAGGTAAGATTGTTAAGAAAAAGATATAACTCCCTAGAATTGGTGGATAAAAACACTGAATGAAGTAATAGATTTTTAATTCAAAACAACACCTTTCAATCACTTGTCCAGCGCATGTATATCTTTCCCGAATAAACACACTTGATTGAGTTCTCTTGAAAAACTCAAAACCAAATTCTCTGGCAGCAACAACAAAAGCCCCTTCATCAGGTGATTCTGCTTCATACATAATTTTTCCGGTCTCTGTATTCAGCTCAGGCACGGCAGACTGGCAAACTGCTAATATGCGGAAAAATAGCAATACGACATCTGCATTGGGTTCTTTCATGAAATTCCCATCCATGAGACGACTATCCTCAAAACTAAATCCCTTTACTGCTGGTTTAGGATCTTTCTCATCTTTAGCAGTGACAACTGTCTCTAATTCAATTTCTGATGTTCCTCCTCGATTATCCCATGATTTACATCCTCCAGTTCTATGCCTGGAACCATTAGACATTTCTGAATCCTGGTCCTCTAAGTCTATAGCCATTTGTTTTGCTGCCGCAAGTTCGACTTCACTAGCACGAGTACCATATGCAGTACCCGCAATTGAACATTTCAAATAATCCATCTGATTACATGTCAAGGTGCCTGTCTTATCAGAAAGGATAGTATCTACTTGGCCTAACTCCTCATTTAAGTTCGATGTCCGTGCTCGTGCAGTATTGCCAGTATCTTCGTCATACATATGTATGTCATTGTCAATGAATGTTGCCTGACAGACTTTCACAACCTCAATAGAAACATAGAGAGAAATGGGTATTAAATAACCATAGAGAATGAGAGCAGTAATCAAATGGGCTAGCCCTGACTTTGTAGGACTTTTAGGATTATACAATTCTTCAGGATTCCAGGGTTCCATGTACCACCAGTCTGGCATTTGAACCTTAATCTTCACTGCAAAGCCAATAGAGCTTATCACTGAGATCAGCAAAAGCAGGCTGAAAAGAATGTATATAATTTTGTCCATCTTCTTTTCTATTTTGCTCCTTTTCGAGGGGGACTTTGTTGAGTTCTGCATGACTTTGCTATCAAAACCAGTGAATATTACGACTCCATATATAAAACTTGTATTCCGTAGCTTTGAATCTCTGAGAAGAACCTGATTTGGTTCAAGTGGATAAATCTGACGGTCATACTCAAAATTACCAATAAAAGTGTAAAGACTGGGATTTGGGTCTTCGCATTTTATAGTCCCAGTGAAACCCCTGAAAGCCACATCTTCATCCAATGGCAAGGTTACCTCCAGAGCTCTCTTTAGTTTTAAATTCGTCTCACCATCTAGGTTCATGGTCTCCACATAACAAATCCCATCATCATAATCGGTAGCCAAAAGCAGTAAATCAGCTGGGAAAAATTGATCCTTTTCCACTTTCACTATATCCCCGACCTGAATATTTTCCCATGCTTTATAATCAAAAACACCATCCCCTTGATGAACTAGAGTTTTTGTGCTATTAACTTTCATGTCCTGCATAAATCTCTGCCAATCTTCCAAAGCTTCCTTTGCCATACTAATACCAACAACAAAAGCTAAAGGAAAAATCATGCTGACAGCAGAGAAGGGTGCAACAGGAGTAAGAGAAAGAATTGCAGCCAAAAGAAAGTAGATATTAGCAACTCGACGAAACTGTTCGAAAAGAGCCTTGGGCAAGAATGTGATAACATTGTACTTTGTAGTTGATATGTAATTTGAGCAATATTTTAAGGGCTTTTTCCGGTGCATGAGTGGCTGGTTGCAATGAACAATCCTCGAGTAGCCAGGGCCTTCCATTGAATGAGGGTCCTTCCCCTCATAGACACTTGGCCTTAGGCATGAGAAAGTGTGAAGATGGCTTCGCAGCCTTGCTCTTATTCTACCCCGTGCCATTCCGCAAGCTTAGGTTTATAAGCACTTATAATTGGATAAAAGCACCAAAAGAACAGCCAGAATCCTGGACTTCAGTGCGGGTGTAAAGGTGTTCCTGTGGCCTAATTTCTTCGTGGTTTACCTATAGTAGAAAAAAGAACATTATAAATAAACTAAAATGAATATTAGCTGCTCAATTGCAACATTGAAAATACATAATTATACTTCAAAAAGAACTAAACTTTATGCATTGTAAAAGGGTGCACTGAGGATTGCATCAATACAGATAATGCTCAGATTTTCTACTCACTCTTGAGAATGTAAGGGACAAGGAAAGGTAAAACTAAGATCAGACGCGCAAGAACAATCTATATTGTCAAAAGGTATAGAAAAATTAATAGAAGATCACCAGAATCAGCGTTATCCCTTTCCCAGTTGGGAAACACCAGTATCTGAACTAAAATCATAAAGTCAACTCCGGATTCTCTTCAATACCCAAAGAGGAAAGGAAAAGTATTCAGAAATCACAATAAACAGAAAGAAATTATTTAGACAAGAAAAGGGGATTAACATTTTGACACAATGTCCAGCTGAAACCTCCCAAAAAAAAAAAAAAACAATCACTGCAACGAACAAATTCATCAAACATGACCTTTGACTCCACACTAAAAAAGAAAAACATAAAGGTCCCCACAAGCCAAGAACCAAAACAAAACCTATAACAAGAATGACAATAGATATAAAGATGGAGAGAGGGGGTACCTTGGAATCAGGCAGCAGGACCATTCAAGATCAAAATTTGATAATGACCACTCGAGCAAACATGAAAACAGGAGCTGGGTTGTTGCAGATCAACGTAGACTAAAAGTGTATGGAGAAAATCCGGAAGAAAGATTGCTACTTTCTGGGGATAAATGAAGAAAAAAGAGAGAGACGAGGGAGGGGATTAGATGGTTGAGCAAGAGCTATAGAGAGAGAGAAACTCTCTTCCTCTCTCTAATGTCTTCCCCTTCAATGCGAGGAATTTCCAGGATACCTCCTCTTCCCAGTTCTCCATTCCAAGCTTTTCAAATATTATATTAAGTGTAGTAAAATTTCCCAGTTTTGTCATACACACACTAATAATTTATCTGTTATTTCCACGAATAAATTTCGATTTTTTTTTGTTTGGTTTCCTATTTTTATAAGATCTCTTACACGTTATATGACCTGGCAAAGGTTGTTCGGGAGCCGATCTTTGTTCAAAACAGGGTATTTTGTGGGGCCGAATGAGTCCTATTGGGCAAATTTGAACTATAATATAAATATTTAATATTTTATTTGTAATAAAAACTTGAAAATAAGGAAGAATGGAAACTATGGGGTGTGACAAGTGGAGACCAGTCCTGGAGTGAAAAGGAGAACCATTAACCTGCCAAAGTTTTAGGAGCTAATTTCTGTAATGGGATTTTATGGTTTTGTGTTGTACCTGTCCCTTTGGTCAAACACAACACAATTGGTCTTCTTCTTTTTTCATTTTCCACATTAACGCGTAGAATTATAGGACCCAACAACCATTACGATACATTTGTTTAGTCCTCTACAAACTTTACTAGTGCATTCTGCAGCGGTGGGAATGCATCCACAGCCACAGCATGATCTGCTAATAGACCTATTCATGTCGAACTTTCGGACTATATTAGATGGTTCTGAAAAATTTAACAATAAATATGGAAAATTCAGTTGGATGGCTCTGATACCTTAAGAATTGTCAGAAAGAGGGGCCTACATTAAGGTCTCCCACGACTAGTTTTTGACTGGGAATATAGAATTCAACGTCTTTAACCAAAGTAGCAGCCTGTTTTATTTATTGCATGATGCGTCTGGAATTGATGATCCGTGTCTTACTAACATCCAGACATAAGCAGCATCCCTTCACTAGCATTTCATAGTCAAGTACTAAACCCAGGGGCCCTTGAATGCTTAGTGTACTTTCAAGGAAATCATTGCATATTATAAGCCATTCATACCCTTAATTACGGAAAGAAAGTAATACAAATGCTTTTGTTTGCTTCGGACAGTTTAATTGAAATTAACGTATTCAATTCATATCAAGATTGTCACAATTTCTTTTAAGATTAAAATACCAATAAATAGTTCATTAAAGCTTTGATCAGAAATAATTATTCAATTAGTTCAAGAAAACAACTGAATAAAAAAATGGGAATTAGATATTTTATTTTGTTGTTCTTTGATTGCATTAGAATTACAATTAAAATTGGAATACTTCTCGCAATAACAATATATAATGTTGTGGGATTGATTTGAACTATAATGTTTATTTAAAAATTCAATTTTAAAATCAAACTTGTCAGAACTTTAAAAAATAAGACAAAATGATTAATTTAAACTCTAATAACATTTTAAACCTAATATTTAAAAAATATTTAATTTAAATAAAACCTAACTCTCTATCAAGGTTCAATCAATTGTATCAAATCGAAAAAAATTTACGTAGACTCCCCTTATTAACTGGATATCCCAGTTGATAAGAAGGGCTACAAACCTTCTTCTCTTATCTGCATATTTATGGTGGAAATTAGGTATTGAATTCCTGTTTATACTTGTTGCTCTCAGTATATTATGAGCAAATAATCTCTGGCTTGGAAGAATAGTGTTGCTAGAATAAATAAAGCTTTGCTGAACAATGTCATTCTTTGCATTCAAGATAATAACATTTTCATCGTTGTGCAAAAAGTTGTAGTAAAACCTAATTGAATTGTGTTGATAGCCTATAAATTAATACCCTTCAACGTATCAACCCAGATAGGTTCCTTATTATGAGACAAGTAGACACAGGATTCCTAAAACAAAATTTGCTTACTAACAGGAATCTATTTGGAGCTAAAGTGGATCCTAACACAAATATAGTTAGCCAAATCAGAATGGTTAATCTCCACTTAGGGACACCCATGGAATGTCATTTTCTTGGATGGAAAGTTTTCCACCTAAGTGCGTTTGTGAAATGAAAAAACTAATTATTGTAAGAAANNNAATGTAGATATATAGCAAAAGATTTGGAGTAAGGGAACACTCATGTATGATAATGATAAAGATCATAATGAAGCTAAAGGAAGGCATGATATATTTGGCATGTCAATTTTAGATTGCCACTAACTAATGGAGATTGGTTTCACCGACTGTGGAAGCTTCTTTGATAGAGATGAGTACCCCGGTAGAGAGGAATTTGGGGAGGGAATAACAAGGCTTAGTAGAAGTTTTAGACAATTAACCAGTTAGTGGAATATGATAAAGGAGACTAGGTATTGAATTTACCTAAAAGTTGAAGCCCTCAAATCACAAGTAAGACTAACTACTAGTAGTAGAAATAAATACAAAACCCCAAAAAAAAAAATAACAAAATGAGCATGCATAAGTGCACATACAGTAAGGTACAATAATGTTAGTGTACATCATAAAAATTTTTAACATACTAAATCATGTCACCGAGGATGCTAGACTAGAAGTACAAGTAAAAAAAATGAACAGCATATGTAGAGATAAATATGTTGTACCTGACATTCCCCAGAGTCACTACTACAAAGTTGGTGGGAGCTAACATGAAAAATAGAGTTAAGGGGAGTAATACCTCACTGAATAAGCACATTTCGCCTTATAACACTCAATGGCATGCTCACACACAATATACTTCTTGGTAGGCACTTGAATTGCTTTATATATCGTACATGATTTTATTGCCTTTAATGATTGAAGTATGATCACATTATTAACTTCTTGGTTTCTCGGATCCTTGAAGACGAGAAAATGATAGAAAAATAAAAGGGAGGGTGAGAAGTTACCTACTTGAGCCCACCTGCGAGGACTTTGAGACTAAGGTAACTTGTGAAGACTTTTGGATGTGGTCTGTCGTGGATCAAGCATTCGAGATTAGTACTTATTATAACTATGTACTGGTGAGGAAGGACAAGATCCTATTAAGTTATTGGAAATCAAAGACAGGGGTTTATCAGGGTCAGAAATGGTGCTGAGAAATGGTTTCCTGCTACAAATTGTGCTAAACACTGGTTCATACATAGAAAGGAGGGGAGGCACTTTTATAAGAATGCCAAAAACAAGTGGTCCTTGGAAAGTTGTTTTTGATGGGTGTGATGTTTAAGTACAAGTTATGGAAGAACCACGAAACTTGAGGTAGGCTGTGCCAAAAACAAATTTTAGGAAGAACCCTGAAACTTTAGGTAAGCTGTATCGGAAACAAAACTTAGGACGAACTACTCGTAAGAAATGAAACTGAGAGCCATTAAACTCGTTCAAAAAAATTATTTGAAAAAATAGAATCATTTAACATAGAGGATTAGCACCGTCACTATCACTATGTTAAAAGTGGAAAGGCATACTAGTTGCAGAAACCAAACTCAATGCTTGCAACAATAATAAGAAAATCAGTGACTCGTCCCCACCTATTTTAGGCCAATGATGTTAATAATTAAGGAGAGACAGAAGAAAGAGGATTTGGATCACTTGACTCCCACAGCTTAGGAATATATTTGAAGGAATAAAGGGCTTAAGTTTTTCTGAATTCCTCTACTCACTGACACTATTGTCCCTCATTTAACGATTGCTTCGTAAGTAAGTGACTATACTACTAACGTTGTCATATAGTGAAAAGCATTTATCTTCACTTGACAACTCACTTTGATAGCCTTATTATCATTCCCCTTTCCTCTTATTCCCTTTGTTCTTTTTTCAAATCTTTCAAGATAAGTAAATCACATTCTCGCCACTTTCTATTTCTCTATTATATTACGAGTAGTAATTTATAGGACAATCCAATTGTTTAAATAACTGCTAATAATTTATTCTACCCATGCCTACAGGTCTAGGCTGGAGATCCTTTCATCTCTGCTGCTATCTTCATTCATATTTAAGGGAGGAAAATATTCCAAAGACAAATAAATAGATTAAAAAAGTCATCAATTATAAGGTTTGTAGGATTGCAAGAAAGTTAGTTGTTTATTGAGAGTGTACCAGTGTCAACCTTCCATATTACATTTCTGATATTCATTTCAACAGCATACAAGTACCCTCTTTTTGTGATTATTTTTATTGACACTATCCAAGTTTGTATATAAAAAAAGTAACTTTAAGATATGTGGTAAACCTATCAAGCAAGCTCTTCTTTATACCAAGTCCCTACTCAACTCTTAATGGTTAGTGATAAAATCTATGTCATTACTGCAAGATTGTAGAAGTCAACAGGATTAAGAAGGAACGCATCTTCTGCATATTTTGTATATAGCCAATATCATGGAAATTAAAGTTAGGACCTTTCTTATTTTTTGTCGTTGACCTTTGCTGCAAACATGTATATATACTGATCATAAAAGTAATGCAAAATCAAGTTCTTAGCCCACAAATCCCTTCTTTTATCATGGCATCATAGCGGGACTAATTCCCTGTGCCTTTTTCTTTTGCAAAACAAAATCCAATCCTGTTCAAATAGTTTCTCCACTTCGGTCGGTCCTATTTTGTTTCTGTTACCACAAATTCACATATACCTTCTGCCAAGAGGTTACAACTTACAAGTAGTTTTGGCATGAATTCCCATAAGCTTTTCTGCCCATATGTCAAAGGTGGAACATAAAGTGCCTAAAAATTTTAACTCGGTGGATAGTTTTGGTGACTAAGATTCTCCTTACTTTACACGATACATCACTCAAACAATCTTGGTGCACTGCTTGTCTCGAAGCCACTAACGAGAAACAAATACCATACATGGTCCTGTTCAATGAATACAGTACAGAAAGCCAAAAATAAGTTGGCTTTTGTTGATGGATCCCTGCCACAACCACTGAACACGTCTTCGATGTATCTTTTGTGGAGTTGTATAAATCACATGGTTATGTCATGGATTCTTAATGTAATTTCTGGGGAGATTTTAGAGAACATGCTCTACTATTCAACTGCTCGAGACATATGGACTGACTTGGCAAAGCATTTATCACAAAGCAATAAGCCACGGATCTGCAAGTTAACTCGTGATATTGCTCTCATCCAATAAGGTACAACTTTTATTACTATTTACTATAGAAAACTTAAGTCTTTGTGGGATGAACTGGCTGATCTATCAAAGGTTAAACCATGTAGATATGGTGCGTCTAGGTCTGCATCTCAATTAGAACACACACAACACCTAATGCAATTTTTGATGGGTTTGAATGACTTTTATGGTGCCCTTCGAAGCCAATTTCTCCTTATGGATCCATTACCCTTAATTGGTAGTGATAAGCGTAAATTGCATCATGTTTTAAGGCGTAATTTGATATATGTTTAGCCGTTAATTTGACCATTTAATATGTGTTTAGGTTAGAATTGTGTTAGTTTGTTAATTATTTGAATTTTAAGTGTTTTATGGGTTAGTACAAGCTTTTGTGCTTAAATATAATATTTTTGAGGTATCTCAATATGTTTGCTAGTGTTTCAGGGTCAACATTGAAGAACGGTGAAGTTTTGAAAACATTTGGGTCCAAACAACAACCACGATCGTGATGCATAGCCACTCCCAAACTTCACATTTTGATGGATTTTTTGAACTTTTCGGACCCCAAAAATCCCTAGTTCAACCCTAAATACATAAAAGCATAAATATAACAAAAAGAACAAAAAGGAGAGCTTTTACATCAACCACTTTTGGAGAAACCTTAGAGAGAATTCATCGAGAGATTGAGGAAGAGAAGATGGAAGAGAGAAGAGGAGAAGAAGTCGATTCGGCGTACTTTCCAGATCAGGAGGTTTCTCAACGTCGTTGTCTCCCATCCTCCATTCGATTATATTTCCTATTTATTTCAATTTTATCATTGTATATAATTAGATTGAATAGTTGATGAGAAGATCTAAATGTTGACGATGTTCTAAACTCACTTTCGGAGTTTTATTATTGAATTAATGAAATCTGATTGTTCTTTTTATGTTTATTGGATTTATTGTGATTAAATTCTATGATTGCATAATTTGATAATAAAATGAGAGGATGAATTGAATGAAAAATAATTAAATTGGGTTAACGAGAGTTAGATGAATTAATTGAACAAGAATTAAATCAAATCGATAATTATGCCAATAGAGATCTTGCATAGGTTCCCGATAGTTTATTGAACAACTTTAAATCTAATTAGAGTTTTGGATAGGTTATTAATCGAGAGATTACAATTCCCATAATCTGATTAGGGTTTATAATTTAGGGTTAATGGTTATAACTCGAGAGAGAGTAATCAACCCTAGGATCGTCTAGAACTAATAATCTAGTAATTCATAATCAATTGGGTTAGAGTTAAGGAGAGGTAAAATTTTCTTTATCTCAATTGGTAATTCTCTTAAATTGATTTTTGAGTGTGTGTTGCAATTGCTGAGTTATTAATATTTTCATGATTGATTCTTGAATTGTTTTGATTGATTGAATAGAATTATTATTTTAGTTCGTTATATTTGAATTTTTGCAATTTATTTTGGACATGATCATGACAGAGGCTCAAATGTAGGCCATAATCGTGGCCTGCGTCGGGCAGATGTGTAGTCACTCCTAAACTTCACGTTTTGAGGAATTTTTTGGACTTTTTAGACCCCCAAAAAACCCTAGTTCAACCCTAAGCATAGAAGAACATAAATAGAACAAGAAGAATAAGAAAAGAGCTTTTGCATCAATCATTTTTGGAGAAACCCTAGAGGGAATTCATCGAGAGATTAAGGAAGAGGAGAAGGAAGAGAGAAGAGGAGAAGGAGTCGATTCGATGTACTTCCCAGATCAGGAGGTTTCCTGACGTTGCTGCCTCCCATCCTCCATTCGATTGTATTTCTTATTTATTTCAATTTTATCATTGTATAGAATTGGATTGAATGGTTGATGATATGATCTAAATGTTGAGGATGTTCTAAACTCACCTTCAAAGTTTTATTCTTGAATTAATAAAATATGATCATTTTCATGTTTATTGAGTTTATTGTGATTAAATTATATGATTGCATAATTCGGTAATAAAATGAGAGGGTGAATCGAATGAAAAATAATTAAATTGAGCTAATGAGAATTAGGTGATTTAATAGAACAAGAATTAAACTAAATCAATAATTATGCCAAGAGAGATCTTGCATAGGTTCTCGATAATTTATTAGACAACTTCAGATCTAATTAGGTTTTGGATAGGTTGTTAATTGAGAGATTGCAATTCTCATAATTTGATTAGAGTTTATAATTTAGGGTTAATGGTTATAACTTGAGAGAGAGTAATCAACCCTAGGATCGTCTAGAACCAACAATATGGTAATTCATAATCAATCTGGTTAGAGTTAAGGATAAGTAACATTTCCTTTATCTCAATTGGTAATTCTCTTAGATTGATTTTTGGGTGTGTGTTGCAATTGCTGAGTTTTTAATATTTTCGTGATTGATTCTTGAATTGTTTTGATTGATTGGATTGAATTCTTATTTTAGTTCATTATATTTGAATTTCTGCGATTTATTTTAGCTATGATTGTGATAGAAGGCTCAGATGTAGGCCATAATCGTGGCCTGCATTGGGCAAATGCTTAGCCACTCCCAATCTTTACATTTTGAGGGATTTTTTTGGATCTTTCAGACCCCTACAAAACCCTAGTTCAACCCTAAACATAGAAGAATATAAACAGAACAAGAAGAACAAAAGAAGAGCTTTTGTATCAGTCAGTTTTAGAGAAACCCTAGAGAGAATTCATCGAAAGGTTGAGGAAGAGGAGAAGGAAGAGAAAAGAGGATAAGAATTCTATTCGACGTACTTCCAAGATCAGGAGGTTTCTTGATGTTGCTGCCTCTTGTCCTCCATTCAATTGTGTTTCCTATTTATTTCAATTTTATCATTGTATAGACTTGGATTGAATAGTTGATGATAGGATCTAAATGTTGAGGATGTTCTAAACTTACCTTCAGAGTTTTATTCTTAAATTAATAAAATCTGATTGTTTTCATGTTTATTGGATTTATTGTGATTAAATTCAGTGATTGTATAATTTGGTCATACATTGAGAGGGTGAATCGAATGAGAATAATTAAATTGGGCTAATAAGAGTTTAGTGATTTAATAGAACATAAATTAAAACAAATTGGTAATTGTGCAAAGAGAGATCTTGCATAGGTTCCCTATAGTTTATTGGATAACTTTAGATCTAATTAGGGTTTTGGAGAGGTTGTTAATCAAGAGATTTCAATTTCCATAATCTGATCAGGATTTATAATTTAAGGTTAATAGTTATAACTTGAGGGAGAGTAATTAACCCTAGGATCATCTAGAACTAATAATTCGGCAATTTATAATCAATTAGGTTAGAGTTAAGGATAGGTAAAATTTCCTTTATCTTAATTGGTAATTCTCTAAGGTTGATTTTTAGGTGTAAGTTGCAATTGCTAAGTTATTAATATTTTCGTGATTGATTCTTGAATTATTTTGATTGATTGAATTGAATTCTTATTTTAGTTCGTTATATTTAGATTTCTGCAATTTATTCTGGCCTTAGATTTTAGGATTAGATTATCCCTCCTTGTAGGATCGACACCTTAGGTACTACGCGAATGAATCGTGTAGCTGTGGATTATCGAGGGTATTTATTAAATCTTACACACATTAATATCTCGATCAATTTTTTGGTGTCGTTGCCGGGAGACGTAGATTAGTCTAATTCTTGTAGTTTAAGGTTTTTTCACCTTATTTTGTAATAAAAAAAAGCTAGGTACAAAGTAGATGACACATCGACTTTGATATCACTAGACAATGGGGAATCTCAAGAGTTGAATACTAAAAAAAGATGGAAAGAATGATGGTGGAGGAAATACATCATAGAGAGCAACGGACCCTTATGGACATCATGAGGCCATAACTCAATGCCCATCGTCAAGGGATTACGTGACCACCGATGCTAGCGAATACGTTCGAGATCAAACCATCATTACTAAACAGGTTACGAACCAATGTGTAATTCTATGGGTTAGCTAATGAGGATCCCAGTGCACATTTAGCTAATTTCTTAGAAATTTGCGACACCTTCCTATATATTGGGATGTCAGAGGATGTTCTTAGGATGAGGCTCTTTCCCTTTATACTTAGGGATCGAGCCAAGGCCTGGTTAAATTCTCTCCAACCATCTAACATCACAGCTTGGGAGCAATTGGTGCGAGTTTTTCTAGATAAGTATCTCCTTATAAACAAGACAACAAGACTAACAAAGGAAATTATCAATTTCTAACAAAATGATGGGGAGTCTTTATATGAAGCATAGGAGTGGTATAAGGAGTTATAAAGGAGTTGTCCTCATTATAACCTACCCAATGGATTGCTATTGCAAACCTTCTACACTGGAATTAATCCACCCACAAGGAGTATCATAAACGTAACTGCTGGAGGATCATTGAGGAAAATAGTTGAAGTAGCACATGGTCTGTTAGAAGACATGACATACACTAGTTGTCTTTGGACATCATAAGAAGTAGAAAGTAGTCAACCTTTTGGGACCTAAGAGGAATGATTGTTGCTGTAAATTTAATGACAACGTTGCAAGCTAATATTAATATAATCTGAAAGCCACCTCTTCCTCTCCATTCACAATAATGCAGCACGAATATGAGTCATATGGATAAGAGAGCTATATCGCAGCTGATTGCTTCTCAGGGGAAAACATCAATGTGGAATAGTTCAACTTTAATGGAACACAAGTTGGTCAGGGAGATAACAATGCTTATTCCAGCATATACCAGTCAGGGTGGTATAACCACCCAAATTTTCATTGGTTTAACAATATTGAGATTCAGTTTCAAAATCAAGGGCCGCATGGATATCAACAGGATAAATACAATGACTATGATTCCAAACTAGACAAGATCATAGACAAGCTCATAAGTATGGATGAGGCCCAGAAGAGGTTAGAAGAGAAAATTAACTAAGTAACAAGGACTCATGCCTCTTCTATTCTCAGCCTGGAGGTTTAAGTGGAACAACTTACCAATGTGTTATCTGCAAAAAGTGTGGAAGTCTTTCGAGCAACACAAAAGTATATCCAAGAGAACAAGTTAAGGCTATCATACTTAGGATTCGGAAAGAGTTCATAGAACTAACAAATAGACTAGTTGAAACTCACTCTATAGAAGACCAAAAGGGGTAGAAAAGGATGAAGAAAAGAGTGAGGACCCTCCCTATGTTTCTCCCCCACCTTACCCACCGAGAATACCATTCATAAGAGTTTATGATGTTGAATCTTCAAAGGAGCATATGGATGAAGAATAGATGACAATGGGCATCGAGTTTGAAGAAGCTATGAAAATCTCTGTTTGTGAAGCAAAAGAAGAAGAAGAAAAGGGAGTGACTAAGAAAGACCAAGAACAACTCATCCTTTTAATAAACAAATGCTAGACTTAATATAAGATTCAAGGAGTTTCGTTATTCCCTATTTTATCGACAATTTGTTAATGAAAAGAACATTGCTGAAATTAATTGATTTTTATAATTTTAAAAATATTGTCTTTATGATCATTTTGAAATTTGTAGCTTACTTACAGGCTACCAAACTGATGTTGAACAAAAAGGGTGGAAGCAAGCCTCCTATAATTGATCCCGGTTGAGTTTCCAATGATACAAGATAAAGCTAAATCAATATGGTAGTACATTTGCATGAGAATGATTAGCTAAATCAATATGGTAGGCAAAATTTTGTGTTAAAAAATTGTATAAATTTT
>JAOQMP010000001.1:14425678-14436931 GCA_027563575.1 Erythroxylum pedicellare
TTGATACAATTATGAAATAACCAATGAATTACATCTTTCTAATACATTATACTGCAGGAGCATTTTTGTCATTAAATACTGTTTTTGTTCTGTACACTCCAATCAAATACATTTCTATCCTCAGAATGAAGACAATTTTCTCTGTTCTGTCCACTGCAACTAAACACCTCACTATCTCTAATTTTTGTTCTGTTCCGCTTTCAGCGTCCTATCTTGTCCGCATTTTGAAGACGCAGCAAGACTTGGATACCCAGCCCAGCCCAGCCCAGGGCCAAGTTTAAAAGAAGACACAAGTTCGGGGAGCGTAGAAATCTCCCCGCCTTCCCCATACTTAGTTCACCCTGTTTGCATCTCTTCTTAGAAATTCATGGAAATAGAAGGCGAAGACGGTTCAAAAATGGAACTGAAAGCTGGATCCAATGCAATGTTTGGTAGAGGCTCAGGATTCAATACAAATGATAGAACCGTCTCTCGCCAACATGTTCTATTTCAGCTCGAAAACCAAACTGAGTCTCCGCATAGGGTTTCATTTGAAGTTATTGGAAAGAACCCAATTTGGGTGCGAAGTACGGAGCTTGGAAACGGTATCAATGTTTTCAAGAAGTCGGAGAAGGGCGAGGTTGTGATCGGAGATGCCTTTTGCATTTCAAGTCAAAACCCTGTTTGGTTCACTGTGAAAGGGGTTGGTGGTAGTGTAGAGAAGAGGGTTCTTGAAAGTGAGAGTGGGAGTGAATTGGGTGGAGATTTGGAAGAAGTTGACGTTTGTGGGATTGACCCAGTAAAAGGTTTGTTCTTTCTCAGACTACTTACAGTTATAGTTTTCATCTTTTGTTGTTTTGTTTATAATGGTTATAGAGCCCATAGGCTATGTCTAGCTGCTGTTTTATAATATTTCTAAATTCATCAAGATTTCGTTATAAGTGAATTTTCAATTTGTTGCATGTGACGAAAATGAAGCGAATTTGATGGTTTGGTCTTTCTCAAACTACTTTGGTTAAGTTTTTCTTCTTGCTTTGTTTCATGGTTTTTTATGTTGTTTCTACTTTCATGGTCAGAGGCGTTTTCGGTTAGAAACTACAGCATTAATTGAGTTCTACTTTCTATACTGAATTTGGTGTATTCAGTTTTGACTTTAATACGTTCCATTGTTAGAGAGGGTTTCAATGTGCTGCTTGAGAGTGAAAGGTAGTTAAGTTTAATGATCATGGTATTGAATGCAGAGTTTGGATTTCTCGTCATTGGGCATGAGTTTGATTCCTATCCAAAGATTCGTAACGTGAAGGATTGGGATTGGTTTCTTGAAGAATCTGGAGCAGAAGGAGACAGTGAGGATGATGGGAATGAGAAGAGGGCCAGGATGGGGAAGGGAAAGAGGAAGAGGAAAAAGAGAATTGGAGGCAATGAGGAAGATGATGATTGGACTGGTGAGAGTGAAGATGATAAGCAAGTTGTTGCGAGAATAAGCAAGGTTTGGAGACCAAAATATATGACAAGATCGAAGGGTCTTAACCAAACACATGAAAAAGCTAAAAGAAAGAGAACTTCTGACACAAAAAGGGAATATCCCAATGCGGAAGACAGTGATAAGGATGAGACTCTTGGAGGTTTTATTGTCGATGACGATGAAGATATTGATGATCAACTAGAAGAAAATGATGAGTTCGAAGAGGAAGAGTTCTTGGACGATGAAGAACAAGATAACTGAGCCCGTAGTTCGCAATATCACTAAGTGGTACTTCCTGTTATGCTGATAATGACTCATTTGTTACGTTGTATCTACGAACAAGCTGGTGAAAGTCAGCTTTTGCTTAGTCGCATAGTTAGATGTAAAAAGCTAGTTGATGTACACTTTTGGTAGTTTTTGTTTGTAGGAAGATGGTGGGAGCTTCTGCTTTGTATCATCATATACTGTGTTTCGTATCATATGCTAATGTAATGCTCCCTATTCATCTGTTTTCTTTTTCGATAAGGATGAAATTTGAGTAAGTCGCTCAGACTAACGGCCTAGAGTCATATTCCTACGATTGAATTAGTGAGCACATGAAAGACAAATTTTACAAATTAGACAACCCCTTTAAAGAGTTAAAAGACCCATCTTTCTTCTGCTGAAATCTATTATTTCATTTTCTTAAAGGTTTGCATTTTTTTATAATAAAGTTTGAATCTTTTCTCTTTTACCCCAACAATATATTCCTCCTCTAATTCATCCTGCAACATAAAAATATTATCTTTTTCCAAATTGAATCCCTTGTCGCTGATGAATCAAAAAATGGTAAAAATGTATGCCAAGCTCACCCTCTATACGATCCACTAACTCCTCTACTTTGATTATTGTAAAACATGATTTAAAACAAAAGATTAAACTAAATGCATATCAATCAAATACATTATCCTAGAAGATTTTAAAGTTCGATAAAGATAAATGAAATTTAAAAATATACCCTAAAAATAAAATTTTAAACTTAACTGTTTGTGATGCGAATATTTTATCTAAACATCCAAGTACGTCATCAAACCATCATCAAACCAATGCACAATGATTGAGTTTGATGTGTTCTCTCGGACTCCGAAGTACAACGATGATAAAGATTGTTTCCTTTCCTTTTTGGGTTATCTCATTTATGATGGAAGCGTCTGTTTTAGTTTAAAAAGATCACGTCTTCGATTTCATCCAGTTAGGTTAAATCAGGTATTCCTTTTAGCTAATGTACTTGAAAAGGTGAAACTTGAGCCAATCCAGTTGTCACCTAAACGGTCTCTCTGCCCACTAACCCTTAACTGGACTAGGGTGCGGCTTCTGTTTCCAGTATTGAACTAAAAGTAATATCAAATGGACGAAGATAGGCGATTTGAGGAAAATGGCGTGGTGGGCATAAATGCAGGGAAGGAAGAAGATGAAGAGTATTATGGCGATCTTTGTTATGGTTTCGGAGAGGAGGGTTTGGTTGATGCAGTGAATGAAAGAAAAGATGAACACCCTTCGTCAACTAATTCTGGGTTAACTTTAGATTTCGTTCCTTTGGTGTTCAGTGATTAAAAGTGGAGGTTGTGTTAAAGTTGTGATGTGAGAAATAACTTTAGTTTTTCGTTTTCTTGTGCCTTTTACAAAACTCTTCGTTGGTGGCATCTCCTGGAAAACGATTAGAGGTGAAAAGAAAATTCAAGTTCCTGCCTTAACGATTTATTGCTACAGATAATGTGCTAATGAACTTGATATGTGGGGGACTGTGAATTGGTAGTGTTGAGTATTTGGTGGCTCGGACGGGGAACAAGGTGGGTTGAGTAGCAGCATTGTCTTGGGTATTGCAAATTTGTAGCTCAGCAATGAGTGACTGGGTTAATGCTTCGGTATGAATTGGTTGCAGTGTTATCTCTTTTAGCTTATTTGTTTATGCTGGGGTGATAGATTTTTTGTGTACTTCTCAAGATCGATATCCTATTTTTGCAGTCATGACACTCTACCCCAAGGCTGCAAGCTTATTAGTCCTTTGTAATTTTTGTTAGATAATGTGATGGAAGGAAGTTTAGGAATCTCATTACAATTGGTACTTTAATTTTGACGTACATGTTATAGCTCGGTTAGTAGAGGGCGACATCTTTATTTGTTCCTTTTTAATTGAGGAATTTCAATGTTTTAAGTTTAATTGATTAGCAAGACTTATGCCAAATATCTCCCACTCCCTCGTTTCATTATGTGGGAATTGCTTCTGCACTAGGCAATGTTGATATGGTAAGTTCCTACCTTTTACTGCTTTCTTTGGATATATAGCTTATCTTCTGGTTGTTTGTTAGTGCTAACTACACTTCTAAATAGTTGTCATCTGTTCCTGTGATTCCAATATATTTTTTGCTGATTTCTCTCAGAGACATTTGTGCTCTACTTCAACCAGTATGGAGAAATAGTGGACTCCATAGTAATGTTAGATAGGCACTCTGGACGGTCACGGGGATTTGGATTCGTAACTTTTGCTGACCCAGCAGTTGCTGATGAGGTTTTAAAAGCAGAGCATGTTATAGATGGCAAAATGGTAACATAAACACTCTTATTACTTGGGTGTCGTAAGATACTAAGTTCCCAAAATTCTTTCTTCTTTCACCATAGTGATTGTTAATCTTGATCGAGAGGTTATTTGGTGTATTTTGTTGTTAGGTGGATGTCAAGAGAACAGTTCCGAGGGAAGATATGGGCAATAATGGAGTCATACCATCATCAAACAAAATTTTTGCTGGTGGAATACCATCATCGTTGACTGAAGGTTAGTATGGTTCAACATTAACTGTAAATTTTCGATGGTTCCGCTTTCAACGTTGCTTTTGCAACACAGATGAATTGAGGGAACACTTCTCATTGTATGGTATCGTTGTTGAGCACCAAATTATGGTAGACCATCAAACTGGACGGTCTAGGGGCTTTGGATTTGTCACTTTTAAAAATGAGGATGGTGTTAAGCAAACATTTTCAGCAGGCAGAATACATGAACTTGGAGGCAAAACAGGTGTAGAAATTTGGGTTGAGTTTTGATACTACTGTTATATTATGTGTATGTTAAAAGTAAAAACGTGAGGTTTGATATATATGATTTAGGTGGAAATAAAGAAGGCTGAGCCAAGAAGACCAGGTGGTGATTATTGTAGTGCTGGAAAATCCAGTAGTAGAATCAATATTTATTCAGGCGGATAGAATGTTTGTCAGAGTTCAGGCTATGGGTACAACAAAAAAATGGGCAGAGGACACGGTTGGTATGGCTACTATTTTGGATACCCTCTATGTGAAGTTTATGGTGGAGGCTTTCCTGGAGCTGCTACAGCTTTTTATGGTGGCTGCGGTTACGGATTACGTTTTGGACGACCGGTAATGTATGCTGGTAGTAGATATGGAGGCACTGGTTTTCGTCTGCCTGGTTTGAACGGTGCTACTGGCGGATATCTGGGTGGTAGAGGACATGGAGGAGGAACTGATAGAAGGAATGTTGTTAGTGGCAATGAAAACAGGAGTAGGCTCACTGTTAATGGCGTCCATCCCAATGAAAAGGATTATGAAGTTACTCTTAATATGGGCAATGAAAGGCGTCATCCACAGAGGACGTGAAGAACTGAACTTCCAAGTACAGAGGCTGCTGATAGAAAAGATTGATTTTAACCTAAAGGCGTAAGTGAGTTAGTAAGGGGCTCTTCTGACTTAAAAGTGAGATTACAAGCTCGAATCTCCCTTATATATACAGCCGTTTAAAACTTGGATCAGAGCTTTGCCTCCCGCAAGGAACTTACCAGGCTTAAGTGTGGATTAGTCTGGGTATAAATGACTTAAAGGTGCCTTTTCATAGTTGGGATCCTCTTAGGACACCTCGTGAGCAACAAAAAAAAAAGATTGATTTTCATGCTTGTAGGATATTGTTTGGTCACCTACTGGATTTCTTAGGATTTCACAGTTTATGTAGAGTTGACTTTGAATGTTTTACCATTTCGGCCTAGCAAAATGTAAACTTCTACGATCTACCCTTCTCAGATCTGATGCAAAAATGTAAGATTTTGGATGTTTGCCTTTGTGATGGGAGTAGGACGAGTCTCAAGATTCTTTCGATGACCTATGTTTCTATTTAATTTGATCGATTGTGCAAAATATGCGGCAAAGATGGCATCAGGGAAATTACAAAAATCAAAAAGTTCCTTAAAATCTTTTTTGAGAAAGAGACGAGGCTGTATGAGATTTGGGTAAATTTTTTTGGATAATTTGGGGTAATAGGATGAATATTAGGGACATTGGCTATTTGAGATGTTTGTTCTAGAAAAAGTTATTTTTCAAGTAAAATAACGGTACCCTTAGTTGATTGATCTCTTTAGTAACTGTTCCTACTTGTTGTAGTTCAATCAATTAAGCTTCTTTCTTGGTTAATGATTCCTTGAGACTTATAATGGCTGCTTCCATTTTTTGGTTAAAATATCTGCAAGATTTTTGTCAGAAGATTTTAATAATGAATGTGAAAATTATATTGATTTAGTTTTAGTTGCCACCTGATTAATCTTCCTTGATTATAATTAGTTTTAATATTATATTTAGTAAATATACAAATATTTTGAATCTGTTTGAATAGTAAATTCAATTGATAATAAATCAATATGTCATTTTCTCAAAGTTTTGAGATAGGCTAATGTTCCTTTTCGGATACTTACTTTCAAGAGAACTGTAACAAATTACCAAAGAACAAAATATATTAGATATTGATAACTTAGAATTAACAGAATCAACTGGTATGTTTCATCTAACGATATTCAATTATGTTGTTTTAAATATTCCAAAGTCCCACAACAATATGGTTGTGACTATTCATATTTAAAAACTACAAATGGAAAAAAATATCCGAAAAACACTTTTCTCAAAAACTTTTTAGATCCTATAAAAAAATCTTTAGAAAGAAAGCTTATAGACAAATAAAACCAAAACAAAATTAATGCCCTCAAGAAAAGACACAATGTAAATATTGGTTATGTAAAGAAGAAGGACATTATGTTAACAAATGCCCTAAACGAAAACAAAAACCAAATAATAAATATAATGAAAAAGTTAATATTTGAAATTTAGCCTTATAATATAATCTAGAACCCATAAAATTTGATATGAAACCGACTCTACTATAAATACTTTATATTATTATGAATCTCAAGAATCAGAATCAACAGACGAATATAAATACAACATTTATTCAAGTACAGATTCATAATAAAAAAGTAAACAACTATATAGATACAGGAGCTACAATATGCATAGCTACCAAAACATTACTGAATAATTAGAAAACATTACATAAACCATTGCAAATACGAATCACAGATGGAAGTATTAAATAAGCAGATCCATTAACAACCTACATTTTCTTCCAAAGTGGCTTAATTGATATTATTTATCTAACCCATTTAACTATTCTGTCATAATTTCCCATGGGATTTATCCAAGTAGTCAAAACCTACAAAGATTGATTTAATTTACGTAATCATCACCATCAATAAATAACATATCTAATTACAGAAGAACAAAATATATTAGATATTGATAACTTAGAATTAACATAATCAACTGGTATTTTTCATCTAAATACTTTATTATCAAAATACAAAAAAAATTAATACCAAAAACTCAATTAAATCTAAATTCTGGACAAGATAGACATCATCCTATCCTAAAAAATCTAATCAGTTAACAAAATGTTATATACTATGGTAAAATCGTTCACGAAACACCAATTAGAATAGGTCAATGTAGTGGGCACATTAGAATAAATTTAATTGATCAACAACAAATATATACACAATTACAAAAAATACCACAAGAAAAATGATATAAAATAGGGTATATACATTTATCCACAATTCAATTTTTATTAAAATCTACTTTTCAAGAAGGTATAGATTCTCCGATTAGAATGGAAGGTATAGATGAATGAATGACCAATTTAAATGATCAAATTTTAGGAATAATGAATTGAAATTTAGCATATGATAAAATCAAATTTAATACTTGCTTAACATTAGGAATCCCTTTAATATCCCACAAATTAGACGAAGTCATTACTATTACTTATAAATTTTATCGCGAAAATTTGATGAATATTAGACAATATCCATTTTTAATAACTTATCAAATTAGCTATGCTTTAACAAATTCTCATCATAGTATTGAATTTAAAAATACTGACAAAATTTATATTGATCAATTATCTAACGTTGTTGCTAAGGTTGGAATAAATTTACGAACAACTTTAAGAGAACTACCTGAAATAAAATATCCAATCACATTAGTCGATAACTATATTTGGTCCTTTATAGTTAACTTTGATTAGTGAATTGGAATTAATCCTTATGCACTGTTGATAGATGCCTTCAAGACATTGAAGATTAAACTGATTAATGAGATCCAAGTGAAAAGTATGTCGAGGCGGTTCATCTATGGGGGGATACATTCTGTTACTTATTCCAATCTGAATAAATGTGATTCTGGATACTTTAATTTATGCTTCTTTGACATTATCTGTTCTTGAAAATTGGATAATTGCTGAAAACTTTGATAAATATTTCCCTTCTTTTGGCAAATCGATCTTTGTAGGTTTTGACTGTTTGGATAAATCCTGTGGAAAATTCTAACAGAATAGTTAAATGGGTTAGATAAATAGTATCAATTAAGCCACCTTGGAAGAAAATGTAGGTTGTTAATGGATCTGCTTCAGGGAAAATGATGGCTTTTAGCCCATATCTGCCTTTGTTCTGTGGATAGTATTGAAATAATTTCTGTTCGTCCTTCCACTCGTTAAGTGCTTGAAAATAGGTACAGAATATTTTGGAAGTAATTTTTTACATTTCTTCCTTGAGGGCCTTGGTAGGTAGAGCATTAATTTTGTCCATATTAACTGGTTTGCCTAAAAGCTTTTTTATAGGATCTAAAAGGTTTTCGAGAAAAGTATTTTTCGGATATTTTTCCATTTGTAGTTTTTAAATCTAAATTTTGGATGTTTTGAACTAGGATGTTTATAAGTAAAGAAGTCACAACCATATTGTTGTGGGACTTTAAAATATTTGGAACAATATAGTTGAATATTTTTATGTCTTAATTTCTTATATAATTTTGCTTTGAGACATTTTTGTGAGATTACTTCTTTTGTAACGAGAATAGCTCCTCTTAAATTATAAGCTACTAGATTTTTACTTTGTTTGTTTGTAAATTGTTCATCAATGGTTTTATTTATAGGATAAGGTAATTTTGTATAAAGATTTGAATATATATTTCTTGTTCGGTTCTTGTTAATTTATAATAATATTTTTTAAATTCACAAATATATTATTCTAGATAACATATATTACAAATTTGCATATTATTTAAGAGCCATAAATAAAATTCAAAAATTTCCCACCGAATTATTTTCATCATAGATGATAGATTGATGAATATTTTTACAAATTTTACAAATAGGCATACTTTACTAATACTTAGGTGAATAAAAGGGAGGAAAACAACATATGGTTATTAACTATAAAAAACTAAATGAAGCAACTATCAGGGATGCATATGACTTACCTAGAAAAGACTATTTTATAAATAAATTAAAAGGACATAAATAGTTTACTACATTAGATGCAAAATCTAGATATTGGCAGTTACCTCTACACGAAAATACAAAACCATTAGCAGCTTTCACCTGTCCTCCAACAAAACATTTTTAGTGGAACGTCTTACCCTTTGATTAAAATAGGCACCTAGTATTTATTAAATATTTATGGATAATAACTTAGAAGGTTTAGAAGATTTTACTTTAGCTTATATAGATGATATTATTATATTTTCAAATGCCAATAAAGAAGATCATCTGAAAAAGTTAAACTTATCCTTTAAAGGTGTCAAGAAAAAGGATTAATTCTAAGTAAAAAGAAAGTTAAAATAGCACAAGAAAATATTGAATATTTAGGTATAGAATTTCATAATGGGTTTTTAAAATTACACAACATTCTTACTAAAATACAACAATTTCCTGATATTTTAAAAAATAAAACTCATGTACAACAATTTCTAGCAATACTTAATTATATATCAGATCAAGGCTTCTTCAAAAATCTTGCTAAGGAAAGAAAATAGTTACAATTCAAATGTAGTACAGAACATCAGTGGAATTGGACTACTGAAGATACAATCACATCATAAGCACGTAGGTCTTATATTCACATACAAGTAGCACTTCAATAACACAACTTCCCAGTACACAGTCATCGGACCTTTTGTCCGGAATCCACAATCAAATCACAAACCACCATTATTCAATATATGTTCATAAGCATAAGCAAATAATAATTGAGAGAAACCGTCTAGGTTACTCACCAACTGCTTCCGAAGCTAGTGCCTGGAAGTCCCGGCAACGTCTGTGGGTTGACGTTCCAGTTGCTCTTCTATAACAATTAAGATACACATATATCACAAATTGTACAATCAGAAGTGTATAATAATGCACATGCAGGAATTGAAATGTGTACAATGCATGTTCGTGACAATCCCGGTATCATTTCATAAATTTCATCTCAAAACCCTTCCCATATTAAAACTCATTTATTCCTAGGTTTAAGCTGCACTAAAACCATTAAACTCGCAATTTATTGCTCATAAACATATTTCAGTTTTTCCAAAACGCACGCTTTCGGGTCTACTGTTCGCGATCAATGAAAAAGTGAAAATGAGGTAACCTAGGCAACCTCTGTTCAATATCTGAAATTCCAAAAAGCATAACTTTTCACTCAAAACTCTAAATTTTACAAACTTGGTATCAATGGAAAGATAACAGAAATACCTACAATTTCCATGAAGGACAAAGAGACCAGTTCTAACTCAATAAGGGTCAAAATTCACTTCAAAAAATCTGTCCTGTAAATCTCATCCTAAACAGTAACACATTTCTACAATTCATAACTTTCCATGCCATTGTCCAAAATTCCAAGCTTAATATCAATGAAAAGATCAGAACACAATCTAAAACTTTCATGCAAAAATTGGAAGCAAATTCAACCTCTAAAAGGGTCAAATCCTCAATCAAATTTACTGCCCATTAAATATCATCCTAAACGGTACTACAATCTTCTAAAAATCGTAACTTCCTATCCCATTGTCTAAAAATTCCAGGATTTATATCAATGGAAAGATCAGAACCCATTATACAATTCCCATGAAGAACTTAGAAGCAAATTCTACCTTTAACTAGGTCAAAATTTCAATCAAAGTTTCTACCCCCATAATTTCACCCTAAACCACATCAAAACTTCACAAATTCATGTCGTTCAATTCCCACGTCCAAAAATGGCATATTATACATCATTAAAAAGCTATGACATTCCTCTACAGCTTTAAATAAGGCTACTTTCTCCAATTCAAACCATAACAGTCCAGAATTTGCCTCAAAGCACAGTATCCACAAAACCTACACTTATAGGCATTTCCATAAACAAAGCACATTAATCTTTGGATTATATCCTAAGTCAACAGATCATAACTTTCAACCCTTGTATCTAAAAATGTCATACTTTGCAGAGATAGAAAGCTAACAAGAAAAGATATAACTTTCATGAAGATCCATTTACCAAAATCTGCTTAAATCAACCCATAAAAATTCCCAAAGTTTCAGATCACTACATGCAGTTTTCGAGCTATTGTTCATCCCTACACCCTTTCTCACATTCTAGTCCAAATTTGGAACTCTTCAAGCCAAAATTAAACATCACTTCCTT
>JAOQMP010000001.1:14451036-14465809 GCA_027563575.1 Erythroxylum pedicellare
GAAGGATAGAGGTCGGGATCAGTTCGCGTCTGCATTGCATTTCTTCATTTTGTATTGAATTATATAATCTGCAACTTTTTGTATAAATTTGTATTTCGAAATGACTAAAGTGTTTTGTATTTATGAAAAGGGCCCAAATGGCTATTGAAAATATTGTTGACTATATTGTGTTGATTAAAAATGTTTATGAATGAAAACGGGCCCGAATTGTTATGGATTTCTGCATATCGTGTTTATTGTTTTAAAAAAAATTATATCAATTTCTGAATGATTGAGTGTCCTAGCATGCCACCCTTGCGAGGCATTGAATCGGACATCACCCATCGATGTCGAGTTCGGGTCTTGCGGGAGTGGGATGCTACACTTGGCCTATTCGTCAACTTGATGTCAACAATACTTTCTTTCATGGTCATCTTTAAAAACAAGTTTTGATGTCTTAACCTTTTTGGTTCTTAGATCCTAACTATCCCCATCATGTTTGTCATCTTCATAAAGCTCTATATGGCTTGAAACAAGTTCCTCAAGCCTAGTTTTATAGGTTAAGTCAGAAGCTTCTTGATCTTGGTTTTGTTTCATCCTAAGTTGAAACTTCCCTATTTATTCATAACACCTCTGGTCACATGATTATGTGTTGATATGTGTAAGTTTTAATAAAACCTTTGATAATCCACAAGCGCACAGTTCATTAACGTAGTACCTAACGTGTCGATCCTACGAGGAGGGATAATCTAATCCTCAAATCTAAGGCCAGAACAAATCGCAAAAATTTAAATATAACAAAACTAAAATGAGAATTCAATTCAATCAATCAATTCAAAATAAGAATTGAACATGAAAATATTAATAATGCAGCAGTTGCAACACATAACCAAGAATCAACCTCAGGGAATTACCAATTGAGAGAAAGAGAATTTTACCTATCCTTAATGCCAACCTAACTGATTATGAATTATCGGATTATTAGTTCTAGACAATCCTAAGGTTGATTATTGTCTCTCGAGTTATAACCATTAACTCTAAATTATAAACCCGAATCAGATTATAGAAGTTGCAATCTTTCAATTAACAACCTATTCAAAACCCTAATTAATTCTGAAGTTGCCTAATAAACTACCAAAAACCTATGCAAGATCTCTCTTCGCACAATTTACTGATTTGATTTAATTCTTATTCTATTAAATCACCTAACTCTTATTATCTCAATTTAATTATTTTCATTCGATTAACCCTCTCAGTTAATTATCGAATTATGCACTTGCAAAATTAAATCATAATAAATCCAAATAACACATAAACATTCACATTTCATTAATTCAAAGATAAAAATCTGAAGGTGAGTTTAGAACATCTAATCATTCAAAAATCCTATTGCCAAACTATCATTCTCAATACTATACAATAATAAAATGGAAAATAAAAAGAAAATATGATATGACCAGATGATAGGAGGCAGCGACGTCAAGAAACTCCTGATCTAGGAAGTACGTTGAGTCAGCTTCTTCCCCACTTCTCTTTTCCTTCTTCTCTTTCTCAATCTCTCGATGAATTCTCTCTAGGGTTTCTCAAAAGTGGTTGATGCAAAAAGATCCTTTTGTCTCTTTGTCTTGTTCTTTAAATATCCTTTGTGTTTTAAGCAGCCCTAGGGTTTTCTTGGGGTTCGAAAGGTCTGAAAAATTCCTTAAAACTTAACATTTTTTAGTGTTTGTGTATCTACTCAATGTAGGCTACAATCGTGGGCCAACTCTGGTGCTTTTGTCACAATCGTGACCTATTATGCCATAATTGTGAGTCTTTGTTTAGGACAAATTGTCTTCGAAACTTCTTTGTTCTTCAATGTTGTCTTTAAAACACTAACAAACACATCAAGGTACCTTAAAAACATAATATTTAAGATCTAAGACTTGTACTAACCCATAAAAAAACTTAAACACAAATAATTAGCAAACTAACACAATTCTAACCTAAATACATACTACACGATTGAATTAATAATTGAATACATATTAAACTAAAGCCTAAAACATTATGCAATTTACACTTATCAACATCCCTACACGTAAAGATTATTAAGGTTATTCGGTGCTCTCTAACTCTCAGAGTTAGTTCACCCCCCATCAACATTAATTATGGAGAGGGTAGTAGCAAAAAATGGTCATCCAAGGACCATAGGAGTTTATATATCTTCTTCGATATCCAATATAAAGGAGTTTATATATCTTCTTCGATTATGAGCTCACTTAGAAGGAATTCCATAATTACTTGTCCTTCTTACTTATCTTTGTCTTCTTTCACATGTTCGAGTTTCTTCTTTTGGGTCTAAGTAATGGCCATGATCCATTCCTTTGGGTTAGACTCGGTATTACTTAGAAGGGATCCTACATTCCAACTAAAAATTGTCTCCGCTAATTGACTTATTTGGACCTCATGTATTGAAGAGGCGAGGTTTTTAGTGACTTACTCGAATTTGCTTTCAAGCCTCCTATGTGTATCCTCTATGCCTCCAATTTTATCTAAAATCCTATACAACTTGGATTCCATTGAGCTTAGTTTATCTTATTGGAAGCCTGGTTGTCCTTGAGATCTTAACTGTCTTCCACCATTATTTGTCCATGAGAAGTTAGGGTGATTCTTCCACCCAGGGTTATATGTGTAGGAGTAAGGATTGTTTCCCCTTCTTCGTCCATATTGAGCTCCCATATAATTAACTTGCTCTGGATCGCTTTCCTTCATCAAGAAACAATCCACTGTATCATAGTCCATCTGTCCACAAAGTTCACACTTTAGTTGCAAGGCTTTTACAGAAGTTGAGACGAAGCCTTCATGTTGTTGAGCTGTGAGTTAAGTTATCAATTTTTGTTTGCATCTCCGTCATTTGATCAATAACTACAATTCCTTTTTGTTCTCAGAACGTAGTGGTTTGTCTACTCTGCTCGTTTGTCCATAGGTAACTATTACTTGTCATCTCCTCTATCAACTCTTCTCCTTCATCTACCATCTTTCTCATTAGTGATCCTCTTAAAGCTACATCAATCGTGCCTCTTGTATGTGGAGTTACTCCATTATAGAATGTTTGTAATAAGAATTCCTTGGGTAAGTTATGGTGAGGATATTTTCATTGCAAATCTTTGTATCTTTCCCACGCTTTATAGATACAATTCTCTGTCACTTTACTGGAAGTTAGTAATCTCTTTAATAATCTTCGTGGTCTTAGTAAAGGGAAAATACTTGTCTAAAAAGGTACGAACTAGTTAATCACAAGTTGTTACATTGGCTGGGTTAAGAGAATGATACTAGGCCATTGCTCTATCTCTTAATGTAAAAGGAAAGAACTTAATTCTTATCGCATCCTCCGACATCTAATGGTACCGTATATTTTAAATCAGTTCATTATATGTGTGTTGGGATCTTTATTCGTTAGTACATAGAACTATATTGAAGCATGTTTAGGAGGGCTAGTTTAATTTCGAAAGAGGTTGCTTGTACAGATAGCTCAACTATTCCTTGGTTAGCCGCATTAAACCCTAGTATCATGAAATCCATAAGGGTTCATTGTTGACGTCCTTGGTTTGCTTGATGGTCCAAATCTTTCTGAAATTCCTCGACCATTGTTGCTTTTGCAATTTCTTCTTCTTCTTACACTGAGCTTTACCAATTAATCATTATAATCGAGTGACTTCTGATTCTAAAGTTTTAGCTACATGATTCAAACTTCTCGTGACTCTTGTGTTCATATAAGAGCAAGAATTCAGAAATAGAAAGAAACGAAAATAAAAATTAAAAAACTAACTAATGCCTTAAATTAAAGGATTAAACTAATCGCCTCCTAGGTAATGACGCCAAAAACTTGATCAGTTATTGATGTATGTAAGTTTTAATAAAACCTTCGATAATCCGTAAGTGCACAATTCGTTAGTGTAGTACCTAAGGTGTCGATCCCACGAGGAGGGATAATCTAATCCTAAAATCTAAGGTCAGAACAAATTGCAAAAATTTAAATATAACGAAACTAAAATGAGAATTCAATTTAATCAATCAATTCAAAATAAGAATCGAACACGAAAATATTAATAATTCAGCAGTTACAACACACACCCAAAAATCAACCTAAGGGAATTACCAATTGAGAAAAAGGAAATTTTACCTATCTTTAATTCTAACCTGATTGATTATGAATCGGATTATTGGTTTTATATGATCCTAGGGTTGATTACTCTCTCTCGAGTTATAAACATTATCCCTAAATTTTAAACCCTAATTAGATCCTGGAAATTGCAATCTCTCCATTAACAACCTATCCAAAACCCTAATTAGTTCTGAAGTTGTCCAATAAACTATTGAAAACCTATGCAAGATCTCTCTTCACACAATTTATTGATTTGATTTAATTTTTGTTCTATTAAATCACCTAATTCTCATTAGCCCAACTTAATTATTTTTATTTGATTAACCCTCTTAATTTATTATCGAATTATGCACTTGCATAATTAAATCACAATAAATCCAAATAGCACATAAACATTCAAATTTCATTAATTCAAAGATAAAACTTCAAAGGTGAGTTTAGAACATCTCAATGTTCAAAAATCCTTTCATCATACTGTTATTCTCAATTCTATACAATAATAAAATGGAAAATAAACAGGAAATATGATATGAACAAATAATGGGAGGTAATGATTTCGGAAAACTTCTAATCCTAGAAGTATGTCAAGTCAGCTTCTTCTCCATTTCTCTTTTCCTTCTTCTCTTTCTCAATCTCTCAATGAATTCTCTCTAGGGTTTCTCAAAAGTAGCTGATGCAAAAAGCTCCTTACGCCTCTTTGTCTTGTTCTTTAAATATCCTTTGTGTTCTAAGTAGCCCTAGGATTTTTCTAAAATCCGAAAAGTCCGAAAAATTTCTCGAAACTTGACGTTTTGAGTGTTTGTGCGTCTTCCCGATGCAAGCCACGACTATGGCCCTACAGACCACGATTATGGGTCACATCTGAGCCTTCTATCACAATTGTGACATGCAGGTCACGATTGTGGGCCATGCCTTGGGCTTTTTTCACGATCATGGGCTAACTCTGGTGCTTCTGTCATGATCGTGACCTGTCATGCCATGATTGTAGGCCGTTTTTTGGCCAAATGTCTCCAAAACTTCACCATTTTTCGATGTTGACCCTGAAACATTAACAAACACATCAAGATACCTTAAAAACATAATATTTAAGCTCAAAGATTTGTATTAACTTATAAAAACACTTAAACACAAATAATTAACAAACGAACACAATTCTAACCTAAACACATACTAAATGATTGAATTAACAATTAAATACATATTAAACTAAGCCCTAAAATATAAAGCAATTTACACTTATCATCACACAACTTTTCTCTTAATTTATGTGGATGATATCTTGGATACAGGTTGTTCACCGTTGTTTATAACCGCTCTCATTACTGATCTCAACACTGCCTTCACAATCAAAGACTTAGGTCCACTTCATTACTTCCTTGGCATTGAGGCTCTCCTTACACCGACTGTTCTTTTACTCACTCAATAAACTTACATCAAAGATCTTCTTTTTCACACTGGTCTCCATAATTTTAAACCTGCACCCTCACCCATTACTTTTGCACTTCCTTCATCCAAAATTCACAGTCACCCTCTCTCTGATGCTATTAAGTATTGTAACACTATTGGTGCCCTACAATACTTTTGTATCACTCGCCCTGATATTTAGTTTGTTGCCAATAAAGTTTCTAAGTTTTTACACTGTCCTACTAATGATTGGAGCTACTACTAATGATTGGAGCTAGCAAAAGTTAAGGTCGTGGTTGGTCTTTGTATTAAGTTACATTTAATTATAAATAATTACAACATTAAAGCAATTTAAAATCTGACAAAAAGTGATTGAATTTATGCAAGTCAAATTACTAAGTCTGAGCAAAGTCTAGCAGCTTGTCTTTTATGAACCTTCCCGGCTGTTTGCTTCTTGTCTTTCCAGACTGCAATCTCCATATCAAACCTTGTTGCTCGTGCCCCTCGTAGAACTAGAGTCAAGATATATGTGATTGAGTTCCCTTGTCAAGTACTTTTCATCAAGTTGCCTAGTCTATCTATTGATTCACAGTCAGAGGATCCTATGAAGGAACGCTAACGTACAAGACAGATATGCACAAATTCTTTTAGCAAAGTTTTGACGTATGAATGGTGAAGATTTATTAAGTTTAGTTTGATACCTACAAAATTAAGTGTAATTATCAAATTAAATGAAATGCAGTGGTAAATGGTATTTTTTATACTTTTATAATCAAACACTTGATATTGAATTTACTATGGCAAATAAAGAAATAAGGATAAATTCAGGGCTAAATTTAAATTATATATTGTAGGAAATGTTTTCTGCGAGAACCAGTCGCAATTTTCCCTCGTGTTCTCTCTATTTCCCTCTCTCAGTTCTCACTATTTCCTCACCTCCCAAACGTCAAATTAAAAATGAGCAACACGGAAGACGATCCCTACAAGCCCTCAGACATCGATATTTCCCTCCCCGCCGCTGCTGCTGGTAAATCTCCAATCGGAACTTAAACAGATTCGTATTTTGTTGACTTCAATGTGCACAGTAATGTGATTGAATAAATCTGTAAACGTTATTTCCCTCTTTCTAGTTTTTCAATGGTGATTGAATAAATCATGATATATCTTTCAACTGGGTCTTCAATTCTTGTGAAAAGGTTGGAGCTTAATGTGTGTCTGTTTGTTTGTGGATTCTGTTATGTAGCTCTTAGTGCGGAGGATCGCACTGACCTTGTTAATGCTCTCAAGGTAAGTGATCTTTGACAAAGTAACACCTTTGGTTTTGAAAATTTGATCTATTTTTTCTTGTTAGTGCCAAAACATATGAAATTCTGTTCTTTGTAAGGAATTTGGTGTTGTTTTGATTATAGGGCCAATTCTTGAAATTGCAGAAGACAATATCTTTTTACTTTTCTATTGTGATAGGATTGTGATTTCGTAAATACGGCTAGTAGTGTTATGTGTTTGTGACTATGTGGTTGTCCAGAATAAGCTTCAGAGCTTAGCTGGAGCGCATGCAGATATTTTTGAAACCTTGTCTCCGGAGGTCAAGAAAAGGGTCGAGTTTCTTAAAAAAATTCAGGTGTGTAAGTTAAGACTTCTGAATTTGTCTCATGAATTTGGTGTGGGATTTCAATTGGGACTCACATTTGTGGGCTTCTACTTTATTCTTTTGAGAAATGAGGTCCAAATAAAAACTTGTGCTCTGATCCAGAATTTGGATATTGTAATCATGTTGGTCAATTTGCAGAGCGAACATGATAAGCTGGAGGGAGAGTACTTTGAGGAGAGGAAGGCACTTGAAGCTAAATACCAGAAACTGTATGAACCTCTTTATATGCAGGTAGCTGGTACATTAATTCGCATTTCTTTGCATATTGCATCGTAGAATCATGTGTGCTACCTCTGGAAACTTTCTTCCAACACTTCTTGTTGTTCGAAGCTGGCCCATTATCTATTGTAGTCGAGGTGTTAAACTTGCAAGTTCAGGGACTTTCCCCGTTTGGTTAAATTAAATTTGTTCTTGCATGTTTGTAGAGGTATGAGATTGTGAATGGTATAAAAGAAGTTGAGGCAACTAAAAATGAATCTTTGATGGACCCAGAAGATAAACTTAAAGAAGGTAAACTTTTTGGTTTGTTATCAGCTATAATTGAACCAATTCCTTGCACTTGTCTAATTAAAATTGTTGCAGAAAAGGGAGTGCCTAACTTCTGGCTTACTGCACTGAAAACCAATGGAGTATTGGCTGATGAGGTAATTTGTTTGCTTAGGACATGGTTTGATAATTTCCATTTGTTGAGTTAATAATAAATTCTGCTCATTATTGGAGTAGATCACTGAACGTGATGAAGAAGCTCTAAAGTTTCTTAAAGATATCAAGTGGCATAGAGTTCAAGATCCTGAGGGTTTCAAGCTGGCATTTTACTTTGATTCAAACCCTTACTTCAAGAATTCGTTGCTGTCAAAAACCTTCTGCGTTATTGACAATGATGATGATCCCATTCTGGATAAAACAATTGGGTAATTATCTTCTGTTGTTGTGCTAAATCTTTTTTTCAGTCTCCTTCACTCTAATGATTTTTTGTGTTCTTTCCAGGACAGAGATTGAATGGTTTCCTGGGAAATGCTTGACAAAGAAGGTCCCAAAGAAGAAACCAAAGAAGGGGTCAAAGAATTCCAAACCCATCACAAAAGTTGAGGATTGTCCAAGCTTTTTCACATTTTTTAACAGTCCCCAGGTTCCTGAGGATGATGATGAACTCGACGATAATATTGTAAGTTGTGTTCTTTGTGCTACAGTATTCAGTTGAATCATTGATATAAGTGTTGATTCTTTATTCTCTGCATGAATTTCGTGGAAGGTTGAAGAAATTGAGGACTGCATGGAGAAAGACTATAATATTGGGTAAACGCTTGCCTACTTGAGGTTGTGTTGATCCTCACATCTTTCCTCTGTTTATTGAAACAAGATATTTTGTCTGATGTCTTGTAGTACTACTCTTCGGGACAAAATCATCCCTCATGCTGTATCTTGGTTTACTGGGGAGGCCGTTCAGGATGATGAACTGGATAGCAGAGATGATGAAGATGACGAGGATGATAATGGTGAGGAAGATGATGAGGATGATGAGGATGAGACCCTAGAGGAATGTAAAAGCAGCAGGAAGAAGGTACAATGATCAATGCAAATATAACCAACTCGCACTGTTGCTTAATGAATTGGTATTTGAGAGAAACATTAACTGCGAATAAGTTTTTCGTTGCTTCATTCAAATGTTCGCTTCCCCATCACATGGATCAAAATTTTACTTAATCAGTAATGCCAACTTTCGCTGCATGACGTTTTAGGTGGGACTTGTATAATCTATGATTTCTTATGCTGAGTTTGTTAGTTGCAGGAAGAGTAGTGGATGGCCGGCCAGTGAGCAAAAGTGAAGAATCAGCTGATAGGTTGGTGGAATTCTCAGGGTTCTGCAATTTTCACTCATAATCTTTGTATATGAAAGTATTTTGCTCACCGTTATTAATTTTTTTCTTTTCTTCCACCATTTTACTTTATTGTTTTCCATCATTTTTAATCAATGTCGCATGTTACTGTTATATAATTCTTTTTACCAACCTAGAAATAAACATGGAGCAAGGATTCTCTGAATACAAATAGTCCACCTCATCAAACATTGTCAAATTATAGGGTAATACACTACGCAATCAATCAAAGCAATAACGAAGACAGTTGAACATGAATGAAATTTGGAGACCGATGTTTATAATTCGTCCAACTTCTCAGTTGATGCCAGCTCTTTTCATGCTCCAAGCACTCAAGTTGGCGTCCTCGTATGTTTACATCCAAAGCTGTCTACTGTGGAGCCGTCGATCTACTAAGAGCGAATCAAGAAAATTTTAATGGAACTTGACATATGATTCATCTGTGGACATGGCAAAGTGTATGGCACCAAACTTCTAACAGGTTTTCCAGAATAGGGCCTAGGCCCAGGGAAGGAAAGTTCCAGTAGTGGTCATACTGTTATTGTGGTTCAATGCCAATTACATGGGCATCTAAAAATGAGTCAAAACAATACCTTCCTCTTTGGAGTTTAGGATTAGAAAGTTAGGAGGACCATACCATGCTTCTCTCGACTTGCTGGCTTAAGTTGTGAAATTTGAGGTGCTGGGGACGTGGAAGAAGTGTGCAGAATTTTACCCACGAGGACACCTTTCATTTTATTTTAGCATACAAGTACAGTTCTATTACGGAGGTGCTCATTTCTTTCTTCCTTGTTAGAAGGTTAACAGACATACCAAACTAATACTTGAGTTGAATTTTTTCTTCCTTTCCTGCTTGAATGAAGATGTTATGAAATTTGTATACATGAATCTTATTGTATGTTCTTATGAAATTTGTATACATGAATCTTATTGTATGTTCTCCTCTCTTATTCTAACATGTTATATGCAACATTATTTCTGGAAACTTACAAGTCACTCCATACATAACTTGCTACAGAAGAATACTGGGAACTATAGCTGTGCATTGATATCATTATCTATCATCATATCATAAGTTAGACATGGAAATGGGCATAGTGCCTGCTAAGAACTTTTAGAATGGTGCTCCAATAATTTGTCTGTCTTACAAGAACACAAACCTATGCAATCAAAAGATTCCGCGAAAAAGGCAATCTTCTGGTAGAGTCCAATTTTCAAACACCGATGTGATTGATTAAATTATAACAGTAACAATTATTTGAACAAAATTCCTATTAGTATAACTTTTTTTTTTTTGGGATTTGTACAATTTTAGAAGCATGAAATCAATTCTAATAATGATTGGCATATGATATGCGCATACTAAGAAGCATTTATCATGAATAATAACGTTTACAGTTGGTTTAATAAATGTAATTTTCCTTCTTTATTAAATTAAAATTCTGAAGAGAGCAAAAACAAAAACAAAAACAAAAAAGTTATAAACGTTGTAAATTCATTATTTTTGAATAATAGATAGGAAAATGGTTACAGCTATAAATTGGGGGGGCATCAAATTGCAATCAGTGTAACATAATAAATGATAGATATTACAGTACTTAAAAAAATAATTAAAAATATTTCTGTCGTTTGTACAATCAAAGGCCCTACTTAGAGTCTTGTCTATGGTGACTTTGTAATCAGAAGAATACGACTTAATGTGGCAAAAGTTAATTAGAGTGTCAAAGCAACATTACGAGTATCGTTCCATATTAGCCGTTGCTAGCCAGAACATATTGTACCGGTTAAAGACCATACTAATTACAGATATTGTCAGTACCAAGTGGTACCGGCTGGCAAAATACCCGAAACTAGAACCAAACCACTTTCATTCTCCTTCAGTCTTCAGTTCACTATTCACTTCAGAGCAACCGTCGTCGCCCTCCCACGCATGCTCGCCTGCCTTTCCTTCCCAGTTGTTGTTGCTTTCTCCACCACTCATTGTCCCTACTTCCTCCACCGTCGTTTCCTCCTCTGCCGCTTCTGCGCCAGTTTGCTCTCTAGTCCACCGCTCACTACTCTCCACTGTCGTTGGCTGCTGCTCTCCACATCTTGTTGTTGTTTGTTACTCTCCATGCACCGTCTGTGCTTCCAGTCAGCCAGCCCCTAGTCCAGAAATAGGTTTGGTGTGCGTACTTTAGAGTCAAAATTTCAGAAGCCAGATCTGCATCTCTGATTGACCTTACCTGTGACCTGACCCGAGTTGAATTACTTATTAACTTGGTTACAATTTGGCTTCTTTTTTTTTTTTTTGGGTATCTTTTAGGTTGTTTGTTTCTGCTCACAATTGGAATTTGTTGTGTGTATCATTCAACAACATTTGGGCATTGTAACTTCACGAAGAAATGAAATCAAAATAATATTGTGTATAGAATAACATTTAGGCATCATGACTTGTAAATTATTCAAGAACATGTTATATTATTTGTTATTTTAATAATCATAAAAAAGACATCAAAATTAACTTACTAAATTGTTAATATGTTAATTAATTTATATGAAACATATAATTTACTAATTAATATTCGTATATAAAAGCTATTTAATATTTGATTAATCATTTAAATATAAAATTTAGTATAAAGCATTTAATATATGTAATTAAGTTAAAAAATAAATGTTTGCATTTTATATTGTTCACTATTGTCATTAGGAACTAATATTACAAATATTAAACATATATTTTTGGGTTCTCATATAGAATAAAAATAAACAAAATATAAGTCAATTTTGTTATTCTTTATAAAGTCAAAAGTAGGCCCTATTTTGTTTCATTTTATTTTTTATAAGGATAAAAATAGGTCTTATTTTATCATTTATAAGGATGGGCCCTGGGCAGGTGCCCACCGTGCCCTTGCCCAGGGCGGCCCTGGATAGAGTTTATTTGGAATCTAGATATGCTTATAATTAAATATTGAATTTTTAATTTATGTAATGATATTATATACAAAAATTGTATTTTTGAATATGAACTTATTAATTTAATTTTGACATTTAGATAAATGGAGAGGAGATCAAGTACTCCTAATTATTCTCATTTTTGGAAGATTTGATGATCCAACTTAGGTTCATACTAGATTGCTTCATGTAATGAAGAACCACACCATTTGTGTATATTGCAATAAACATTTAAAGAGGAGAACCACCAAATTAAAGAAGCATTTATCTGGGGTCAAAAGTGAAGTTAAGTCTTGTAAAAAAGTCAGTTATGACGTAAAATGACAAATGAAAACTTTACTTGAAAAGTATCAACATCAAAAGGATATAAGACAAAGTTTAAACTATAAAATTGGTTATGGAAGTTTTTTTTCTAGTAGTCAATATGATAGTGGGGATGTTAAAAGTGATGATATTCCTACCTAATAAGAAGAGAATGTTGCACCCGATGTGAGGAAAAGTAGAAGATATGCGTCTATTTTTTTCACCACAAATAACTCCTAGAGCTTAGCATTCAATCCAAAGTATCTTATAATCTAACGAAGCGACTCAGAATGTAGATATAACACTGACTAGATAATGGTATGATTTAGGTGTATATTCACTGCCACCCAATCTTATTATTACCAATCTATGGTGGACACTATTGCTTCTTACGGTTCAAGATATAAGGCTCCTTCAATTAATGACTATAGAAGTGAACTTCTGAGCAACTTTGTATATGAAATAAAGAGTTATTTGGATGAAAGAAAAATGAACTAGGAAACTTATGGATGTTCAACTATTTGTGATAGTTGGACAAATATAAGATATGAACTCATTATCAATTTTTTAGTTAATTATGCTAAGGAAAAAATGTTTTTAAGTTTATTAATTCATATGGCCTTATTAGAAATGTTGATACTTTATTTCAAATATTTGATAAAGTTATAAATGAAGATGGGTTAGAAAACATTGTTCAATTTTGTTACTAATAATGATTTTATTTAGAAAGCAAAGATTGTAAAGTAAGCATAATTCTTTTTATTGGACTCCTTGTGTTATACATTATATTGAAATGATGTTAGAAAATATAGAAGATATAGATATTTTCCTATCATTGATGAGATTGGGTAGAAAGCAAAGAAAATGACCAAGTTTATTTGTAATCGTGTATAGGTTCTAAATTTGATGAAAAAAGATTTCACCATCGGTAGGAATTTGTATTGTCTATTATAATAAGGTTTGCGACTAATTTTTTTTATCATTTCAGTGTTTTGTTCTGATGAAGAAAGAGTTGAGGCTAATGTTTACAAGTGATAAGTAGGTCACACCACTGTATGTCAGGTCTAATGCTGGAGTTAAAATTTCTAAAATTATACTTAAAGATCATAAATTTTGGTCCCAATGTTAATTTATCATTTGGGTTCGTGAGCCTTTCTTAAGAGTACTTCGTCTGGCCAATAATGATGAAAAGACAAAAATGAGTTATTTTTAAGATGTCATAAGACAACGAAAGAAGCAATCAAGGTCAATCTGAAAAATAGGTCTGCTTTGCACACACCTTATCTTACAATCATCAATAAGAGATGAGAAAGACAATTTTGCTAACCATTATTTATATATGGGGTATTTTTAAATCTTAGTAACTATTTTAGACCAAATTTTACAAAGGAATTTGAAGTTAATAGGAGAATATTATTAATTATTACAACAATGTTGCATACAAGATGATGCAAGATCTCTTAAACTCACAAATAAAAGTTTATAAGGATGTTTTCGGTGATTTTCGAGTGCTCATTGCTATTTATCAAAAAGACCAGCCTAATTGAGGTATATATATATAACAAGTAACAATAAAATATTTTTTTTTACCTTTGTTGCTTATTAGAAATTAATCATCAGTTTATCTTGTTTATAATATTGCTTTTGTTATCTTATAGTTGCTTGGTGGTACCAATTCGGGAATAGTGTTTCAGAATTACAAAGATTTGCAATTCAAAATCTAAGTCAATACGTGAGTGCAAAAGTGTGTGAAAGAAATTAGAGTACATTTGAATGCATCTATTCCAAGGAAAGGAATAGATTGAAATACAAAATATTAAATGATTTGGTCTTTATTTGATACAACTTAAAGCTTCATAAAGGTATGTTATTATCATTGTTAAGTTAAATATAATATTTTTTAATTTCTTAATAATTTAATTTTATTTGTTTACTAAAACTTTTAATAGAACTAGTAGTTATATAGATCCAATTTACATTGACCATATCGACAAATTAGGTTTCTAAGGAATCATATTTGATATATGAGAGTAACTTGGAAGATAGTATTAGATATGAAAGTATTGACATATCATTTGGTGCAATGAATTTGAATGATAGTCATAATAAGACTCTTCTCAATGATAAAGATTTTGTACCAAATAAGAATTAAAGTGAATACGATCTTAGCAGATATTCGATTAAATGAAAGGTTTTTATTTCTTATCTTCTTTTAATTTTAGTTATACTTGATGCATATATTAAATTCTATATATGCAATACAAATATAACTGTAAATGTTTTTATTTCAAGTTTCACTTCTAGTTGGTTGTTTCTTCGGCACAAACACTTATAATAAATTATAATACTTAGAGAGTTATGAATATTATTATTCTTTTTATCTGATATTTTGATATAATATTTTTTTATTATATGATGAAATTGTAACATTTTAAATACTTTATATTTATCTTAATTTTATATTCATATAATTTTTAT
>JAOQMP010000001.1:14484571-14498082 GCA_027563575.1 Erythroxylum pedicellare
CCCTATACCATTCCTCATTTTTCATACTTCTTAATCAAATCATATACTTATACAAGTAAGTAAATACAATCTCTCAAGGTGTAAAATTAAATATAAGATGACAACAAAATTTTTGTTATTGGCTTATATCATTGGTAAAATAAGCTAAAGAAATGGTTAATGCTTGAAATTGGTTAGTCCTAAAAGATAAAAACAAGGTATGGTAAAATCAAAGAAAAAGGCTTAATAATGGTGTAATCTAAGTGCCTTTATCATCTTAATGTCTTTAGCTTAAAATTTGTTATCTCAACATGTATAATAAAATCAGGTTCTAGAATCATCCATTATGTGTAATATTCACATAACAAAAGTAAAACAAAGCATAATATAATAATAGATAAATTCTTATAGGCTCAAAAAATCATAATTAGGGTCATATATATATATATATATATAATCTAAGCACTTTCTTCCAAGAAAATAATCAAAACATTCCTTCATATTGAAACATATAAAAAATCCATCTAATCATGTTTTTCCCCTTTCATATTGTAACTTATCTCCTTAATTCACAACAATTCAAAATGCTTCAAGATAAGAATTGATAAATTAGAGATCTTTATAAAAAAGAATCAATGTATAAATATTAACATAAGGTTAAGTCAACATTAAATCTATAAAGTTGATATACCCCTACCCCACACTTAAAGATGTACGTTGCCCCTAATGTATATAATAAATCATATGAAAGAATAAATGTAAGGAGAAGAAGTAAAGTAAACCCAGTTTAATATTTAGAAGTTTGAATGTGAGGCATGATTTCCATCCATTATCATCCTTTTAAAAATAAAATAAAACAAGCAGAATATTAAATAATGGAAAGAAAATAATCAAAACATAAACTAATTTTATCTATGAATAAAAAGTGTGGTTAGTATATTCACAATAAAAATAATAAAAGAAATAAACAACTTCATATGAGTGTAGTAGGGTAATCCTTTACTAACTACAAAGACAAAATAAAATAGAAAAATAAATAAAAAGAAAAAAGAAAAGGAAAATATTGGAGATGTGAGAAAGATTGTAAAATCTTTTACAACTCTTTTAGTTTGTACCATAATAATGAAATTCATAAAAACATCAAAATGCGATTAAGAAAGCATTTTGTGAGTTATTTTCAGTACAAAAATAAACATTTTAATAGTCAAAAGCATAAAATTGATGACTTGATATTACGTTTTTGCTTAAAAACTCATGTTTGTGATTCCTAAGACAACTATTATATTTAGTTTCTTAATGATTTAAAATAATTCTTTAAGTTAAAGAATTGTATTGAAATAAGTAAGAATATAAAGCAAGTGTCTACTTTCGTAAGCTTATGATAAGATGTGAACAACAAACTATTAGATGAGAAGTCTAAATGAGCATTCTAAATAAAAATTACAATGAAATAAACTTTATTAGAGAGGTGAGAGTAAATATTTAGATCTTTATGGAATTGACATTAATTATCTTCGCATTCATATTTAGGCTCTCTATCTTTGTTTCCTGTTGATGCTTTTTTTAATGATTATACATCTGCCATAACATTTAGAAAAACTTTTCAAAGTATGTTTAGTTCATTTCTACTAAATTTTGTTTATGATTTCCTAACTTTTAATCATTTTTTACTACATAGAAATTCAATATCTTTATTTATAAGTCGTTTTCTTATCCATTGCACTACTTCATGAAAGATTTGATGACTTAACCTCTCTTTATTTTACAATAATCTCTAGTTACTTTCTTTCTAGATGGAATAAATAGCACTTCTAAATACAAATTTAAAGATCAAGATATCACCTTTTTAGGTACTTTAATTTTGACTATAGCAATCAATAATTTTAGATAATCTCAATAGGAAATATTATAAGTTGTTAAGCTACTAAATCTTAATCCATATACTTAATGATACTGGATATTAGAGAATTAATCGCTTATAGTTTTGTGGTTTTGCTTGCATAACTTACAACTCCATTGTTTCCCTTTATTATATCTTTTATTGTGAATCTATGTCTTACTATAGGTCATTGAATGAAGGAAATTTTAAGACGAGTTTGTTTGAACAATACAGACTTGAGCCATATGTCTCTAATTTTGGTTTCTAAACAACTCTTTACAAGATCTATTTCTAAACATTTTTAAACATGTATAAATCAGGTTCTAGATTTATGTTTGCTTGAATTTGATTTATATTTAGGCATATTATCCATTTTATATTTGGTTTTCTAGTGCAATAACACCACTGATTTCCTCTAATTATTTCCTTAACTTTAGCATAATCTATAATGAGGCTTCTTAAATTTAACAACCTAATGATTTAGTGTACTGGCACCAACTTACTCTAATTGCCATATTAGAACTAGGAGGAGTTTTCATTGCCTATTTTGTATATAATATACTTATAAAATTGCTTCTTCAGATTCAAAATTTACACCATTGTCTAGGATGAAGTAGATTTAAGAGTGACTTTTCAAAAGCTCTTTTCTTTTAAAAATTGAGCGTATGTCCATTTTATCCAAAAGGCCTCTTAATCATTTAGAATTATCAAAATATTTGTTGTCATCAACATTTCCTCAGTAGCTATAGAAAGTTTCTTAGAAAGAAAAATATAAGAAGACTAGTATATATACATAGTTTTGGTGACTAATTGATGAGGTGAACCGTCCCAGTATAGGAGAGACTTTTGCTACAGTAGTGACTAATTCCCCATTTAATCCTTTCAATTAGTGGTAACATTCTTTATAGCTTGATCTCTTGTTACGATAGGTATATTGAGAAATGTAAGTAAAGAATTCCTTAATTTAAAACCTAACAAAGTACCAAGCTAGCTTGTAAGATGATTAGCTCTATAGGATATACAAATGGCTCTGGTCTTTATTGGTATTAAGGCTATAAAGTTCATTGAAAATTCTAAAAGTATTGATCAAGTATTTCACATATTTATCATTAGCTTAAAAAGAAAATCATTAGAAAATGATAAGCCAAAGATTTATCAGCTTATTGCACTTATTATGGAAATTGAAATTTCCCTCTTACATATAATGAAATCAATCAATTTCTTTAAGACCTTGATATATAATGTGAAAAAGTAAGGAGAAATAAGATCACCTTGCCTCAATTCTTTACTTCCTTTAAATAGATTGGTTAGCTCACTATTGATTAAGATGTAATAAGAAGTTCTGTGTGTGTGTGTGTGTGTGTGTGTGTGTGTGTAAGTATATACATATAACAGAGTTAGATTCACCAAAATTTGACATATGGAAAATTTTAGAAAGCCAACTCTAATTTTAAAAATTAATATTAATTTAAGAAAATAAATGTGTAATTATAAAAAAATTCAATCCAAAAATATTGAAAATGTTGATTATTAATAAATATTAATTATTTTGAAATATATGCACATTAAGTATCCATAATTTTAATATATAATTCTTATTGAATAATTTTTATGTGTGTTTAAAAAATCGCATTTATTAAAAATGTTTATGATAATGTTATTATGACTACTCTACATATATTAAAAGTGAATTTAATTTTAAACTTGCAAAATATTACATGTTTATTATAACAATCAATCATAATATAAAAGTAAAAATATAAGATTTATTTATAAGAAGCACAATAAACTTCAAATACCACTTTTACCCATTTCAAAATAAGATAAGTGTGTTGCATTTTTTTAGCTAGGTTCTTTAAATTTACAATACAACACTTTTAAAATTTTAAATTATACACTATAATTAATAACTATATGTGTATTTTTTATTCTAATTTTTCCTTAACTACATCTATATAAATACCATTATATGTGTACACTTGAAAAGAGTAAAAAAAATTTATACTTTAAATTATTGTTATAATGATTTTTCTTTATATCATATTTAGAATATGATGATCATTGGTAGCTCTATATTTCTACTAAATATATATTATTAAAATTGATATTAATTCTTGTTTTATTTTTCAACCGAGATGTTGTTGGAGAAGTTGATATGAAGTTTAGATAAAGGTAGTTATAAATTATCGTGTATTCATATTATTAAATATAACTAAAAAAAAGGAGCATTTATTGTTAGTAGATTTAAGTAGGCATATGAGAATAATTAATTTTATTTAATTTTTATGTAAATTAATTATTATCAAAACAATTTGTATTTGTAACAAAAATAAAATTATTTTAAACTCAACTATAATCAATTATTTCAATCTTCTCTACCAAATGTTATTACATGTACATAATAGCTAGAGTTATTACATGTACATCATGCCAAATTGCGATAAATTAGAATTCCTCATGCACATAACAAGCATAGAAAGCTATCTTATGTTTAATTATTTATATGTTATAATCAATTGAAGTAATGAGCTGGGAGCATATTCAGACTTGGGTTTAGTGCAAGATCCCATTTTCAAAATCTTAATCATTAAAGAATAAAACAAGAAAATGACGAATGAAAAAGTCTTGTTTATGAGTAATTCTTTACCCCATCTACTATTCGGTCAGGGGACACAAAAGCTCATCGAAAAATGAACATACGGAAAGACAATGTACTCATCACTTTATTTAATATGTATGTGGGCAGAAACAAGTCAGTGTGTGGTGAAAGATTGCCACTAACTCGTATCTCATAAAATATGTTTCTTTAATACAATATTTCATCTCACTATTGACGAACTTGAGATATACTTTTACTTGTGTTGGACAGAATTTCTCCAGGTGCTAAGCTACAAATTTGTACTAAGGCCGGTATGTGCTCTTAACAAGTCCGCTTTTCTGTGTAAATACCATTATTCCACGGCTGCCACCTAGTGGGGCAAAACATTATTTTCACATGTTGTTGACTTGATGAACAGAATAATTAGAACCGTGAAGTCAAGCAAACTAAAGCTCGTATTGTCCTTGAACCCCTGAGGTAGCAGAATACTAATGGGGTCAAATTCTGTTAAAGGTCCATGCATGCATATGTACATAAATTATGTCTCTAGCTAACTACTAGACATGGAAGTCAACTAATGGGAGTGCTTCTTTATCAAATTGTGCTTTTGGTATCGTATCGCATGATTTTGCATTGATTTTATAGTCATGTTCTGTAATCATAACATCATCATTTTGCGTTCACTTAATAGTAGTGATGTAATCTAAAACTGTACTAACAATGAGAAGAGGAAGGCATCCTATCCAAGATAATATCCTATAAATTTCAGCTTCTCCCTAGAAACATAGAGAAATGGCTTGGTATTATAGTGATTATTGGCAAGTTAAAAGCAACATAGGAAGAAAACAGCTTTTAGCCATACATGTTTCAATTTAATCAACGCATCAATCATGCCACTGTAAAATGTAAAAAGCTGTGTAGGGTCTTTTTAACCATCGTGGAAGGAATATACATAACAACCTAAATGTCTCTCTATCTCTTTGCTTCTGTTACATACTTATATGCAGATGATCCTCCTTTTCTCCATGGGTACCGCATATCTTTAGCTCTTACTTTATAGCAGCAGGGAAAGGTGGACATGATTAAAAAAGGGGATCTATTTTTTTTAGCAGGAAATTTTAAAAACACTTTGTTAAAAGCAAATAGACAATAAAGAAATAAGACACTTTCCTGTGGCTTAAGGAAGAGAACAAAAGAAACGACAGAAAGTGCAACGTCATAGTTCAGCCGTAGGCTTCCTTTTGGTTTTGTGGCATTTTGTTTTGGACTCCTTCAGGATCACACACAGGATACCTTCTCATCCACATCTCTCTCTCTCTCTCTCTCTCTCTCTTTCTCAGAGTTTTATGACCTGGGTTTTCTTTATTTTCTGTCTTTTGGACTTACCATGTGGTTGTAGTTAGATTTTCTTGGTATCAGTGGAGAACTAAGGTTTATAGAGCAGATATGAGGAGGAAAATAATCGTCTAAGGATTTGGGCACCACTCTCTTTTCCACCCCTTTCTTTCTTGTTTCTTCTGAGCTATCCAAAAAACCAAAAGTTGTCTCTTTGCTTGAATCCAAAACAAAGAAGAAACCATCAAGGTGAATGATGATGTGCAGGCTCAAAGACTACTAATTTTGACATTTAATGGATCAGTTTCATCTTCTTTACTTTGGTTTCTTTTTATACATTTCTACCTTCAATAGTTTTTAGCTTTTTCTTAGGTTATGTTTGTTTGTGTATGGATCTTTTCTAGCACATATAAAAAATCTAAAGATATATGGCTCAAGAAGCAAACTTAGGATCTCTATAACTTTGTTTGTTAGAGAAGATGATTAAAGGTTTGATCTTTCATCAGCAACATCAAGAAGAAAATATGTCCAATTTGACATCAGCTTCTGGTGAAGCAAGCGTTTCTTCAGGTAACAGAAACGAAACTGGCACCAATTATCCTGAACAATACCAACTTGCTCCTCCAACAGAATCTCTAGCACAACCTGCGAAGAAAAAGAGAAACCTACCAGGAAACCCAGGTTCACATATCTGCCTAATTTGCACCACTGTTTTTCTTTTTTATTTGCTTATGTCGTATATACACAACCTGCGAAGAAAAAGAGAAACCTACCACGAAACCCAGGTTCACATGTCTGCGTAATTTCCGCCACTGTTTTTTATTTTATTTTATTTGCTTATGTTGTATATTATGTTTACTGCTTAAGTTGTCTTCTTGTCTTTTCTTGTTCGGTTTCTTGACTCAGACCCAGAAGCAGAAGTGATAGCATTATCACCAAAGACTCTGCTGGCAACAAATAGATTTGTGTGTGAGATCTGCAGCAAGGGATTTCAGAGAGATCAGAATCTTCAGCTCCATAGAAGAGGGCATAATCTACCTTGGAAACTAAAGCAAAGAACAAGTAAAGAAGTGAGAAAGAAGGTGTATGTTTGCCCAGAGCCAATTTGTGTGCACCACGACCCTTCAAGAGCTCTAGGTGATCTAACAGGAATCAAGAAGCACTTTTGCAGAAAGCATGGTGAGAAGAAGTGGAAATGCGACAAATGCTCAAAACGTTATGCAGTTCAATCGGATTGGAAAGCTCATTCAAAGACTTGTGGCACTAGAGAGTACAGATGTGACTGTGGAACTCTTTTCTCAAGGTAACTATCCAGCATATCATTTTAGGAAATCTATACAACAACTTGAGGCCTATTTTTGGGACAACAGTCACCGATTTTCATTTATTATGTATGCGAATAAGCAGGCAGAGAGAATTTGCATTAAATGAGTTCGCTTAAAGAAGTTCCAGATATAGATAGGCGTTGAATCCTTCTTTATAACGTACTTGCAAGGAAACTTTTTAGTGTATGAATCAAAGTGAATTGTTATATAGATTAATATTACGTGAAGCAGACTGGTGCTTGGCTAAGGATAGTAGCGGAAAGAGAGGACGAGGGCTAAGTATGGCAAAAGTTAATTGCAGCGGCTTAGATGGACTATCTGTCTATAGTTGAAGAGCGATAGAAAAAGACAATGCAAAACAGAAAGTAAGACTGCAAAAAGAGAGAGACGGTCAAAAACTTGCGTGGCATTATTGTCGTATGGCACTGGATGACATTGTTTTTGTTTTCTTCTAATTAAGTTTTTGTTTTCATCATGGGGGTTTTGTCAGGAGGGATAGTTTCATCACTCACAGAGCCTTCTGTGATGCATTAGCAGAAGAGGGTGCAAGAGGTATCACAAGAGCTGCAAATCCACTTATCCCATCTCAACCTGATAGTTCAACACACCATAACATCAATCTCCAAGTACCGAAGTTTAATACAAGTCAAGACTTGCATGTATTTTCACTCAAAAAAGAGCAACAAAGTTTTAGCCTAAGGCCAGAGTTGCCACCATGGTTAGCTTGCCCTCCAGGTCTAGTGTCTGGTCCTGGCCCACCACAACAGACAGCCATTGATCTCTCCTCATCCTCCTCGTCATCAATCCTCTCGTCATGGTTAAGTCAAGAGTACACACAAACCCACCAAGATTTGAGCCCAAACCCTAAACCTACTCTTGGTCCCACACTACAACACTACCACTCTGTACCTGGCCCGCACATGTCAGCCACTGCATTACTGCAGAAGGCAGCTCAGATGGGTGCATCCATGAGTAGCAAAACTACTGGCTTGATTAGACCCCAACCCCAACAACAACAAAAACAAGCTCACGTGTCTGCAGATTCTGCTAGAAACAATGCAAATACAACTGGCTCTGGTCTGAATTTGTCCTCTTGTGAAAACTTAGGAAGTGGTGGTGGGTCATTTGTACATGGCTTAGTTCCTTTTGGGAATAAAGCTGGTACTGTGGTTCAATCTGTTGTTACTGAACCTGGTGGTGGACATTCTAGTACCCTTCTCCATGATATGATGAACTCTTTCTCTTCTGTTTCTGGTTTTGAAGGCGCTTACTTTGAAGATGCATTTGTTAGTGGGGTTTTGAATGCAAAGAATAAAGATGGAAGCTTCATTAACGACTCTATCTCAAAGGCGACAACAACCTTGCATGGTGACGTTGCCGGCGGTGGTGGTAATGAAGGCTTGACTAGAGATTTTTTGGGTCTAAGGCCTCTCTCTCATAGTGATATACTCACCATGGCTGGTCTTGGAAATTGCGTGAACCCTTCTCACGAGAAACATCTTGAGTCTCAAAAACCATGGCAAGGTTAGGTTCAACATGGGAATATATTTTTATTCTGCGATATAGCTCTACCTGTTGCAAGTTTCTTTTAGTCTTTTGAAAAAGAAAAAAAAAAAAACCTCTCCTTTTGTTTCTGAGCTTCCCCAAGGGAAGGACATCTCAAAATTCTGATACTCCTATGCCCTGTGTACCAACTCCATAATTTTTACCTGTCTTCTTCATTTGTTCTAATAATGTCCATAACTTTCATATGTGGTCGTACAAGAGAGGTATTATAAAGCCATATATCTGTATTTTTCTTGTAGATCATTAGGAAGGAATGAGCGTAAATCTTTAGTGGTTCTAAGTTATATGGTATTACCTTAGAGGTAAAAATTTAACCCATAAGTTCGTCGTCTTAACGAGAGAGAGCCTTGCAGTAACGGTAAAAAGTACCTTCTTTAATTATGATCAGAAAGTTACAGCGAATCACGGAAACATACCTTGACCGAGGTCATCATCGTAATCAATATTTGCTTTTGGACGAAGGAAAAACATTATTAGCAATCGTGTAATTTTTGGTCTTGAGTCTTGATTATCTTAGCCTTCATTTCGTATATATACCCACTTAGGAGCCACACGGATGATACCACGCAGACCCCTTTGTTCTTCCCTTTCACAGGCTTTGTTGCCGTTTCAGTCTGACTTGACACTATCTATGATCATTGACTCTCAGACAATTCAATCTCTTTATAATTTCTATTGATCCATACATGAGACAAGCTTTCGGTCTGTCACATTATGCAAAAGGGAAGTTTCCAATACAAGTAAAAAACAGAAAATTGTGATGTGGTACACTAGATAGTGCACTAAAGTGATGGTCCAATCAATGAAGGACAGTTTCCAGCTAAAACATAAAAAAGAGCGTCAATTTTTTTAATCTTGAAATGACCAACTTAGCAAACAAAAGACAAGTTAAGAAAGGAAAAGAATAAAGTGGATTATTTGGAGGCTTGGAATATACGAGTATTCATGTAATGAGCATAAAAGTCCAAGAACATACGGTTGATGAGTACATAAACATCGGATTCTTCGATAAGAAAAGATCCCTAAAATGGGTATAGGTGTAGAAGTTAGCTTGATATGGATATGACGTTTATTTGCAGACCAGAAAAGAGATGCTCTTTGAGACCTTATGTGGGTGCAAGTGGGATTCAATCCCGAGGGACGTCAGTCTTTGTCCATCGCCTTCTGATTAGAAAAACATCAAAACAAATGGAGGACTTCATTTTGTAACATTTTTGATCCAGTGAGGTCAATTCCTAGAATTCTTAAAATCCATTTTATTCAACGTACATGGAGGGTGTTTTTCACTATCAAAATGAAAGTTCTCCGCAATTTTTAGCGCTATGTTTAAATTATACAAGTTATAAAGAGTATAATCTTTTTTGTATATTGATTAATTATTTATACATAAATTACTTCGGGTGAAAAGACCTTACTTCTTTTCGTTCAGTGCTGCCCACTTGTGGATGCTTGTTTTGGTGTGCACGTTTGTGTAAGAGAAAGATTAGTGTCATCAGGTAAGGTATGATTAGGCTATCATCAACAAAAATATACTGAGGAAGATCATTTTTATATCAGAAAACCCAGAGATTCTTATCAATAAGATATTTGATATTGTTTGGTCAATTTAAATAGATGTATGGGCTTCGCTAACTTTGGAGGACTACTTGGCACCTGTCACTATGGTTTAGTTGAGAGGAACAAAAAAAAAAAAAAAAAAGGTAAGAAAGGTGTAAGTTGGCAAGAAAATGGGAATCCTCTAAGCTCACGCTTCTCTTCCATTTCTTTCAACGTACAGCAGGTTTGTATATATCAATACAAAGTGCATGTGACTACTTACACAGACAGTTCCACATAGAGATTGTTTTATATCATGCTTTTGCTGCTATAAAATGTAAATATAATGGCCCAAAAGATAGTTTACAGTCGTTGAGAAATTTGTTTGGGCTTTCTGCATGCATATTGCATATTTTGGTTTGAATATTTAACTATATGTCTAATGACGAGCTATGTTTAGGTCCGAATACTTTCATTCACTTTGTTTTTTGGTACAATGCATATGCATGCCCTCGTGATCTTTGTGTTTGTTTCTCAGTGACGACTCCAACACAGTTACTCTTTCTTTGTTTTTTTTTTTGGAAAATAACTTGGTTACTCTTGTTGCCAACAATCAACAAGGTTTTGTAAAGTATCTGTGTTTGTATAATGGAAAATTTGTTTTCAGTGCATGGTTGGGAAGGTACTTAAATTGTATGGGCAGCCAACTCATCAAGTATAGATGTAAAAGGGCAGCGGTGGTGGGCTAAAAGGCACAGTCTCCAACTAACCTAATATATATAGTATCTTCGAGTGTGGTGTGAGTGCTTTGCTTTCATGCCTCCTATGGCAGATTTGATTAAGAAAAAGAACATGTGTTGGTGTTGGGTACACTCTCTTAAAAAGTGGATGATCATCAAAGATAAGGGGGTGTCAGCAGGGAGGAAAGAGGTTTAAATGAGCTTGTTCACTTCACCTTACTTATACGGTGACTTCAAAAACCTAGTTGACTTGTCTTTTGCAAAAGATGCTATCTCTTCCTATGTGCTAATAATACCTCCTTTTCTCTTTGACTTACCCCACTCTTACCCTTGCTCTACCCACCACCCACCATCTCACAGACAGCCACACCCACGTAAAGTTCCTTTCTCATTTTCTTTTGTTTACTTTATGGTGTAATTTCTTTTGTTTTCTTTATGGTGTAATTTAAGGTGAGAGGAAATTAAAACAAGAAGCCAAAACATGGATCCAAGTTCTAATGTTTGTTGAGGTACTGGACACAAATCCAATTGGTTTACTAGGACATCCGTTTCAGTAAGTAAATACAGTAATTATATTAAAAAACATTTGTTAGTCTTATCCTGATTCCAGATCTAATTTCATTGAAGAAATAAGAATGTTAAAGAGTAACTAAGTTCTTCTATCATCTGACCAAGCCCCTAGGAGAGGGGGACAGGTTTTTTTTTTTTTTTTTGGGAAGAAATAGGAGTTTTCAGGCTCAAATTTTCTGTAACTATACGTCGACTATCCACCTTCTTAAAAGGTTATTAGTTGCGTTAAACATGTTTTAACATACGACAACCTCGGAGGCATACAAGGACAATGCATAGGCATATTATTGGCCACTTCATAAGGCATATTAAACTGCATCCCATCATCTTAACGAAACACAAACAAATTTAAGGATATCCTTTAAAATAACAACGTTTGAATGCTCATCTTTGCTATTAAATTTCATCTATTAATTGTAAGAGATAACAAAATAAAAAATATAAGACTTTTTTTTTTATTTCATTATCTAGTCTTCTAAAAATTTTAATCAAGTGTTGAAACCTTTAAATCGATCAATTCAATTCAAAAGTTGTCTCAGTTTATATTTTGCTAACATAAAAGCTAGTATTTGAAAGGACCAAGTAGCTCTTCGTCTTCATCAGCATAGTTTTTGAGTATCCTATAGTAAACTCGTTAATAGTTATATATTCTAAATATGGTCACTTATTTACTATTCAAAAATCAAGTGGAGAAGAAGATGAGTTAGCCTTTTTCAATGTCAGTTTTTATGTTGGTCTGTAAGTTACATCAACAAAATGTTAACAACGATAATTGTTTGGATTGAATTATTTATTTATTAAAAGATTGAGTACTTAATTAAAAATTAGACATTGAAATATAAAATTTTAAAAAATAATTTATAATTTAGTATCCTTAATTATCATAATAATGTATTCATGAAATGATATGTTTGAAAAATACACCACCACCACCATGATACTTATATAAAGTTTAATATAAAATAAGAAAACATCAAATCTGGACCACTCATAAAAAATATGCTAAACTATCGTAGAACAATCAATATTAAAATCTTATAAAACCCTTTAACTATTCCTCTCTCTAAGTTTTCTAAATGAATTTTCGAATACCTTGGTGGAATATAGTGAGAATGATCTTACTATATTCAGAGTCTTGAGAAGATTGATATTGAGGTGGAAAACAAGAATCTATTTGTGCTAATCTTGTCCATAAATTAAGTAATGATAGGGCCTACTTTTGTCATCTCCTTTCTTTTTTCTTTCGACATTTTTTACAATTTATTCAAAACTTTTGCACTATTTGTCGAGGCTTCAGTAGAGTGGTCACATGGTGATTTCTTAAAGATTGTCCAAGTGATCCGATTTGTGGGTTCATATCGCGCATTCATTTTTCAGATAATATTAAGAACTTTTCACCGTAATTTCTTCTTTTGATTCTTCTTGTGACGTTCTTTTTCAACGTCTCTAACATGTTATCCTTAATTTTTCTTTCATGCTCTTCATTATCATTCGAATAAAAATTTCCAAATAGAAGATCATAAAACATTATGGATAGTGTAGGAGATTCTTATTTTGTCGGAGGTGGTTCTGATGCTTCATTTTAATTGTTAGCTAATTTAATTATGTTTATTAAACAATTTGACAATTAAATTTCCCACAGTTTGACAAAAATATATATCTTGATCTAAAAATAAAATGCATCCTAATAGGACATCTAGGTTTCTTCTTATAGTATGAGTATTTAATTATCAAGTTCGGGTTATAATTATAAAATTAAGCAAAATTTGGAATTTTCTTATTTAAACCTGTTAAGAATGGTGAATTAGAGAATTTTATTTAGTCAATATTTTATACTTATTGAACCTATATTAATTAAAATTCTCAAAAAAACTTATCTTAGAACATATGTTTAATTAATTTTTCCAGATGATACGAAAATTAAAAGATCTTTCTTCTAAAAATTTAGACGTGTAATATATGCATATTGGGTATATTTCCAT
>JAOQMP010000001.1:14537104-14551519 GCA_027563575.1 Erythroxylum pedicellare
AAATTCCTTATTATTATTAAGTTTTTCCTCTTCTTCTTCTTCTTCTTCTATTATTATTATTATTATTATTATTATTATTATTATACAAAATTAATTTTTTATTATTATTGATATTATTTGTTAACTTTTTTACTAATACAAATTATTCGTTTTAAAATAATCAATGAATTATGTATTTTCAATCATATTATATTGAGGGATACTTTAGTCATCGACACTGTTTTTATATTCTGTCAACTGCAACCAACACATTTCTATCCTCGAAACGAACACAGTTTTATTTGTTTTGTCCATCACAGCTAAACATTTCACTGTCTCTAACTTTTGTTTTATTCTGACTCCAAATTTTTGTTTGGTTCGTCAAAGAGACATCTTGCTGATCCTCCACCAACAATTATGTAATCGTACCCATTGTCTGTTCCACTGCTTGATGACAATGAAGATGATGAAAAGAAATAGCTCGCTTTTCTGATAAATGAGTACCGATACTTGTGGTACTTCGCATCACCTGCATTGCATTATACAATGAAAATCTCAGCTCTATAATTAAGGCAATAGTCTAAGCCTATTAATGATGTTTCGGAGTGTAGTGTATGGACATCTTGGAGTCGCATAATTATAGTTTTTAACAGATTAGAAGTGTAGAGCTTCTAAAGTACATTTATACATACCACCAACGCAATGACCGTGTCTTTTTCTGTAATTAATCCACCGTTTGACGACGGCTTTGTCTTCATTTCTTTTGGTCTATTGAAGGAAGACAAATAAGATAAACATACCATAAAAAGTTGGCATCTTTACGCTAACTTTTTGAAAACAGAAGAAACAAACAACGAGAGCAAGGAACCACAAGCTGATGCACCATTCTGCACCTGTTCTTACATATCAAAGATAACGGATCATACCGAGAATAGCCTAGAAATCGTATGCAAAGTAGCGACAAATTCAATAGTGAACAATTGCTCGAAACATATATACTAGGAACTAGGAACTTCGCGTTTAAAGAGAAAGCTGACAGTAAGAAAAGAAGCTAGTAAAAGATTATCTATAGATAGGTGCAGAAGGTGAAATACAAATATATAAATTAACAGAAAGAAGAAACCTTGACAAGAATAGAGAGCCAAGTGCCATAGAACAAAGCAGAGAAAGAGCTTCACTGGTTTTGAATCCCCAGGGAAGGCCATTGAGAGGGCACGGTGTATACAGAGGAAGCTCAAAGACTCACAGGAGAATAGCCTTCAACCTTTTTATGCGGCTGTCTGTGGTTGGTCTTGTTTTGTGAGTTTGAGTCACATATATACTCTCTCTCTGTTTGTATAAAACCGCACACACAAATGGTAAACCAACTGAAGAAAGACCATATGTGCACCAAGATATGATAAATAATAAGACCAACAGAAGATTACAGCTCTTGTTCTTTCTCAACTGTATTAAAGATTCACTGAAACTACACTGGATGTGGAAAGGTCATTTATGGTGGCATCGATGCACGGTTGGATAAGGAATTAATGGCCGTTTGATTGAGTCTGCTGTGATCCAACTGGTGTATGGACAGTTGAGAAATCCATCACCTGGTCTGATATATAGTAAAGCCCAACGCTTACCCAATTTACATATCTATATACTCTTTGGATTCTCTTGGCTAGTTACTATTCTGAATTGAAGTTTGTCACTTTGTAATATAAGATTAGCAATGTTTAAGGATCCAAATTGGGCAGAATTCTTAAGCTTTTTGACTCTTTAGAAAGCAAAAGGTTTCTGCCTTTAAATGCGAGGGCTTATTTCATATGGTCGAATAGGATAGTTTCCAAAATTTAGCTAGTATCTAGAAAAAATGCCTTATTTAATATTCCTAATAGTCATCTTCAGCACCAGAACCTACGCTAAATTTGTTTGGTGCATGTGCAAACAAAATTTAGATACCCAATTTCTAATATTAAAAAGCACAAAATGGTTAGTAAAATTTATGTTTTATTGATAAAATCTAGCGGAACTATGCAAGGGAGTGGTTTTTTAGTGGAAATATGGAAGAGAGGGATTTGTTCCTTATATATGTTAGTGGAAGTACGAGAAAATGATCTTATTACAAACTATAGAAAAAAGGGGTTATACGAAACCCCGCAGAAGAACGAAAATTGAAATTAGGTACAATTGGTTCATAGCTGTAGTTAAACGGTAGGAGAGAACTTGATGTGGGTATTCTTTTGCTCCCTTTCAATGCTTAGAGAGGCTTGCATTGTTGTAGAGTTCGTAAAGTCTTATGGAAGAAAAGATGTTGAGCTCAAAAGTTGGCATGTCTAAACTCAAATGGTTAATATGTAAGGAAATATCACTAGTTCAACTTGTTGAAAATATAAACTCAAAATAAATATGTTATTATCTCTAGGAGTCTATTTCGAATTATGTGTGAGTTATCAAATACATATTAATGTGTATAGTTTCTTGATAAGTCTAAGAATTGTTTTGTATTTCTATATAAGTATTATTCTACATTAATGAAATATATACTAAGGTTTTCTTGTTATTTTTCTAAATCCGCCAATCTCTATTTCTAACAAAGTGGTATCAGAGCTGTGTTTTGGTCCAACAATGATGAATGGAGGCATGTTTCCCTTTCAATTCCCAAAACTCACCAAAGAGAAATATGATAATTTGTGTATTCATATGCAAGCCTTGCTTGGATTGCAAGATGCATAGGATGTTGTTGAGAAAGGACTTGAACAACATGAAAATTAAGGGGGCATTTGATTTGAGCACAGGATTGACTATGGATATGGATATAATAGTAGAAGGAGATGGGGATGGGTATGAAAAATAAAAAAATGATGTTTGGATTATAACTTGGGTTTCTGTATTAATACTAATAATATTTTTTGGTTTGTTGCATTAATGGGAATAAAAGATAATATAATACTATTTTTACCTTCAATAAAAATGAAAATAATTTGCCCTTCATATGTTTATTGGGGCTATCCCCATTTAACATCAAATTAAAACGAGGGATTTCAAAAAATATAACTGGAGGCGCAGAACAAAAAATTCCTTCGTTGATGAGACGCCATAAGGCAGGATGGAAGATCGTAAGGAATTGAGAGGCGATAAGGAAGTAAAGAGGATGGTAGGGCAAAGGCTGGGGATAAAGGAGTAAAAAATAAATATGATAAAAACTTAGATTGGAATGAAACCTTGATATCCACACCTTTTGATGGGTTTAGTAGATTCTCAAATTTAATGGGATAAATCCATTTCCCTGGAATTGAAAACCTCAAAATAAATACTATTTTTTACAATTATTTCATTCCTTCATTCCCAAACCCTAAAACAAAACGCCCCCTAAAATGTTTTGGTGCAAGCACAGAGGGATACTCTACATAAAACTCGAAAGAAAGACCAACAAGCTTTGTCTCTCATATATGTGTTTGGATGAAAGCATGTTTGAAAAAGTTTCAAGTACTTTAAGTGCCAAAAAAGCATGGAAAATTCTACAGAATTCTTTCAAAAAGGCAGTGATAAGGTGCTTAGAGTACATCGTCAAACCTTGAGAGTTGAGTTCGAGTCTCTCAAGATGAAAAGCTCATAATCAATTTCTTCATATTTTTTTAGAGTTCAATCAATTGTTAACCAACTTAGAAGATATGGAGAAACTCTACAAGATTCTCATGTTGTTCAAAAGATTTTACAGTCTTTGGATCCAAAATTTGAGTATATTGTTATGCCAATTAAAGAATCAAAGGATCTAGGTTCAATGTCTATTGATGAGTTGATGGGCTTATTGCAAGCTCATGAAGAACGGATGATAGAAAAGGAGCATCAATCTGATCAAGTTCTTCTTTCGAAATTGTCTTTAAAAGAAAAGGATGAAAAGAAGGATTTTACTCAAAGAAGAAGAGGAAGAGGCAGATTTGTGGTCCATGGACGTGGAAATTATCAAGGTAGAGGAGAGGAAGATTTGATAGAAACCCCAAAAACTTTGAAGATTCAAATCAAAGACAATCAGTAAGAGGATGTGGCAAAGGAACTTGACACAAAAGGGGTGGTAAAAGAGTTTAAGTGTAGTGTTATAATTGTCAAAAATATGGTCATTATGCCTTTGAATGTATAAATGGAGCAGAAAAGGAAGATAAAGCTAATTGCACAAAAGGAGAAAATGAAGAAAAATTAGCCTTCTTATTAACGTATAATGAAGAAAAATATCAAGACGCATGGTTTTTGGACAACGGTGCAAGCATCCATATAATAGGTAAGAGAAACTTTTTTTTCTTTGAATGAATCTTTTAAAAGATTTATTTCTTTTGGAGACGACAGAAATGTGAATGTTGAAGGGATAGGTAATATTATGATTTTGGCTAAAAATGGATCTCATCAATTTATTTCCTAAGTATATCATATGCCTTCGCTCAAAGCAAACATTTTAAGTTTAGGCCAACTTTTGAAGAAAGGCTATGATATTTGATTGAAGGGTAGTGAATTAATGATTAGAGATTATGAAGATAAGTTACTTGCTAAAGTTAAAATGTCAAAGAACATAATGTTTTCTCATAAACTTCAAACTAATAATGTGAAGTGTTTGAAAACTTTTGAGTTAGATTCTTCTTGACTTTGGCATTAACGAATGGGACATTTGAACTTTAATAGTTTAAAGCAATTGATGCAAGAAAATATGGAGCATGACTTGCCTCTTATTGATCATCCAAATCAAATTTGTAAAGGTTGTATTTATGGGAAGCATTTCAAAAATAGCTTTCTAAAAGAGTCATTTTAAAGATCATCAAAGCTACTCCAAGTTGTACATGCTGATATATATGGCCCAATTAATCCTCTCTTTCCTGATAAGAACAAGTATTTCATGTTATTTATTAATGTTTTAGTCGAAAAACTTGGGTTTATTTTTTGAAGGAGAAATTTTAAGCTTTTGAGACCTTCAGAAAATTCAAAATGCTGGTGGAAAAAGAAAGTGACTAGTTGATTAAAGCCTTGACAACAGATAGAGGCGGTGAGTTCAAATTCAAAACAATTTGATGATTTCTGTGAATCTTATAGAATTAGACGATTTTTTACAATCTCAAGATCACCACAACAAAATGGTATTGTGGAGAGGTAGAACATAACCATTCTTGACATGACTAGAAGCATGTTAAAGAGCAAACATATGCCTAAAGAATTCTAGGCAGAAGCTGTATTTTCAGTTGTATATTTAAACAACAAATATTCTACAAAAATCTTGCAGAAAATTACTCCTCGAGAGGCATAGAGCAGTAAAAAACCAACCCTTTCTCATTTAAGATTTTTTGCTTGTGTTGCATATGCTCATATTTTTTATGAAACAAGAGTAAAGCTAGATGATAAAAGTGAGAAGCTTGTGTTTACTGGCTATGAAGCAAAGTCTAAGACTTATATACCTTATAAACCTAGAAGCAAAAATATTGATTTTAGCTAAGATGCCAAGTTTGATGAAGATGATTGCTAGAACTAGGAAAATCAAAAGGAAGTTTTCAACTTTCTTCTAATGTTTGATACTGATTTTATTCAAAATAAAATGAACAGCCTATGTCTACTAGAATGTCTTCTCCAGTAGCAACTCATGTTGATTTAAGATCTTGAAGCTCATCCGAAAGGCCTCAAAGGATGAGAAGTCTTCAAGACATTTATTTAGAAACTAATGAAATCAATAATTTTGCTCTTTTTTGTTTGTTTGCAGGTGCAGAACCATTAAACTTTGAAGATACAGTAGAAGATCAAAAATGAAGAAAGGTTATGGATGGAGAAATAAATTTCATTCATAAAAATGATACATGGAGATTGGAAATCCTTCCAAAAGACAAGCATGTTGTTGGTGTCAAATGGATTTACAAAATCAAGAAAAATGAAAGAGTAGAAGTGGAGAAGTTAAAAGCTAAATTGGTTGCTAAGGGTTATAGTCAATAACAAGACATTGATTATGATGAAGTCTTTGCTCCAGTTGCTTGTGTGGAAATAATCAGATTAATCATAGCATTGACCACCCAAAACAAATTGAGAATTTATCACATGATGTCAAATCTACATTTTTTAATAGACACTTAGAGGAGGATGTTTATATTGAACAACATCTTGGTTATATTGTCAAAGGTGGGTTGAAGTTGAAGAAGGCCTTATATAGTTTAAAGAAAGCACCAAGAGTTTGAAACAGCCGCATTGATAATTACATTGCTCAAAAGGAGTTCATAAAATGTCCACAGGAATATGGTCTTTATGTGAAGAAAAAGGAGAATGGTTATATGCTAATTGTTTGTTCGTATGTTGATGACTTGATGTTAACAGGAAACAATTCAGATTTATTTGATGAATTTAAAAAGGAGATGACTGTAGAATTGAGATAACTGATATAGGTCTTATGCCCTATTATCTTGGAATTGAAGCGAACCAATCTGATGAAGGTATTTTTGTCTGACAAAAGAATTATGCAATGAAGATTTTGAAAGAATTCAACATGGAAAATTGTCAACTAGTTTCTACACTAGTTGAATGTGAAGTAAAGTTGTTAAGATTTGATGATAGTGCAAAGGTGGATTTAACTTTGTACAGAAAGCTTATTGAAAATTTGAGGTACTTGACTTGTTCTAGACATGATATTCTTTATGAAGTTGGACTTATTAGTTGATATGCAAAGTCTCTAACTGTTACTCATTTTAAGGCTAGCACAAGGATCTTGAGATATGTTAAAGGAACTCTTGATTATGGCTTGTTTTATTCATCTTCCCATAATTGTAATCTGGTTGGCTATAGTGATAATGATGAGGTTTAATGATAGAAGTATTATTGGTTTTTTGTTTAGACTTGGAGATGTTGTGTTTACTTGGAGCTCAAAGAACCAACTCATCGTAACTCTTTCAACATGTAAAGTAGAGTATGTAGCTACTACTGATTGTGTTTGTCATGTTGTATGGTTGAGAAAATTGTTAAAAATGATGTATATGACAGAAGAGGAAGCTACTGAGATTTTTGTTGATAACAAATCTATAATTGCATTAGGAAAAAAAATCATATTTTTCATGATAGGAGCAAGTATATAAATATAAGATTTCATTTTATACTTGAGTATATTAGCAAGAAGGAAGTGCACCTCAAGTATATAAAATCTCATGATCAAATTAAAGACATATTCACCAAGGCATTGAAGGCTAAAGATTTTGCAAGACTAAAAACAAGACTTTATAACCAAATTTGAGTTTAAGGGGAAGTTTTGAAAGTATAAACTTAAAATAAACGTGTTATTATCTCTAGGAGTCTATTTCAAATTATGGGTTTAGTTTCTTGAAAAGTTTAAAGAGTTGTTTTGTATTTTTATGTAAGTATTATTCTGCATTAATGAAATATATACAGAGGATTTTTTGTTGTTGTTATTTTTCGTAATTCTCTAGCCTCTATTTCTAACACAACTTTGGCTAATCACATAACAGATACGAGAGTAACCAAAAGCAACATCATAACTCTTCAGCAATCTAAAAACCCACATCTCCAAGTAAGATGTATCCACTACTAAGTGCTACTATTAATTGGACAGTTGAGTTCATAGATAATCTTTCAAGAACTAACCATTTAATTTGCTCAACATCACAACTTTTCTGGTTTCATCCATCCTGCTAAGAGACCTATTTTTAAAGTATTGTGGAAAAAGGCAAAGTTAGACGATGATATTTTACCCAACAATTGAGGGAATAGTTTGATCTCACCCAATCTCAGGCAAACGCATTAGCTGACAGAACAAGATGGATAGAGAAATACATTTCTGAACTCACAATACCTTTCTTTGTCTAACAAAGAACCAAACGCTTTCAATGATGTTACTCCTCCACATCAAACTAACCAACAAATTAAACTAAATGATATTACTCTTGCGATAGGCTCATTTATTTCATGGCTTTCCTGGTACAAACGTGCATTGCTCATTTCCATCCAGCCCCAAGAAACCTGTCCGTGATTTAGATAGCCCGCAGAAAGGGCAAGATCCGATTTGAAGAATTTATGGTACCCACAAGTGTTTTTTAATGTCTGATCTCTAAGCACAGAATGTACTATGACCTCCGCACTTGACCGTGCATGTAGTCCATTTATGAGTTGGACCATGGGTCATGGGTGTAGTTATGGGAATATTATGATTATACAGAAACATAAGGCCATGCACCTAACCTTCGTACAAACTTCTAGCTCGTTCATAAGCCCCACATGCAATCATCTTTAAAAGCAAAAAATGTTGGTCTGATGCTAATTATATTCATTGTGTCAAACAGAATTCTCATGAAAAATGAAGCATTGCCTCCTTTTCACATTGCAAAACCAGTCACCCGCTTTCTTAACTAGTAAAGCCTAAAACAAAAACAAAAGAATTCATAACCAATAACTCAGTAGTGTGATTTTCACAAAACTTAAATTCCAGGTCTCCGAATTGGCAAACTTGAATTCCATCTTATCGTAAGAGAAGCCATGGCCATTGTCCAGCAAACAGGAGACACAATTCAATGTAGCTTATCTCAAAACCAATCACTGGCACCCGGACAAAAAATTAATAATAATAGTGCCTTCAAAATCGATTCCCCCTAGCGCATTTATGGGGCGGGATAATTATGTACCATAAAATGAGCAGAATCACTGACATCTTCAGAGTTCTCTTACAAGCGCATAACTGATTCATTTACTCATCTTTCGGGCAACTCGAGTACGCAGATTCATTTGCTGATGAAGTTACCCCAGACAAGGCACTCGATGACATATTGCTGCCGGTTATAACTCCATTCTGAAAACTCTTTGGTTCTCTAGGAGGGTTTCCCTGGGGATCACTAGTTGCGGCTTCCTGCCCTTCCTCAGCTAATCCTTTCAGAATGTTCGTAACAGTGGGAAGGAACTTTGAAGACAAGGAAATAAGCCCAGGCAACTGCAAAATATTAAAACTAGTAAATAAAGGCTTCCAAATCCTTACTTTGAATGGACAAACTTGTTGAATTCTACAATCTAAATAGAGAGAAAACAAACTCTTAATATCAGTGAAACAGAGTCCCATCCTATGATTAAAGCATTAAGTACTGGGCTAAAAAGATTTCACAACAGTTCCTTGAGGAAATAAAAATTGATGCACCAAACTGACTGCTCCGAAGATAACACCATTCCTGAAATATCTTCCCCTAGGAATCAAGATCTAACCCATGAAAAGATAGTTTAACACTCACAGCGCCATGGCGGAATTCAGCTGAAATGTCTAACTGCACCCATAAGGCCTTAACGAGCAGCAAACATATGAAGATGACAAAAAGATAGAAAGGATTTCTGCCATTAAAAAGGAGGCACTCCATTAGCAAAGGAGGCAATATGATCTTCTCAACAAAGTATAATAATTACAAGGTTCTGTTCACAAGATAGACCTTAGAATAGTCATAAACTCATTGAATCCGAGCACGAACAATGCAATAATGGCCCATGGAGGTGGTAACCAGTTGTTACTACGGTTGTTAGCTTCCTGGTTATTGACAGAGAGAATAAGTAAACTGAAAAGAAAAGTGCAAAAGAGATGGAGATATCTATAGATCCAGAAAGTTTTCTCCAGCTAATATAGAATCAAAGGAGAACAAAAAACATATCATAGATTAAATACAGGCAAAATTCATGGAAAATTTGGAACAAAGTGAATGTACAGCAAGAGTGTGGTGCCTGACTATAGTTTGCTCAGAGCATTGCTGAAAACACACGCAGGGAGGAACCTTGAATCACAATCATATCAATCTCTTACCGACTAGATATACGAAAAGGCATAGCAAATGTAAATGCTATAAAGAATGACGTGCATTATCAGTAGTTAGAACGGTAATCGGGGTTACTTCAGCCACTTGACACAATAAATTTAACATTTACTGCCTATAGAAATTTTGAAAGAATTAAATGAAGACTGGAAGATTTTATACCATTGCATCTTCTGCAAGCTATATATCGCCGACTTGTGTCAACCATGACAAGCTACACACCTATGTCCCGTCATCTAATCGACATAAAACAAAAGGTGTTTCCCCAGTACCTTCTAGTTTCTAATTCAAGGCTACATATATGTTTTATCTTCTTTATAGGGGCTTTGTCCCAAACACAAACCATATTCATGAAATTCCAAGATCTGCAAGGACAAAGGTGGGTATTTTCTTTCTATTCCACATTAAATAACTCAATGAAAAGAGATGAGAATAAAGATAAAGGAAAAGAAAGGACTACTGTGAGGGGCTTGCATACCTGAGCAGAAACAGCCTGAGTGACACTATATTCTGTCTCCGACTTGAATTGCCTCCAAAGTGATTTGCACTGGACAGGTGTTATCAAGGTCTTTGATTGAGGAATCTGCATATGCGAATATCCATTTCAATTACTAAATAGCGCTTTGTTGTGGAAAGATGGTCCCTCAAAAGAGAAATAGGACTCCCAAGAGAATGCAAAGGTGATGACGGAGCACAATATATTTGTTACGCTGGCACATGCATACTGCTAATCATGTTTTTCCAAATGTCTTGATTCATTTGATAATTGAAAATATGTTCTGAAAAAACTCGAATTGGAAAATGGAAAGAGTTATACCTTTCATCACCACTTTTTAGAAAATCATTAGGTATGAATACTGTAACTCGATTGGTGCCAAGAGCTTTTCCTTGTGTGAATCCTCGGGAACTTGATGAGTCTATCTGCCTACACGTCTTGCTTTTACTGCTATATCGGGAGTTACTCCACGTATTTTATATATATATATATATATATGATTTTTTTTCAAAACATATTTTCAATTATCAAATGAATCAAGACATCTAGAAAAACATGATTAGCAGTATGCATGTGCCAGCGTAACAAATGTTTTGTCAAAGACTACGACTATGCATGCAACAGGATCCAGTATAACTTCACAGTTAATAAAGGAATTCCCAACATCAAACTCCAACTATGAATTGGCAGAGTCCAAGTTCCAATATCTAAGCCATTTATATAAATATCAAAACTTGCAAATTGCTTTTCAGAATTACAAATACTTTGTCCCATAAAACCCGATTCTACATGCAGGAATTAGCAAATTCTTTAATTTATTAAATACAATGTCTTGTAGTGTGCAACTGAATGCTGCATAAGAAGAAATATCAGTATTGACAGGAAATCCACCTGTTCCCAGGTGCTTGAAGCCAATGGGTCATGAGTTACAACACTTTTATTGCTGTTGTTATCCAACAAAGCGGAAGATAATATTTTCATAATGTTATCAACTTCATCTTCCAAACGAATGGCAACCATGACGGACAGTAACTTCAGAGACTGCAAAAGGTTGAACAAAGTTACAGAGAACTAATATCCAAAAAGGCACAATAAAAATAAAAGTTGACATTTGATGATACAACCCGTAGCATACCGCAGAGCGAGCAATTTTTGTAATTGCCCGGATGTCTTCTTTCCCTGTCCAAACGCGTGGCATTGAATCAGAATCATGGCTAAACAGCATTGAGAACCTGTGCAAGAGTTACACAGACAATCCCATTATTTGGATTCCCAAGACAATGGAACAAACAAGTTTGGAAAATTGCGAGCGGTTGCTACCTGTCCTTCATACGCATTAAGACCCTTCCAGCTTCTTCCTTGGCGTTTGCTTCAACGACATTCCTTGTATGGTCCTCCAGTCTTGCAAGAATAAGTTCCTTAGACTCCTCTTCCATTTCAAACCCTGAAAGTGCATTAGAAAGACCAGAGATTGCATATTCTGTCTGACGCCTCAAAAGTTTTTTATTGAAAACTAGGTCTCGCTATAGCTCCATCCAAAAAAGCTTCCACAGGTCTAGACAATGCATCATTTACCTTTCCCTGCAGATGGTCCGGAAAAACTTAAGTGTATAGAATTCAAAAACCCAGATAAATATACATCTTATGCCCTATAACCATTTACCTACTATTATGGATTGTCAATGACAAGGTTTTCCAAGTGGCACTAATTTCTCATGGCCTGATTATTATGAAAATGGAAAATTACCAAAACTATCAATAACCAAGGAATAACAGGTACATGTTAAACTAAATTCCACTTCAATCTGACTTAAAAGAAAAAATATATACAAGTTTTACAGTAGCTCAATCTTAGTTTGATGACATCCACAATTTCCCACAAAAACTCAGAGAAATTTCTTTTCTTATATCACCAAACAATACAACTCACTTATATCAACAATCAACAAATGAAGTAGCATCTTAGAGACATTGAATCCAAAAACAATATACCTCAAAGGAAAAAGTAATTTCAAACAGTTTGACAGCACGAACAGTAGCAACGTGTGCCTCAATATCTCGTTGAAGCTTGTCCCGAACTCTCAATGTATCCCAGTCAACTTGTTCAATGACAACCTATGTAAGCACGAGGTACTTATTTGATCCATTCTTCAAAGAAGATCCTTAACTAAGGCAACATATCTAATTCTGATACATTAATGCAGGTGCAGTAAAAATGAAACTAAATATATCATGTATTACTAGAGTTTCAACGCAAGATACATAAAATGAATAAGAAATCAAAAGCTTTTACATATGCTAAAGTTCACCAAACCGTACCATCACCAATATAGGGACCTAGACAAATAAACTATACCTAAGTCACACAATATGATAACTACATCTAACTGCCACAATGTGATAACTATAGACACTTATTCAACGAAAATTTTTGTTCCATTCCTACAAGTGTGTTAACATATGAACTCTAGTTATCTCATATAAATATAGATGATGCAATTGGTACAGGACTAACCAGCAATGGCGAGGTGATGCACTTTTCCACAGCAAGCATTACACCTCCTGTTGTCTTCAAGCTAACGGCAGTTGAACCCAACTGTAATTAATTCAAAGCATGTTTTGTTAACAAACACATAAACATCAGGTGACTGCTCAACAAGCATAAAAACAACAGAAAGAAGACAAATGGGAAGTACCCATTCTACAACTATCACCCAATTGAAATACCCAGATGAAAAAATTCCCTCCCTACCCATTCGACACCCATCATGCAATTGAAATACCTAGATATAAAAATTCCCCCCACCTATTCGAAACCCATCTCCTAATTGAAACAATGCAAAATACTTACCTAGAATCAAACACTTGTGTAGGATGCTGGAATCACGAACTTGATTCGAGAATCATGCAGTTGAAGAAATGGAAGATTTTGAAGGCTTGAATGTGAGAGGATAAGAAGTTTCGGAGGCTCGAAGATGTTTCAACGTCGAAGAAGGATAAATTGTTTCGGAGGCTAAAGAAGGATAACTTGTTTCGGTGGCTTGAACGTGAAAGGGTAGAGTTGTCTTCAACGAGAACAACAGAGGTTCAGCTATTCTTCGAATAAGCAAAGATAGGTTGGTAGCGTTCTCTCTATTCTCTAAATTTTAAGAATAGGTAAACCAGATGCTTATTTATTCCGCTTATGTTTTTAAAACAAACGTTGTCTGAAGAATATGTTAGGAATGTTTTATCCTTAGAATGAATATTCCGTTCTACCAAACACGCTGTAAGTTCTAAGGAACAAAGATACAGATAATACGAATAGCTGGCCTCTTCTTTATTGGGTCCCAGGTTTGCCTTTGCCATGGATGGGTATCAAGAACGTAAACTTATCACCATTACACCTACTTCATATGCACTTTACCAAATCATTGCCTTCTCATTCCCTCTCAAATTCCTATGCATGCCATCTTTATATACCAACTTGAATTCATAGCTCATCTCCAAAAGAGCTTGTACGCCAGACACGAATAAAAGTGACTTGGATACCAAATCCACCACCTAAAAGATTTCTTCAAGCTCAAAGAATCCATTTTCCTCAAGACAGGTAAAAGGTTGGCCATCATAGAAGAAGCGAGCAATTTATAGTTCTGTCTATGGATCATTATAACTTACCATGGTGACCTGTCGAATGCCCGGAAATCATACTATAGAACTTTCCACAAAGTTCCTTTCGCTTTGCCGCCAATAACGAAGCCACAGCTTTGAAGGTCTATGTCATGCATATTTCAAAGTAGCCAGGAGAGCACCAGGTTTAGCATATCACAAAGGACTACATGGAACGCAAGGTTCAAACTGGACTCCATTTTGCACCAGAATATGCTCAAAAACTAATCACGCCAACTCTAAAACCGCTGTTAGTGATAACTTTCTGAAGTATTAAAATGAACTCCAAGCAGTAGCTAATAAATTTTCAAAGCTACAAACTAGGTGATCCTAATATATTACATGATGATTTACATATCAATTAGTGAGGTGAAGCGGTAGGGTTAATTAAAGGAAATTGCTTTGCTCACCCAGACATGTAGACTTAAGGAAATGGCCTTGCTCACATCCATAAATGTAGCCACAAAGATCAGACTAGAACTCGAAAAAAATTAACATGCC
>JAOQMP010000001.1:14554051-14571692 GCA_027563575.1 Erythroxylum pedicellare
AAATAGTGTAATTAATTAATTACAATATTTTAATTAATTAATTAATTAATTATAATATTGTAATTAATTATTCTATCAAATAGGAAGGGTTGTTGCACCAAAATGTATGTTATAATTAATTAATTATAATATGTTAATTAATTAAAATAGTGTAATTAATTAATTATAATATTTTAATTAATGAATGAATTATATTATAATTAATTAATTAATTAATTATAATATTAGTTAAAGAATACCAAACCTTACCAAACTAAAAAAAATTAAGCATTAAGCATTAAGCAAAGTTAGGAATGACTCCCATTCCTCTCATAATAGAGAGAAATGGAGCAATGCCCCAGAGTAAGGAATGAAAGTAGAAGCAAAATAATCATTACCTCTTACCAAGCTTTATTTTTTATTCTATACCCATTCCTCTCTCCTCATACCCACCAAACAAGCACACCCTAAATTCTAGCCATATCAAACCCAAATTTTAACCAATTAAACCCTAAAATTCTAGCCTAAATTTCCAGCAATCAAATCCTAAAAATCCAGCTATATTGAATTTGAAAATTTAGCATTCCAAGTTAAAATCCAGACCTAACTGGATATTCCAGCAACCTAATACATCCATATTTCCCAATTTTTGTGTATTTTAGCTATTAGTTAATACTTATTCTATTTGTCCTACATCACCAGAGGTCATTGCCAATGACTCCTATAAATGTTAATAACCTATAACCAAAACTCTGCAGCTTTATAGGTATGTATAGAAGATAGCACATTCACTAGAATATCTAAAAATTAGAATAGCTTAGTGATACGAAACAAATGAATTACTTGAAGCAATTTTTCCTCAAGTTGTTTTCGTTTTGCAGATCTGACTCCTTCATCAAAGTAAATGGCTTCTGAATCGTATCTGGAACAAACAATAAGATAAAAACTCAACATTACTCAGCAAATTTTGATAAAAGTTTCAAATGCTGCTACGCCAACATATAATGAGATGTTGTGAAAATTGCATCAACGTGCATAATAGCCTAAACCTGCTTTATCTAATATTGAAAGAGGATAACAAAAAGCAAGAGCTTCAATGATAATGCACTTGCTCAACAAAAGCATTTGATTAAACAATGAATCTCAAACAATATAGCAGAAAAGTGAGCGCTTAAATCCTCTTATGATTCATAGCATGCTTACTCAGATAAGCATGTGTTCAAAATGGAACTAAGCTTCTTCCCGAAACCAACCAATGGGCCAGATTGTACAGCCTCTTGCAAGTGACACCATTCCTGGTAGTGATATAAACATTCAACTTTTTCAATTACTTAAATTTTAGGACTATTTAGGTAGAAAAATAAGCTGAAAAAAGCAACATCAAAGAGTAATGTGAAGTTGTATACCACATTGGTATTGACACCACAGAACTTTTCATTTGCAATTTCTTCACAGCGTACGGTAGCAACCATGACCTGCAAATCGTCTGCTAACGAATGACATGAAGAAGAAAAGGCATATTTACTAGCCACTGCCATATTCACAAACATACCTTATGGGCCGGAAGGTCAAGGTCTTTGTTCTCCTTGATAACTTTCCAGATTTCCTGCGCACTGAAAGAAAATCCTGAGGCAGGAACTACACCACGTCGATCTCCAGCAAGACCACTAGGTGCAATAGAATGGAAGAACCTCTGCCTCAAACTAGCAACCTACATTCATAGAGATTTTGGAAAGATACCTTAAGGATAATCTCGGTTCATTTGATAAGATGACCTAATTACATGAGTCTACAGGTATTATGAAGCAGAAAACACCGGAAGTTTGAAGCAGAAAAGAAACCAAATAATAAGATTGAAATAGAAGTTGACTGCAATTAAAATATGAAAACATGGGAAATTATCTGAAACACAATTATCTTTCTTGCCACAGAAAATTTGGAAAAGCAAACAACAAGGTCCTGTTAAAGCAATTTTCAGATAACCAAATCACAGAATATATAGTCCACCTGCTCTTTGAATTGCTCTTCTTTTTCTTCATAGCTAGATAGAGCAACAACTTCAACCTGTTCATAGATTAATGAAATCAGCCATATGAGAAACCAGGAAGTCAATAAGTACAATTCAGAGAAAAGTATGGGAACTCACATTAAAAAATTCACTTAATGGGGTTTCATTGTGTTCTTGTGGCTTAGGAACAGAGTCCCATATCTGCAAAAGAAAAAAAATCAAAAGACTATTATCGTTGAGATTAACTAGAAAAGAAGGAAAAGAACCAGATCCTTGACCTTTTGGATATCTTCTCGCAAAACAGGTTCTAAATTCTCCAGCGGCGTCTAAAAAATAAAGAGAGGAACATGTAACAACAAAAAAAAGGCTCAACTCCAAAAAGCCTTAATCCAAAACAAGAAAACACAAAGATGAATGTCTAAATTCCCAAAATTAATACAAAAAAAAAGGAGCTCACCCTTGTTTTATCACGTATGACAAACAACAAAGTTGTTTTCCGGGGACTAAACAAGCGCATCATGACCTATGTGAACAATTCTCAAAATTTTGGACCATTTCATTTTAGAAATGAAGTCAAGAGGAGATGCTTAAGAAGACAAATACAGCAAAGAACCTGGAACACAGTCTTCAAAAGAGGTTTATTCGCAGCTTGCTCACGTCCAATATCGTGACACCACCTAATTAGTTTAATTGGTTAACTTATGAAAAGACAATGCCAGAATAACATTTTGGGAACCATGACTCAAAAGAATGTATTACGTTTAATAATTATCAAGACTTACATGTTTATCAATACAATATCAGAAACAGCAAGAGCAAAAAGTGCACTCTGCTTCTCAAATGCTGTATCATCCTATAGGATGAGAGGAGGATGACAAAGGGGGGGTAAACATCAATATGTCAAAACAAAAAGAGAATTCTAATTTTAAGTACAGAGATCATATATCTCCACCCGTTGCTTTGCAAGTTCATGCCACCAAAGGAATTGGTTACGGAATAGAAAAAATGAAACTACAGAACTCCAAAAGTAATATCACGTAGCCAGTATTATAAATGTAGGCAGGTGTGTTGCTTCATAGAAAAGTATCGATCCCTCATGTTAAGGCATGAAAGATATATAGACGACCAACAAGAGATGCAAAATTCAGGCTATCACCATGAAAATGAATAAAGCATTAAAAATTAAGGGAAGAATTTTAATATGCACCTCTCCTCGTTCTCTTCCATCAGTACCCTCCAAATCCATTACAAGAGTACAAGGTTCAATGCCAGTACATCTGGCTATCCAGATGCCTTTGGTGGTTTGAGACCTGAAAACGTGATAAGATTTTGTTACCTAAGTTCTAAATATTTCTTTTCATTTTCCGTTCAAACAAAATTATGTACGTACATATATGCAAATATGTGCAAGACATAAACATTACGTACGTAAATACACATGTATAATAAAATCAAATCATATAAAAGGTGTTCTAGAATGAAAGCAATAGATGAACATGCCTTCCTTTAAAAGCATCCATTTCTCTGAAGTTGGTACGAAATAAATTATTCAACAAAGTGCTCTTCCCTGAACAGTCCATGGAAGAGAAAAGGTTAAGCTCTTAAAGACAATGAAAACTATCACCATAAGACTCATTCATCAACAGAATTGAAGGAAGCAAATGATAAAATACGAATTAGCTCAAATTGAAAATTCTCTTCAAAGTCAGATAGAGAACTATCGTGTTATGATCTGAATTTTGGTTATCAATAAAAACTTGCTTCCAGCTGACTAAGGTTCAAATGACTACAGCATAAAGTCTCAAGTCTCAAATCTCAAATCAAAGCCTGCCCTTAGTTCGTTTAACAATGACCAATCTTCTAGTTTTCGTAATAAGGATGTCGATCATAGCATGCAGTTATTCAAGAAAGCATCAGCAAAGATTGAACAAGATAACGGGGCAGGAGAAAGAAATACCACTACTTTGTGGACCCATGATGGAGACTACAGCATACGATAAACCACATTCCCCCAACTTCACCACCTTGATAAAATGGTCGATTCCAGAAACATTAAATTCTCCATCCCCATCGATAAGTTGAGTGGAACAACTTTCCTCGTTTGCTGGAATCCAAATGTTCCATGTATTAATTCATAATTATATGATTTCTAAAGGTAAAAATCTTTGTGCAAAAAGCATGTTATCCATACATAATTTCACAAATGTCTACTTACCCGTCGCATGTGTACTAAAATTATAACAAGGTAAATTTACAGATTGAATAGAAAAGAAAAAATGGAGCTCAATCAGCCCAAATCTGCCACAGCACATGAGTGTATGCTTGTTTTATCTGCAACCTCGACGCAAAGCATCAGGTAAATCAACAACTAAAATATATAACAACATTATAGGAGAAAAACACATCGGATTGTGCGAAATCCAAATAAAAACGATACTAACTAGCTCTCTCAGTGTTATATAATTGGTACTTTACGTGTGCATGCCAATAAATGTTCATACCCGTTGTATTCAATACATTTAACGGAAAAAGAAACCAAAAGATTTGGTAAAATTGATGCAGAAACGGAAAATCATGAAAAGCTACCAAATTTAACGTCAATCAGGTTCGTGGTTATGGCGTAACAGCACACATTATGATAATGAGGAAACTGAGGGAGAAAGATGAATCATGGGAAATGGAAAAGAAGAGATTACCCATTTGAATTGAAACGATACTGCAAATGGATAGGAGATGAATTTGAGCAAGGAGACGTCAGATTGATTGACAGAGAAAGCAGAGGGAAAACAGAGAGCGGGAGTTATTTTCTGACTTTGGTTCTGATTATTGAAGTGGGCCTCACTATCCACAAACAAAAGGAAAAGTAAAGAGAAAAACACTCGCATTCAATGTCTCTCTCTCCCTCTCTTGTTCACCTTTTGCACGATTCTGAGCCAAAGAATGAAATGAAGCCTAAATCAAATGTATTACTCTGTTATGAATAGATTGTATTACAATATTTTACATGTGTTCATTCCAACTACGCGATTATGGGCCCAGACAAATGGGAACTGAACATAATCTTGGTCGTTCCCGACAAAGATGCTGCATCAGTGATATAACGAACTTTAAGGTTTTTACGTACAAATGCTAGTGTATGAAATAAATGACTATAAGCCACCCATAAGAGTGTGCGAATTTGAACATAATGCTAAAACTATACCTAATGATTATTCATTTATAAATAAAATGATCTCTTTCAGTAATAATCATGAAGGTTATATCCGTGTTTACTGCCCATGTCAACTTCGTTTGCAGTTCACTCTATCATGGAGGTTGTCTTCACTCGCCTTATTCAATTCTGATCATGTGCTCAAATACAAAACAACTTTTTTTCTTCTTCTCTTTGTTTGCATAAACGCTATGTTCCTCTACCTTTATTTCCTCTTCTTTTGTTTTATGATATCAAAGCTAGTTGGATCCGGTTACGGAAAATGGCGCAAACACTCAATATAGTGTTAAGAGCTTGTAGGCGTAAACTACATGTACTGGAGAATATGCATGGAAGCCTTTCTTCAAGTTCAAGATCCGCGGGAATTGGTTGTTGGAGCTGATTCAAAAATACTAGTTGATACTCCAGAGAATGCTAAATTATGAAGAAAATGGAAGGTCAATTGTTGGGAAGCTCTTTTTGCATCGAGTACATTGATCATGTTCATAATGTCCATTCGCTATTGGTCAAGAAAAAAACTTAAGAGCAAAATTTTTGTGTGTGTGCGAATCATACTAGAAAATAAAATTTAACACTGCATAATTAAACTTGTAATAATAGTAAGAAAGGATCATATTTATAGAGAATATGTGATTAGCTTTTGTAACGAACAAATTAGTGTATAGGCTTGGGAGAGGGGCGTTGGTTGAATTCAATTGATGGGATAAAATAATTTTAAACTATGGAAGACAAATTAAATCAAACAATATAAAATTGCAAGAATTAATCGATGAGTTTTAAATCCAATTATTGGTTCAATCTCAACTTTCACATGAATGTGCATAATAAATCGTAATGATGTTCTCGTACATCTATCTAAAACTATTAATCATAAATTAACAACAAACTTTGTTGATCACATTTTTTTCTTAAAATGTAACTAATTAAAACAAGCTCTTTAGTTAGGTCTAATTGTCAGATAACCTAACATATGCTCCCCAAATTTAGTGTGATAGTCGCATTACGAATTAAGAAACTAAGTTAATCTAAGCAACAATGACATAAGCTCAAATCATTTAACTTATACTATATTATCCATGATGATGCACGACCATTAGTTTACCACACATGAATGAGATTTACAATAATTACAATTTGTAATCATGATTCTAGAATGAATCCATGTATAAATAATGTAGTAGGCCTATCTAAATTGTTTATACATAAATCTCAAACTTTAAACACAAAATAACATAATCAATTCTTAAACAAAGTTGGGAACATCACCACTAAAATTGATCAATGACCACATGTTAACTAGCCTCGATATCAGAAAGAAGTAGATTAGTTGCCCATGGATGTCAAAATCAAAAGGAATATGTGCCCTTTTCTGTCTCTAATCTATATATACCTTGATTGGCCTCTTAATTACCCTTTTATATTACAAAGGTTGCATGATTATACACGGTCGACTATATGGTTGTGTAGGTGACTGTGTATGTTAATTTTTTAGAAATCATGGAGTAACACATTCATAGTTGGATACACGACAACACGACAGTGTGGGTCATATATATTAGCATGTGCAACTCTACACAACCGTTTAAGTCTCCAATTCTTCCATTCTTTCCGGTTTTTTCCCTAACTCGTCTCCTTTTTGCTCCACGAAAGCAAATAAGACTAAACATTAGTAAAACGATACCAAGGGTGTGAATTTAGCTTATTTTGGTTCTTTTCCTCCAACTTATACCTAAACCAAAGTATCTTCGACACAATATAAATATTAATCTCTAAGCATTAGGGAATAAATAGATAACCATTAAGTATTTATTAAGTTCCCCCCACACTTAGCTTTTAGATGTCCTTGAACAAACCTAAAGATTAAAATGAAAAATCAAAACACTTCCTCTTTAATCATATTTTCTAAAAATAAACAGTCATAAGAAAGAGGAGTTACTTTCAAAACTCAAAGAAAAAATTAAACATTCAATATTGTTACTCATGATCAATCAACAACCATTCCCTTCAAAAACTGAGCAATCTAAGGACAAACTTTGACAAGTTATATTTAAAAAGAACATCAACCTATATGTAAACTTAAACACTTTTCATGATCAAGATATTCCACAACTTTACATATCTTTTTAGTTAACTACCACTAAAGATTCACATGTATAACACGAATCAAAGGACTTTTGGAGATTGTAATGGTTCAAAGGCTATAGTGAGAAATATTTGGGTCATGTAGCCAAAATTCATCAAAACTATTGAAGTAGGAAGATTACTAAATAAATCATCGAGTACAAAAATTAAAATCCAATTAACTTTAGGTTCCATTAGCTATAATAAAAACTTTATTTTATAGCTTAGATTCAAGCTTTCAAACCACAAATCATATGAAGCATAAAGAATAAAAAGAAATCACTCACAATAATAAAGATGAACAATCCATTTAATAATAAGGAATGACCCTTCATAACAAATTGTCCCTTATTTATATCACATTCAAGTCACTCATTCCTTATAACTTTAGTAGGAAAGATTAACATGAATTACTTGCAAAATGAATGATTTTCCTCCTCAATAGCTTCGTTTCTTTTATTTACTTCTTTTTGCTTCTTTCTTTAAAATAAAGACAAAAACAAAGTCAAAAATACGAAGAAACTACATCAAAAATAGAGCTAATTGATAGGAAATAAAGATCACATTCCATTAATTGTAACCAACTCACATACATAAGCACCCCCACACTTATTCTCTCGTGTATCCATAAACATCAACAATCACAAATGCTCCACTAGCTTTTATGTAATATCCTATTTTCCGGAACATGCTTAGGGTTTAACCCTAGATCAAGCATTGTATGTACATGCATAACATTAACATTCATACACGAATTGATATTTGTACACATTATAAGTAAGTATATGCACTCATTTGACATGTCCCGGGGTATGAAAAATGTTAAGTAACTATGATGTGGATTATGAATTGTTATGTTTTGAATTTTGGTTTGATTGGATTCCAATTGGAATTAATTGTTATTAATTGGGAGATTGATGAATTAATATGTACAATTGGATTTTTAAAAAAATTGCCAAGTGTAGGATAAATTTATACATTAAAAATTAGGATGATTACGCCTATAATTAGGTGACATTTGGCATAGTTAATTAATTGCCAAATGAACCTATTGTAGTGTGATATGTAGACTAGTTATAATGAGACATATGGACTGATTAATTGGAGACATATGACAATTTAATGTGTGGATTAATGGCAGCATATGAAATGGGCAAGTGGATTCCATGCCTTAAGACACATGTCTTTGAAAATTGATGACACCTAACATGTTGATGAAGCAAATTCCAACAGTAACATTTCTGCTATTTCCCTCACCTCCGAAATTGCTTCAAACTTTTCTCTGTATTCTAGTTTTTACTCTAGCTAAATTGGTACACAAAATTCACACCTTAACCTCTCGCAAACCATCCAAGAAACCAGTTGTTTGTTGTCTTTTGTTTTTATCGAAACTAGCTCATCTTCACCTTGAGTTTGTGATGAATTTTGCCTGCTTGGAGGGCTAGTATAATGTGGAGTTTTGAGCTAATTGTTAGCCTAATAAGTATCCAGCAATCTGATCTTTATAGCATGCTTAGTAGTATGTGAATCATGTTTGAATTGGAATGAAATGCATGCAATGTTGGTGGTGATATGCACTGGAAATATGTTGATTAAACTTGGAAGTTTTCTATGCTTGCTCTTGGTGGATGAAAACCGGGGGATATAGATTGATTCATGGATGAATTAGGCCTAGATTTGAAGTATAATGAAGGTGGAATTATGCTAAAGAAAGATGTTAATTAAGTTTGCTTGAATCGAGAAATAACTAGGACTATATGGTAATAATGTAATAGCTTCTAGTTTGATTTTTGATGCATGAAAGAAAATGAGTTGTGAGGCATCAATTGAATAATTTTGAAATGGAATTGGATATGAGATTGATGAGGAATTAGAGTATAATTCAGGTCTAATTGAGGTATGAATAAGGTGTAAGATGCGAGTTAATTGTAACGGTGTCATTGAACAGGTTTCACTGAATAGGAATCAGTATTTTAGCCATAACTTGATCTATAGATATCCAAATAGGGTGATTTTGATTGTAAATTAAACTAAATACATATTTATACATTTTTTGTGAAGTAATATAATTTTATTTCTAACTTTAATGATTTTGAAATTTGGCTTGAAGTTGAGTTTTGGATTCTATCATTGTTTGAGAATAGTCTGTAGCATTTTGGATATAAATCTAAGAATAATGAACCAAATTGTATGAACATTAGCCCCTTAGAAATTTAAGACATATAGGAACATTTTTTCATAAGAACACATTATCTTGAAACCTCAATTTCTATGTCACAATAGCCATACAAAACTGAACCGAAACCTATCCTGGGAAAATCTGGAAAAACTAATGAAGGAATTGGATGAGGACTTTTGGATAAACCATCCCATAATTGTGGGAAGCCATACACGATCATGGAAATGACATAGCTGTAAACAAAATGTTCTTTTATGTGATTTTTGAACCAATTAAGGATAAGATTCTTAACTATGATGCATTTGGACTTGATTAAGGTTTTAAATGAACATAATTTGATGTTGGAAAAGTTGGTTAAATGAGTGATAAGTTTTGATTGATAATTGATGTTACACTTTAAGGAAGAATGTTTGATAATAATGCATCTAAGTTTGGAATGAAGGAGTGTTAAAGGAATGAAGAAATTTATATGAATGCAAATGTATTCCAAAGGATATTTATAATGCATTAAGAATGAATGAATGAGAATTGTGAATTATGTGAAATATTTGTAATACTAGAAAAGAATTAGTAAATGTTTGGTTAATAAATAGAGCATGATCAAGTCTACTTAAGGTATTAAACTAATTAACCTAAATGCAAACAAGACATATCTAAGTGACAATATGTGAATGATTATGAATTATAATTAGGGAAACATACCCGAGATAGTCATTGGGCATACATTGAGCATAGCACAAGTATGTATATGCATAAGTGAATATGTATTTGATTGATCAACTTTGTAATGTAAATTATGTATGTATTGTATCATGTATAGATGCTTAAATTGAATGTCATCATCAAGACATTGTCAGTACATCTAGACAATAGTGTATACTGGAGCGTATTGTGAGTAACATGGATGTTCTCACTAGGATTGATTTATTTATGTTTAACTTCCAATTATTGAACTATTAAGGATCTGACTATAATTATGGTATTACTGATTCTGAACAATTGATTGCCTGAGGAGTTCAATATTTAGGACTGGATTGGAAGTGTTTGTGATTTGAATGTGAATAAGGAAATTGAATGTTCAACTATTTGTTGAATGTCGGATTTAGATCCGATGAACTGTGAAAATTGAATGTGCTCATTAACTGAACTGATGATATATTATATGAACTGTTATACTCTATTACATGATGCATGTTCACATAAAGGAGCTATGATTGAAGTAGCCAACGTAAAAAGAGCTTTAAACTTAGTTATGCGCATCAGAGCCTCAAGCTCAACATTTAATGAGCCCAGTATCTAAAATGAACAGGATAGTGAAATAAGTGCTCATTCACAAAAAAATAAAAATAGAAGTGAGTCCCATATGCATCTACATTTGTACATTATGATTCTAAATTATCTGATTAAGAATCTATTTTTGAAATTGTGATGATAAAGTGATATGCTGCATTTGAGTAATTGATGTTAATGTGGTTGATTGGGATATATATAAGATCTGAAAAAAGTATATGAAATGTGCGACATTCAGTATTTCTTATTGAGATGAGGAATGTTGTGAGTTTGGTTATATGTGACATATTTATGTATTTGATGTAAGTGAGTCCATCGATGATGGTTAGCTCACTGAGTTCGCAAAACTCATTAAAATTGCAATGTTTCAGGTACGCGATAGGAGACCTAGTTCCTAAGTTACTCTAGAAGAATAATTTTGGATTAAGAAATGGCTTAAAGATTTGTCATCTGACGTTTGAGGGATAATAGGCTGTTTTATGTAGTTTACTTATGTCATGTGGAACTTTTGTATAAAAGCCTGTAAACTTTCAAATGTTTTGGTAATGTAAATATTTGATTTAATGACTACAGTGTAAATCATGTTTGCAATAGAATGAAGAGTATTTGTTGTTTTTAAGTATCGTGTTATTCTTTATGATGTCATATAAGAGAACATAATTGCTCTAACATGTCATTATCATAGGATATGTATTTGAATGTCCTCTGTGTAGCACCCCACCCTCTCGAGACAGGTACCTGATATCCTGAGTGATGTCCGAGTGCGAGTCCCACAAGGGTGGCATGCTAGAATAATCAATCGATCAGACATTTGAAACTAAGTGCAAATTTTTTTAATCGCAGCAATACAATCATCAAAAATTTCAATAGCTATTTGGGCCCGTTACAAATACAAAATACTTTTCATAATCTCATTACATTGCAAAATCATTTACAAACATTTCCAATTTGGAAATTTATTTCATACAGAAGTATTCAAATACACAAGTTACAATAATTGCGAAAGACTCGATTTGATACAAAATAAAGGAAATACTAATGCAAACGCAAACTGATCTCGACTTCTATCTTTTACTTGCATACAGTAGGTATACTCTCATTTGCCCAATAGGGTACTCTTCAAAACCTAAAAAATAATTGCAAATTTTAGGTAAGTGTTGTGAACTCAGTGAGTAACCATCATCGATGGCTCCCTCAATCACATAACGCACATCATCACTTATAAACACATAATTCACTTCTTTTCATTTACAATCACTTCAATCATTCAAACACTTATCACGTTCAGAAATCAATCAAACTATTTAAAACATATATATCGCATACATATGCAATGCTCATGAGACCCAGTTTCCATTTGTTACTTTGTTGTGGCCGAGTGCCTAAACTGTCGCATATCTATTGTGGATATCGGGCTCATTGATATCTGTCCCATATCTGTTGGGGATACCGAGCTCATTAAACGTTGAGACTGAGGCTTTGATGCATATAACTGAGCTTAAAGCTTTTTTCATGTCGGCTACTTTGGTCACAATTGCCTTTATCTTTCATGCATTCATATAGTGAAATGCATCAATCACATATGATCACTTATTCACTTTCACAAATCATCAGACCTTAGTTCGGTATTCGACATTTATGTTGAGAAACACTTTGTGATCACATTTTTATTCATATACAAATGCACATTCATAATCATTTAATACATCATAAAAGCAAACAAAAAATAAAGTAAGACCATCTAGGTCTACTAACAGTACACTCTAGATTAACATTTGCTTCCAAATTCTGGAAACGTCTGAATGCGAACTTTCATCCTGCACATCAAAATTATGCAATACACACATTAATAACTTTGCACAATTTTAAGCATTCATTTATGCACACATGTGTATATGGAATATGTACAATGCATGTTCATAACAATCCCAGGTATATTATCAAATTTCACATTTTATAACATTCTCTTCTTTTTTTTTTTTGCATCATTAGCTTTCATAATAACTCACTCCTCATTCACTTTTACTTGATACACTTTACTCCTCTTTTTGAATCACATCTTTAATCATATGAACCACTTCATCTCCATTTTACTTAGGTCTTTGGTACTTTAATACCAACAATTCACTCATTAATGTTATTCCAACATTACATGATCACACATTAATCAAACTCTCATTTCTTCTTATAACATCTCCAAAATTCTAGACCTTTAGGTCTATTTTTCATGATAAATTAGACAATGAAAATGAAGTAATTTGACAATACTCTCTCTAGAAAAATGTTCCCCATTGTCTTAAAGTTCTAATGAAACCAAGATCATTCAATTTGGTTCAGTACTCTAAATGTTATACTCCAATTGATTCAGACTGTTCATAAGATAAAATAGTATCCCATACTTAGCTTTAATTCAAAAATCTGGAATTCTAAATACAGAATTCAAATTCGATCACTTCATAAAAATTGTATCCCTATGTCACTAATTTACTCCAATTCAATAATCATTCCATTTGGAACCCTACAAATCAAGATATAATCAAAATACTGAAGCATGTTTAATGAAAAATACTCCAGTTATGAAGTTCTAGAATTGTTTATCATTTTCGTCCCAATTCAGTCATTCAATCTCTTCCAAGTGATTTCATATCGCTATGAGTTTTTTTGGAGATGAATATCAATGTGTTACGAGTCCAATGGTTCAACTCTCATGTCATTTATAGGTCGGACGAAGAAGATATAGCCAAGAGAAGCAAAGGTGTTTAGGGTGAGTTACTTCGAGCAAAGTCACCATCATGCAGACTTTTAACTCACCCATACAAAGTCATCATCATGCATAAGCACGAAAGTGACTTCCAATTTTTCCCATGCAAAGTCACCATCGTGCTTTTCCACAAGTTTGACCTCCAATTTTTTCCATGCAAAGTCACTGTCGTGCTTATGCATGAGGGTGACTTTCCTCTTCTTGCTAAAATTGTTTTTTCCGCCTCTCTTCTTCAAACCTCCATAACTTTTGATCCAGAACTCCAAAAATTGCAAACTTTCTATCAATGGAAAGATAAAAGAATGATATAAAACTTTTAAGAAGATCATTTTATCAAACTATGCTTATAGCAATACAGTTTAATCAAGGAACTTCAGATTAAACATTTACCTCTCTTTATCTTTTCTTTAATTCTAAACCAACTTCTCCAACTTATTTGATTTCATCATCTCAAGTGGATACTTCTTCAAGTATACCTAATTTCAAATCAACATCATCCATAAACATTTCATATTCCCTACTTGATCATAAACACTCAAAAAATAACACATTCTTATACACTCAAAACAGAACACAGCATATATATTCATCCAACAGTGTACTGTGCCCATTTCTCAATTTCATGTCAAATTTTGACTCTTAAAGACAGAATTAAATTTCGACTTATTTATAAAAAAATATAGTCAAACATTTTTATTTTAATCTAAACTTAAAATCATTGCATTTGAATGCCTACAAATCAAGTTATGGCTAAAATATAGATTCATGTTTAGTGAAACACTGCGTCTGTACATTTTCCAGCACCCTTCATCTCCTTTTTCATCTTAAATCCTCTCTTTTGCTTAGTCTATCTCTTCTAGCTTATATCCTCAATATTTCCACTTTATTCCTACTTATATTTCAACTCAACTCACCACAACAAATCTGAATCCATTATTGCTCATAAACATCAAAAACAGATCATTCATATACAAATATTCATCCTAGCTTCTGCACTTCTTCATTTTTTCTACATTTTCAATTTCCTACACATTCTTCATTTTCTTCTCAACTTTCAGTTTAATCATTCCTTACTCATATCCAGACATCATTTTACATCTATTTCCTATCTCTAAACTCCTTAGAGTTCATTTCTTAAAACATCCGAAATATTCACATATAACAGTGAAGACATCAACAAAAACAAAGAATACATCAACTTTTTTCCAAAATTTTCTGCACTAATTTATGCATGGTTTCACTAATCTTTCATCTCAAAAGTCATTTCTATAATATCTTAAAACATAATAATCATTAAATATGCAGAATAATACCTAAAGTCCATACTCATGTTTCAGCAAAATACTCATCCTCATTGTATAAACACTTATTATTAACTAACATGATGCATGATTTATTTTACATATCATGCAAACCCACACGGTACTTACTTATTTAAACTCCAACCCTTCAAAATCACTTGGACCTAAGCTTTCCAATATCACATGATCATCCACAGCCCAAGGTGGTAGGGTTAGATATTTCGGTGACAGTGAAGAAGAAAACAAAATGAGATAGAAATTGAAAAGTGAGAGTACGACTTGTGCTGTGAGGGCGAGAGATTTCTGAAAGTAATGAAACTTCCAGAAGATGAAGAAAGTCATAGAGAAGATATTTTAAGACAAGAACAATGTCTTGGTCTTTCAAATTACAAGACCTATGGCTTAAGACTTGGACACTTGTCCAATTTCTAAAGCTTTAACTAGTGTCTCATTTAACTAGTTCAATCTTCTCCAAATTTTACTCCAATTGCCCCTAAATTTTTAATATCATTTTCTTAAAAATTCTAAAGTCATCTCCAAAATTTTTCAATATTATTTTACTCTTATTTCTACTACCATCCATTAATTAACTAGCCACATGGCATCTTTTTAGTCCAATAATACCCATAATTTCAGAAAATTCTCCTAAAATTTACAAAAAATTCTAAATCACTAAATACACTCTCTCCAAATTAGTTTTCAACATATAAAAATCACATTTCTCAATAATATCGCATCACAATTTAATTATACCCGAAAATTGTCAATGAATGCATGTATAGTCATTTTTATGTGTGCAAAAATTCAAATTCACATGCATGTATGCTATAATATGCATGAGCATGAGATGCATTTTTCTAAATCTCTCATTGATCTTTCATGTACCATATTTTAGGGTTCTAACCCTCAATCTAGGAACGGGATTTTACATTGTTTTATTAAATTATAGTGATGCTTCTTATGAAGCCTTCAATAAAATAAGGAAAATTAAGGACAACATTCTTCTAACATAACAGTTTATTAAGAACTATAATAGAAAAGAATTAAGGAAGGATTCTGCTACACGCTTACGATTTTCTATAAGTTTTTACTAAATGGCTAAGGGAATGCATCTCCTTTTCCATATTATCTGTGATGATCAATAGGAGTCCTACCAAGTTCTTTACGATAGCTAAAGGTCTCATACAAGGGGGTCCCCTATCCCCCTATCTCTTCATCCTTTATATGGAAACTCTTAATTTAATCATCAAACAAGAAGTGAATCATAACTCCAAATTTAGGCATCATTTAAAATGTAAAAAGAATGGTTCAACTAACCTTTTTTTTTTTTTTTTGCAAATGACCATCTCTTATTTTGTAGGGACAATCTAGACTCCATTTAAACATTTGTGAGGGAATTTGATAAATTAAAATTCTTTTCATACTGTAGATCAACTTAAACAAAAGTCACTTCCTCATCTCTAAAAGTGCCAACACACTAGAACCACTCATTGCACAAGATACTAGAATGCAATCTAAATGTCCTCCACTCACATATGTGGGACTTCCTGTAACAACAAAAAGACTCAACTTTGTAAACTGCTCACTTATAATTTAAAGAATTCAGAAAAGAATTAACTCTTTGGTGAACAAATCTCTGTCTTGTATGGGCAAGTTACAACTTATAAAGTTAGCGCTCAACTCTCTGTATATATATTGGAACTCCTAAATATTCCTATCCCATAGCAACATCAAAGCTATAGAAATATTGCTAAAACACTTCCTATGGAGTCATCCAGATGGTACAAAAGGAGATGCTAAGGTGAGATGGACTAACATATGCCTTCCCAACTATGAAGGTGGACTAAACATTTCATTAATCAAGACTATAAACCAGACATCAATTCTCAAAATATTTTGGTGGATATTGATTGAAAAAAGCTTACTATAGATCAAATGGTTATATTTTCTCAAAGGTAGATGTATATGGGAAATCAGAAAGAACACCTCACACTCACACTTCTAAAACCAGTTACTTAAACTGATATACATAGTATAAGATGATGTTATAAGTATATTTAGGAATGGCAGGGTAATCACACTTTGGTTTGATAAACTGTCAAGGCAAGGATGACTCTTGCAGTCTCTTTACACAGTAAAGATTTTATTCATCTCTTCTCTCCACACCAGGCTTAACTCAGTGACTAATGAAAACTTTTGGCAGTTCCCTCATATACTAAGACATTTACAGCCCATATACCACCCTAACCCAAACTCTCTAGATATATTTTATTGGAAAGGCCATCCTATCCATACATTAACCAACAAAACAACAAAAAAATTCTTGAGAAGAAGATGCTCTAAGGTTGACTGGCACATAATTGTATAGATCAAGGATTTTAACACTAAGAATTTCCTTTATTCTATGGCTTGTAATTCAAAACAAGCCCAAGACCTCTGATAAACTACATTATCTGTAAGATGATAAAACTTGTCCTATATGGCAATTACTGGTAGAAACAAGAGACCATATTCTCTTTATATGTCCTTTTAACAATAATATATTGGAGTATGTCATAAGGAAATACCTATGGCTTGATCCAGGGAACTCCTTTACTAATATTACATATAGATTGTCCAATCAAACAACTTACTTAAAACTTGATATATCGATCTACATCCTTGCTTTGTTGGAGTTATGTAAATATAGTGCCATGGAAAGCAAGTGTATTTATATGTAACTTTATCTTCTTCAGTTACAATTTTGTAATGAAAATATTTATTATTAATAAAACAAAAGAGTTTGGTTTTA
>JAOQMP010000001.1:14578915-14590667 GCA_027563575.1 Erythroxylum pedicellare
ATCCATGTTTTATTATGAACCCATCCTCATTTTATGAACATTTAATTTTTTAACTATCATTAAAACATGTTTCATTCATCAATTCAGGAAGAGTGATGTTTATACTTACTTGTTTAGCTTCAAAATCTTCAAACTCTTCAAGATATCTCTAAATTCTAGTTTTCTTCTCTCACACGTGCATCACCATTCAAGGGTGGTAGGGTTAGGTCTTTAGTAAGAAATGAAGAAAACGAGAAAATGAAACTAGTATCATGAGTGACAGGAGAAACACCACAATATGGTCTTCCATTTAACAATTTCGTGACTTAACGAGTGGTGTGGCAAATGACACCACATGTCACTCTCTCAAGGTCTCTTCTTGGTCTTTAATTAACTAGTCCATTTATATCTAATTTTTAACCCAATTTTCTTCCAAATTTTTAATGACACTTGTCATTAAATCTTAATGTCAAATTTTAAAATTTCAATTGCCATTTGCCTCTTATTTCTACAACCATTCATCAATTTACTTGCCACTTGACATTTTTCCTAGTCCAGTAATACCCAACATTTTTTGAAAATTTCTCCTAAAATTCACCAAAATTCTAATCCAACTATTTATACTCCTCCTATTCGGTTTTCAATACAAATAATTTACAATTCTCAATAAAAGCACATTAATAATCAATTATACCCGAAAAATGTCAATAAGTGCATGTACGGTCATTTTAATGTGTGCAAAAATTCAAATTCATATGTGTACATGCTAACAATATACATGAGCATAAAAATGCATTTTTTTCCTTAATCTGTCATTGATCTCACATGTACCATATTTTAGGGTTCTAACCCTTAGTATAGGAACGGGATGTTACACTCTGGATGTTCTGGTATATACTCTATGGTAGTGGGGCGTTACAATTTAGACTTAGGTAAGACATATTTTTAAGTTAAAGGCTCATAATACGGTTAATACAAAATGAAAAGGCTAATTCAAGGGGCTTCACAATAGGATAAATCATTTCATTAGATAAGCTATTTGGCTAATGTAGCTTACAAAATAAAGAAGACCTATATCATTTATATGTTAACGCATTAATAAAAATGTGGTTTCAAATATAAAATCAAAGCAAAGTAAATATATACATGTCATGAAGGTCACAATTGAACAAAAGACAATGAGACTAATATAAATGAGACAATGAGACTAATATAGATATGTTAGTCTAAGATATTCAAAATCTCACAAACTTATATCTACCTACTACCCACTATGCTTTTGAAAGAAACGTACTCTAACCAACCATAGAGTAAAAGTAAATACCCAAGTTGCCATGAAAATTTTTAGTTAATTCAACTCTTTAATTATAACTGTATAATCTCATAAGCAATAGGAAAAGAGAGAATATTTGTTCTTTTTTTAACCTATAAAAAAGAACTTAAAAATACACATTAAAACCAAATTCACCTTCCCACATTTAAATCCCAAATTGTCCCTAATGTAACATTAAATGTAAGGGATGAAGCATTCAATAAGAAAATTCCAAAAATGTAAAAGAAAAGGAAGAAACTTTCTTTAGGTTGTCTCCTAAATAGTTTTTATTTACTATTGTTGGCTTAACTTTATACTTTCTTTATCATGTGAAAATTTTTAATTTTCAAATTTCACCACTTTAAAATTCTCCACTTAATATTCTTCATAAAAAAGGTTTAAGCATTGATCATTCATCTTAAATATCTTCCATATTTTTGGACCTGAATTTATATTGTACTATATGGAGAAACGTTAGAAACTACAAAAGGACCGACCTAATGAGAACGTAACTTGTTTGGAAACAATTTAAGTCTATATTTTTAAACTATGTTAAGAATATCATAGATGTCTTTATAGATGATTTACAGTTAATAAAGACTCATCTAATAATTGTTTATATAATCTTACACTTTTTTATAAAAAAAAGATGCATAAAAATTAAATTTAGATTAAATTTTAAAAATGCCACTTTACAATTAAACTACTCATAGTTCTAGGCTATGTTGTTTCATTTTGGGGGAGTTAGGTAGATAAAGCTAAAGTTGATATTATACAATCTTTACCTTATCTAACTAGTGTGTAGGGAATTCGTTCTTTTCTTAGACCTGTTAACTTTTTCTAAAGATTCATCTAAGACTTCTCTAAGATAACATTGCCCTTATATCTATTGCTACAAAAGAACGAGACTTTCGCGTTTAATGAGGCACGTAAAAAGGTATTTTCTAAGATAAAAGACCTATTGACCTTGGCCCCAATTATACAACCACCTAATTGGAGTGCTTTTTCAAGATGATGTATAATGTAAATAATTATGCAATAAGAGTAATTTTCATTCAAACGATTGGAAAAAGACCTCATGTCATTTATTATGCTTCTATCACTTTAAATGATGCCCACGGAAATTATTCCATGATTGAAAATAAAAAATTTTAATTGGAAAAGTTTTGTTCTTATTTGATTGGTACTAAAGTCATTTTTTTCTTCTGATCATGTAGCTCTTCTTCATTTCATGAGGAAGAAAAATAATGAATTTGATTTAAAATCAAAGAAAAAAGTGAAACATAAAATTATATCCCTAATCAGTTAATATCATCCTATATAGAGGATGAACTACATCTGTGAGAAACATTTCCTATCGAGCAAGTATTGTAAATATGTACACAAATATAGTCAATTATTTGGTTACTAGCATGCATGTCACATTCTAATTTTTCTAAGGTTCAATATGATAAGATTAAGAGTGAAGCCAAGTACTATGTGTAGGATGATTCCTACTTATGAGAACATAATGACAACAAGTGATTAGAAGGTGCATTTATTAAAGCAAAATTAATTTTATTATCGTGTTTTACCATTTGTTATGCTTGTGTAGGTCATTTAGAGCTAAAAGGATAATGAGAGAAGTGTTAGAATGTGGTTTTCATTATTCTAATTTATTTTGAGACTCATATTCCTTTTGTAAATCATATGATAATTGTTAAAGACGTGTAATATCTCACAAAGGAATGAGATGCCATAAAACCCTAGATCATTTTATAAAATTTTTTATGTTTAGGGCGTCAATTTCATGAGACTATTTCCTATATCTGTTGTTCATGTATATATTTTACTAATTGTCAAATATGTCTTGAAATAGGTAGAATTTAAAGCCACTAGGATTGATAATTCTAAAGTTGTTACAGTTTTTATCAAGTCTAAATTCTTCTCTAGGTTTGGAATTCTAAAATTCCTAATCAGTAACCACAAAACTCATTTTTGCAATAGAACTATAAAGGCTTTACTAAGAAAGTATAATGTGACTCCCAATTCGTCTACTACTTATCATCCATAAATTAGTATACAAGTAGAAATATCTGATTAATAAATCAAATCCATCAATAAAAAGATGGTAAATCCTAATGGAAAAGATTGGAGTTTGTGTTTAGATGATACCTTATGGACATAAAGAAATTCCTATAATATATCCATTATATGTTACCTTATTGGTTGCTATTTGGGAAGCCAAATCACCAATTAGTGAAACTAGAACACAAAACCTATTAGGCCATTAAAAGTTTTAATATAAAAATGGATATTCATGAAGTTGAAATTGAAACAAAATTGGAGGAAATTTGTAATGATGCATGTGAGAATAAAAGGATTTAGAAGGAAAAAACAAAGGCCTTTCATTCATTTTTGGCTAAGTTATACTCCCATTAGGTTGGGCCTTTAATTATTACCAACATTTTTTTAATAAATATTACCAACATTTTTTCACTTGGTTTAGTTGAAATTCAAAGTTTAGCAACAACTAATATAGTCAAAGTGAATGGGAATCAACTTAAAGCTTTCTATAAATGTTTTCAATTGGAAATGTAATTGAATTAAAAAATGAGGATCCAATTATCGCCAAATTAAGGAGGATGAATGGAATCGAGCTAATAATTAAAAAAAGGTGTCGTTTAAGAGGCAACCCAAAAAATTATGTTTAATTTTCTATTTCCTCATATTTTTTCATTTTATCATATTTATGGTTATTATTTATGTTTTAATAGCTCTTCCTTACATTTGAGTTTTATATTGAGATAATTTAAGGCTAAAATCTAGGGGAAGAATTGCTTTATGATGTCTTGAACATTAAAGTTCTCTTTTATTTTTTTTTCCAAATTGATACAAATTGTATGCATGTTATTAGGTTAAACCAGTTGAATATAAAAGCGGCATGTATTGAATGGTTAAATTAATTTGAGGCATGAATTTTAATTAAAGTTTATAGTTGTGATGAAAAGGAAAGCATATAAATTTTTGGTAAATTACTTAACCCTATGAGCTTTTAGGCATATGATTTCGTTGATTTCCAACATCTGACTCATGTTTGTAAAATAAATAAAGCAATTTATGGTCTTCATCAAGCTCAAAAGGCATGGTATAATGAACTTTGTTTCTTTCTAATTAGCTATGGCTTCATCAATTTTAAGAGTGGCACTTATCTTTTTATCTACAATATGGGCATATATACTATATACTTATGTGTGGATTATATTATACTCATCGATAACAATTTTTAAAGCTATATGAGTTCACTACTCATCTTTTGAATCAATTCTCTCTTACTTAGCTCGGCTAGCTCAATTGCTTCTTAAGTATTGAAACCACTAAGTATTCTAAAAGGTTATTTCTATCTTAACAATAGTATATCATCAACCTTTTCCAATGCATTAGAATACATACAGCCAGTAAGATCAACACTCCATTTCCCCTATCTATAATGCTTAAGCTTGACAACGGGTCTTCCATAAACAATCATATTATCAACAAGTACTTAGCCCTCTTCAATACCTTTCACTCATAAAACCTGATATTAGTTATGATGATAATAAACTAGTCCAGATCATGCACAAACCAACTTTTACATATTAGCTTGCTATAAAAAGAATCCTTTGAAGAGTACGAGCTGAATGAGATAAGAGAAATTTACTATATAATATCAAAGGAACATCTTGTTATAGTAAATTTCTCTTATCTCATTCATCTCGTACTCATCGTGCCTTTGCTAATGCTAATTAGGGTTGTAATGCAGTTACAAATCACTTTATCTCTACTTATGTTATTCTTCTTGGCTCTAGCCTTTTTAGATAGAGTTCTAAGAGACAATCCTCTATCGCCCTCTCATCTATTAAAGTTGAATATCATGTCATTTCATTTACTACCACTAAATTCAACTTGTTAACTATTTTGATAAAAGAAATTATTTATCTCATATTTGAAACCTTGCATAATTTATTGTGATAACATTATAGAAACTTGCTTATGTTCTTTATCGTGATATCTTTCCCTATGTTATTTTTCTTATCTCTAACCCTATTAATTGAAGTTCTAAGAAACAATTCGCTATCACTTATCATCTATTGAAGTTGAATGCCATAACATTGCATTCATTACTGCAAAATTCAAGTTGTTAACTAACTTGATGAAAGAACTTGCTTATCTCAAATATGAAACCTCCTATAATTTACTATGACAACATTAAAGCAATTTACTTATGTTCTAACCTTATGTTTCACTTGCACATGAAGCTTATTGCTATTGATTTTCGCATTGTTTGTGACCAAGTGACTTGCAAACAACTCCATATATATACTACAAATCAATTAGCTAACTCTCTCACTAAACCCCTTTCTCTATAATAGTTCCTTATTTGTCGTTCCAATATAAATGTCCTTCCCAGATAATTATGCATGTGGGGGCATAATAAAGATTAATTATGTATTGTAACTATTCCACGATCTTGGTTATATAAATTATACAGATTTATATAATTCAGTTACAAACACAAATATGTATACATACGTAAATCATCTTGAAAATAAACACAACAAAAACTTCCAAATCTTCTTTAATAATTCAGTAATGGAAATCTAAGGATCTATGCTTATAAATTTATTCTAAATAACACCTTATAATTTTGTTTATGCATTGATTCTTTTCCTTTAGATGCATTCCTATAACGCAATTTGTCCAATAAATTGGATCTTATTGAAAATTGCATACATTATGTTATCTTTATCACAGTTATATGTTTATATGTTTGTTATTAGTATAAGTGATGATTCCCTATATACACGTTAAACTTTTTAATATTTTATTTAAAGGAGTATTTTTCACATATTTATAATTATCTTGTAATAGTATTCAATGTTAGCTTCATTTTATGAATATATCATAAGAAGTAGCTTTTGTCCTTAAAAATCTAAACTTATAATTGTAATATGAGAATTATTAGGAAAAAGCTAAGTCCCTTTTTTAGATTGATTTAAGGGATTCTCATGAATGTACTTATCTAAGTATCAAATTGGGTGAGAGTTATTTTTTAAAACTCAAACTCAGTCTAAAATCTAATTAAACTTGGCTCGATCTCGAATTTGATCAGCTTTCCAATAACTCGAAGGCCAATTAGATCTAAACAACTTAGAGTAAGCTTATGTCCATTAGGCTTTAATTAGATCCAATTAGGATAGGCCAAGCCTAGTTAACTTGGGTTAAGTTTAAAAATCTAACACATTTTTAAAATATCAAATGATCCTAAGCCCATTTAGGCTAGATAAGCCCTAAAGTCCAAACTTTTTAAAAAAATGTTAAATATTTCAAAGCCCAATTAGGTAAGCAAGTCCAAAGGCTCAACTCTTTAAAAGTTTTGTGATTAAAGTAATGAACAAAATACTCTATTTATAGAGTTACTTTCCTCCTTTGTCTTTTCACTTTCAAGTATTTTAGTCATTGTGTCATTCACAAATCTCCCAAAAGGATTTGACTTTTAACTTAACTTTGCTTAATTATGCTTTAGACCTCTTATTCTAAACGTGCTTTATTATTAAAAGAACATAACCATTAAGAATATAGCAACATTATTCTTAATATAGTTAGGTTTAAAGTTGGATCAGATTGTAGAGCTCAGGCTTAAACTAGTTTGAAACTCGAAAATTTTGTAAATCAAAGTTTGAACTTATTATGAAGTCCAATGAATTCTAACTAAACTTATTGATTTTGGGTTGAATTGATGGACCTCTAATTGTTTTGTCATCCCTAATTAGAAACTTGTAGATTTTTTCTGTTTGCGTAAATGTCACAACAATTAATTGTTTGTGTTGGGTTCTTAGCCTTCAAATGGCTTGTATCCTTAGCATTTCCTCTAAGATTTATGATTATGTTAGTAAATATGTATTTTTATATAACTAGACACAGATGAAATTATGTATAAATAACGACAAAATGTAGAACTAGGAATATATCATAGAAAGTACTTCGTATCCTTGAAGTAGAATTGTAACATAACAATTAAATCAAAATTATTTAATTAAACCACAACCTTGGCACTAGTCACACCCCAATGTTGGCAACAAAGCATTTTCCAGGGTCAACTATTAGCATTGATACACTTTCTTAAAAGAACTACGATCAGTTGTTACTGATGCCAAATTTCTCAGTTACTATAGTTTTAGATACGTCCACGGAGGAGTTAGTTACAATTTACTTCCAAATAATGTTAACAGATTAGGTACAGGCTGGAAGGAGTGAGCATTAGAACATTTGTTTAGTTATGCACAGTTTGTTTCTATAAGTTTTTGTACTCTTTAAAGGTCCTACACTCCGTGAGACCTGAATATTAAGGGGCACAAGAGTACGTCCCCTCATCTCCATTTGTTGGCACAACGTTCCAAGTTATTGGAATTCTGCTCCTTGAGTAGTTCTGACTATCAATGCACACAAAACTTGCCAGAGTAAAAGAGCACCAATAACATAAAGAGTAAAGGTGTGGAAAAGATTACTCTCAACTCTCCATTGTCCCAACATTAGTCTTCTTTCTACCAAGAACAAAGCAAATGGAATGAAGGTTATATACAGAATAAAGAATAACATAAAAGGAAACCAGAAGCTTTCCATCCTCTAAAACTAAAAGAAACTCTGCACATGGGCTCTCGATAGTTTCATCCAAATGTGCCTACCGTACCAAACTCATTCTCTCCTCTGTCACTTGCGTGTACCGTGGAGAGCACTCTCATGGAACATCGTCTAGCTTATGTATGAGAAGCTTAACTGCAATCATTTCCACAATCTAAATAGGCTTTTGACCAGAGAGTGTGCTGTATATTTGTACAACTGCAATCTGGAAAAGCCTAAACCAATTTATCAGAAAAGTAAGAAACCGACGCTGCAACTGGAGTAGCTGTAGTGACTCGAAGCCCAACCTTCATTGTGGTAGGTTATTAACTGCAAACAGCCTCAACAGCTAGTTTTTTCATGACATTTGGGCATGGATCTCCTTCAAACATTTCGGGTGCAACAGTTACTGAGCATGAGTTCTGCCCGACACAAAGCTGCAAAATGAAAAGTTACATTAGTGTCTGATCAGAAGCAAAGGGGAAAATAACCATTCAGGATCATGAACATTGAATTCAGTTATAGGACTACGAAAAGGCAGTTACACACACTGAGACAAAGCAAACTGTAGCATACCCTGTTAAAAGCATCATATGAATGGAAAGCATGACAGTTCCCTTGACGGTAGTTTCCACAAGTCCCTTCTGGTGTGCCAAAGCTTGCAAACTTAATGGAAGAAATTTTCTGCCCAGGGCCACAAGACAAATGGACCTTAGGCCTCAAAGGTTTATTCACCTTACCTGAGGCTTGCATCTCATAATTCATCAAAGTTGGCTGCCACTCATAAATATCAGCACATACACTGTCTACTTCTCTCCTTAGCAAGGAAATTCCATTAGGATCTCCACCCCATTCTTCAAACACAATTAACAAGTTTCCTGTTGGGTTTAGCCATGATCGAGGAACATGATACCTGAAAGGTTGAATATTTTTTCTTTATGTGTTAAATTTTCAATGGACTCTTCATGTGATTAATGGGAACTGAAAAGGCTACTTAATACTTCATTACCATCTTTGGGAAGCTTCCTCACAATTCCTCAAGCATTTCGTCTCACTAAATGTTCCAGCATAGTTGCATTCACCACAACTTCCGGAGGCTTTATTTGCAGGCCAATAACGTCCAACACTTTGTCCATTTATCCACACCTGTCCTTTGCCCATACTAGCCATGTCTAATGCCAATGGGGAATTTCCAGCTGGATCGTTGAAGGTAGTCTGTGAAAGATGGCATAAAAATATTACTCCAAGACTTGTTATCATTTAACATACTACTGATCATCGAGAAATTTTAAATGGAAGTCGAATGGTACTTCTTTCAGGTACTGGTTTGACTAAAAGGTATCACATTATCAGAGCCACAATCCACTTGTAATTAAAACAAGGGGAAAATTTTCAAACTAACTCAATAACTTGGTCCATAAACGACAAACAAGGATTGCCAAGAAAATTTGATAGAGTGCAACGCTGGGAAGCACATATATTTCATTGTTTATGAAGTTGACAAGAAACGGTCAAGGGGGGTTTCAGATACTCACTTTGTACCACATCAGTGGCTGTCTTCTTGAAACTAAAGCCCCTTGTGCCCACTCAACCGAGGAACTCCCGCTGAGTGAATGAAGGCTTAATGCCTCTCCTTTAAGACCAATCTGATTGGAAATGTAAAAACAAATGAACCTCAGCATAGCTGATGAAAAAAGAAAGTACATGGTGAATTTTAGATGAGAAACCTTGTATGTCCACTTCTGCCAAGACAAGTCCCTCCTTCCCTCGTTGAGACCATTCAATGACACTGGGCCAAGGACACCAGTACTCCATGTCTCAAAATGTGGACCAACGTTCTGGATTAAGTATCATCAACAGCGGATAAATGCACAGGTAAAACCAATGCGGCCTCTCCATGTTAATTAGTGCAAACATGCATGTATATATATGTGTATGAAAGAGAGACACAAACCGGAAGACCAACAGCAACACTCAGAAGAGAAATTCTATTGATACCGGCTCTCATTTTCACACCCTGACTAAAGGTCAATTTTGGGAATTCCAAGCTTCCATAAGCAGTTCCTGCTCAGATTGAGAAAATATATCCGAACTTAATTTGGTTTATCAGGTTAAGACTGCTAGCAATATGTTGTATTGTACTCGGACAGAAGAAAGTATTGCCTTCTTGCAGATGCAGAAATATATGGCACTTCGATGTGGATAGAAAACTTTTCAAACTGATAACATGAGAACATTCTAAGTTGGCGTTAACATTTTTCTATTTCCTTCTCTTCTTTCATTCTTTTCTCTTTTTAATTGCAAACAGAATCCTAAAACAAAACTATGTGTACCTGATCGTTGACCATTGACAAAAACATGCAAAGCATGGCCTGCTGATAAAACAGTAAGAAAAGGATCCTTCCCCGTTTTCAAGAATCCTTCATTTGAGTGAATGTTCACACTGCAGATCCAAATTAAAAATGTCTAAAAACATAAATGCCAGAAGATGAAAAGATCAAGGACTAATCCAAAAGAATAGAAGAACAAGCTAAGTTGTATGATACTCACTCAGTCATGTACCATAAATAATCTGAACCGTCTCTGGTGGTATTTAATTGCTCCAACAACCCAGTCATCGTGAAGGTCTTATCACCATCAGAGCCAGGGTCTTCGTTGTACGCCTGCCAAGAGAGTCCTCCATGCACAGGAACGGGAGTCATCTTCATGTTTGCAACTTGAGCACCAACCTGTCCAGAACATGCACATCAACATTGTCAAAAATAAAAAACAAGAACTCTTTCAATTTTCAGGGAAAGAAAATATCATACGTTGCGGAAAACTATAGTAATAAAATGTTGAAAATGGGAATTGTTTTGATCTTTTCAGGAAGAAATCCTCACCCTTGCAGTGTTGTAAACAGTGTTTTTGCAGTCTGGAAGAATACTGATAGACCAGGGAGGTAGGTTGTAATGCATGTTACCAAAAGCTACTTTTGCAAATGACATCTGGTTGTAATTTGCAAGGAATGCAGAACAAGCTCCAGATTTTGATTTGAACACATGAGCCTATACAATATTGATGAAACACAAGGGAAGGTTAGCACCACTTTAAATTAAGACCACTTTAGAAAGAATACCAGTAAAGGTCACCTCTTCATAGTTTCCCAATTTTATCACGGCTGCATCTCCAGAGACTAGAGCTGGTTCAGCAAGTTTAATTGCTCTATGTAGATCTTTCAGATGGCCCCATTTAGGCTGCCTTAAAAGTCCTGCGTGCATGAAGTAGGACTAAACTTCAGAATTATGCAGAAGGAATTTAAAACGCACTCCAGATCAGGACTACTAAATAGTCGCAAGAGTATCATTAAATGGAGGCAGTGTCAGTTTGTTATTGAGAAGAGACATCTTATTTCATAACGATATCAGCATTCTTGCAGAAAAGAATTAAGTACGGTGACAAAGATATTTCTTTCCACGAACATGTACTAAACACGTACTTATTTTCCAACTCTGAGAAAGGAAAATTTAGTTTCCAACTGAGGGAAGGACCAACCAAATAACGAGATACGCATGCGTCCAAATGTTCTATAAATGTTTTAAACTTTGAACCATCAATATCTCACAAAAGCCTAAAAGGACATATGGCTTTTTGATAATGAAGCTGATACGTAATCAGCTCTTGCCTATAACATCTCAGGCTGTTACAGAGGAAAATGAAGAAGACGAAGATGGTGACGGAGCTGAGGCGTCTTCAGTTTTCCGTTAGAGAGTAATACGAAAACGCAACGTTTAAATAAATGTCCACCATTGTTAGCATATAGACTAATCTACGATATCGTAT
>JAOQMP010000001.1:14590767-14608792 GCA_027563575.1 Erythroxylum pedicellare
TGTCTTGTGTATTTCTTTGTGGGTATGTTGGTGTATTAGGGGATTGGATGAGAGGAAAAATTGTGTAATTGTAAGAATTTTTCACATAGTGGATTTTCTTCTCAGTGCCCATGATTTTTCTCCGGTTTGGGAGTTTCCACGTAAATTCTCTTATGTTTTTTTCTGATATTTTTGTTTATCAAATATTCTTGCGTGTGACTTCAAGAGGTATAAACTCCCAACAGTATTTAGGCGGGTTATAACGATTGCAAAGATATGTCAAAATTGAATGAGATTTGTTTCCCTTCTCTCTCTTCATGTGCTTCTTCTCTCTCTTACAATCTTCTGAACCTTCCCTCGCTCAACTCCGTTACGAAATTCTTCTATTCAACTCTTTTTCTCCTAACAAATTGGTATCAGAGCAACGCGATCCTGCTACTCGATCATGGTCGAAGGCACAAGGAATGCAGAACTACGTAAGATGGAGGACAATCTTAAAGGATTGATGGAAAGGATGTTTTCCAATATGAACAGTAGAACAGAGAAGGTGGAGAAGGAAATGTCGGAGTTAAGGAACCTTATGCTACAAACGCTACAGAGAATTGGAGGGGACGCCGGTTCCACAGACCCCACATTGCAGAGTAGCTCAGAGAAAGTGACGGAAGAAGGAAGACCACTGCCGGCGAGGATGACTCTAATAGACTTCCCACTGTTTGATAGCGACAACGTAAAATTATGGTTGTATCTATGTGAGTAGTATTTTTCCCTGGATCACACGCCAGAAGACACAAGGGTGAACGTTGCAATTCTTCATATGGATGAGAAGGCGCAAGAATGGTATAGGTTGTACGTCCGGAATCGTAACAAAGTTGGAACAATAGACTGGGAAGAGTTTATTAATGCCTTGAAACAGCGTTTCGACGCAGAGATTTTTGATGACCTAGTAGGAGAATTCAAAGACTTAAGGCAAGAGGGGACAGTCCTGGAGTACTACGCCTCATTTGATCATCATTCAAATCGGTTGTCACTACCAGAAGACTATTTGATAGGGTTCTTCATTAAAGGACTTCGGCCCAAAATAGGAGTTACTGTTAAATTGCACGAACCTTCTTCCCTGCATCAGGCGTATACGTTAGCAAGGAAGCAAGAAGCTATTCTGGCATCAGCTAGTCACACTCTGTTCAATCGGAACCATTCCACAAGGAACATGAGCAACAATGTTTTACCTAATGTTCACTCTAGAGGCCCATCTTCTCCTAACATACCTAGGAACTCAAGCTCCATCGGGTTACTGCCTACTCCAGTAGCCACGCCTCGATCGTCTTCCCAATCTAGAACAATCAAACCACACAAACCAATTAGCAGTAAGGATTTTGATGAGAACAGAGCTAAGGGGTTATGCTTCTGGTGAGACGAAAAATACACGGTGGGTCACAACTGCAGGAAAAGGCAACTACAATTCTATTTGGTGTCGGAGGAAGAGACGGGAGTTAAAACTACGCAGGTTGTACTGGAAGAGGAACAAACAGAGGGTTATTCCGAGCAAGATGACGCCCCTTTAGTCTCCATGCAAGCAATGTTGGGCTGTGTAGAGAACACGGTGCTAAAACAAATGAGGGTGATAGGCATATATCAGAGGCGACAGATACAAATTTTGATCGACAACGGCAGTACCCACAATTTCGTGGACTCCTCAGTAGTTAAAAGAGGTGGTTGCACCCTAGAAGACATTAAGCCCATATATATAACAGTTGGGGGCGGGTTACAGTTGAAATGCTCCTAACGTTGCCGGAACTTTGCATGGTCCACGCAAGGTGCTCAGTTCACCATGGATGCCCTAGTTTTGTCACTGGGAGGTTGTGACGTGGTTTTAAGGGTTCAGTGGCTGATTGGTTTGAATGACGTCTTGTGCAATTTCTGAGAGAGAACCATGACATTCCATTGGGAAGGTGAAGTGATGACTATTTACGGAAATCCAAAGGGGAAATTACGAGTTCTATCAAGCAGGGATTTTGAAAAACTCTTGCGTGGGCCGTCGGAGGGTCAATTATTTATGTTACGACTAACAACGCCCCTCGAGTTCCAACTGCAACAGATGAGTTTAGGGAATGAACAATGGAGCGCAGTAGATGAAATCAACGTAATTCTGTTAGATTATGCAGAATTATTTGGGGATCCTACGCAACTGCCTCCAGATCGTAAACATAATCACCAAATTATCCTGAAGGAAGGGGTGGAAGCCATTAATGTACGTCCTTACAGATATTCAAAGGTACAGAAGGATGTCATCGAGAAAACTGGAAGTGACCTAATGAAACAAGGGTTCATACAGCATAGCTTCGGACCTTTTGCTTTGCCAATGGTGTTAGTAAAAAAAAAGGACGATACCTGGCGTATGTGCGTCGACTACAGAGAACTCAACGAAAACACAGTTAAGGATAAGTTCCTGATTCCGTTAATTGAAGAGTTGTTGGATGAGCTTCAAGGCGCGAGCTGGTTTACCAAGCTCAATTTGCGCTTCGGGTTCCACCAGATCAGGATGAAGCCAGAGGATATCCCTAAGACGGCGTTTTGGACGCATGAGGGTCATTACGAATTTATGGTTATGCCCTTCGGCCTAACAAATGCTCCCTCGACGTTCCAAAGGTTAATGAATGAAGTTTTCCGGCCATTTCTACGCCAGTTCATATTGGTTTTCTTCGACGATATACTAATCTACAGCCCATCCTTGCAAACACACGTGGAGCACATTTCGGTAGCTATGAGGACGTTGAAGGAGAATCAGTTGTTTCTGAATGGGAACAAATGCACTTTCGGGGCACGCCAAATTGAATATCTGGGTTACACGATTTTGGAGGTGGGAGTTGCTACAGATAATCGAAAGGTGAAGACGATAGTGGATTGGCCCGACCCGAAAGGGATCACGGAGCTCCGTGGGTTCTTGGGAATCACCGGATATTACAGACGTTTCATCAAAATCTACGGCTTAATAGCCAAGCCCTTGACGGAATTATTAAAAAAGGAGAGGATATCTAACTGGGTTTGGCTACAGGGGGAGAAAACTGCCTTCGAGGTGCTGAAGAGAGCGATCACTGAAGCTCCGGTTTTGGTCTTACAGGATTTCTCCAAAACCTTCGTAGTAGAAGCAGATGCAAGCGAGCATGGGATTGGCGCGGTGCTACAACAGGAAGGCCGTCCAATTGCCTTCCTCAGCAAATCACTAGCTCCACGATACCACGGTTTATCTACATATGAAAAGGAGTTCTTAGCCATCATCAAGGCTGTCAGGTATTGGCAACACTATCTGAATTATAAACAATTTGTTGTTAAAACAGATCATCGGAGTCTCAAATACTTGCTGGAGCAGCGCCTATCAACCCCATTTCAACAATCCTGGCTTCCCAAATTACTGGGGTATGATTTCGTAGTTCAGTACCGTAGCGGGAAGGAAAATGTTGTCGCCGATGCTCTATCTTGGTTAACAAGCTCGGAGATGTTAATATTCACCGTGACACAAATCCAGGGCGAGAGCGACTTGGTAGAGGCAATAAAAAAGAGTTGGGAGGAGGATCAAGCAATTTTGGATATCAAGAAGCAATTGGAGGCGGGACAGAGGACAACTGAGGCATATGAGTGGAAGGATGGCTTACTGAGATGGAAGGGATGTTTGGTGGTGGGAGCCAACCCGACGTTGCGACAACAAATTCTAGCCATCAGCACGACGATGCTATGAGGGGGCATGCAGGGGCACTGGCAACAACGAAGAAGATGCAAAATATGTTCTTCTGGAGAGGGATGGCGAGAGACGTGAGGAATTACGATCAAGCTTGTATGGTCTGTCAGAGAAGTAAGCACAATAACTCAGCCTACCCAGGATTATTACAACCAATAAAAATACCTGAAGGGAGTTGGAGGGAAATCAGCATTGATTTCATCGAGGCCTTCCCTCGATCAAAAGGGAAGACAGTAATCTTGGTGATAGTAGACAGATTCACCAAGTATTCCCATTTCGTCCCAGTTAAGCACCCATACACCGCATGCGAGATTGCGGAGCTGTTTCTCAATCATATTTTTAAACTACACGGCATGCCAGAGGCAATCGTTAGTGATAGAGACCCGGTGTTCATGAGTAAATTCTGGCAAGAATTACTTCGACTTCAAGGTGTTAGGTTAAAATACTCTACTGCATATCAACCACAGTCAGATGGACTTACGGAAGCCGTAAACAAGATCCTCGAGACTTATCTACGTTGTTTCTATGGTGAGGACCCTCAAAAGTGGGCAGATTGGTTAGCGCTAGCTGAATGGTGGTATAACACCACCTATCGATCATCTATCAACGCGACTCCGTTCGAAGTTCTATACGGGTACCCACCCCCGGTTTACACCCCGTATGTAGCAGGAGATTCAAGGGTAATTGAAGTTGACAGGGTTCTATCGAGCAGAGAAGAAATGACGAAAATCACCCAGTTCCATTTACAACGAGCTCATAATAGAATGAAGCAATATACAGACTCACGGAGGTCAGAAAGAGAGTTCATAGTGGGAGATATGGTGCTTCTGAAACTTCAGCCGTACAGGCAACATTCACTGCAGAGGCGTAACAATCAGAAGTTGGCTCCACTCTACTATGGTCCATACAAGGTCTTACAGCGAATCGGCACGGTGGCTTATAAATTAGAGTTGCCTGCAGAATCATTAATTCATCCGGTGTTCCATGTTTTGCAATTAAAAAGGGCCTCCATGAAAGTGGGAAGCTCGTCTTTAGTGCTGCCCAAGTTCATCAGTCCTATTAAGCGAACTCCGGTGGCGATATTAGGAAGGCGAATGACTAAGAGAAATAATCGCTCAGTGGCTCATCCAGTGGTCAGACGGTGAGGAAGATGGCGCAACATGGGAATATGTTTTTGATCTTCAGAGACGTTTCCCTGAGGTGAATTTAATGGACAAGGTTGTTAAGGGGAAGGGAATTGTTACAGAGGAAAATGAAGAAGACGAAGATGGTGACGGGGCAGAGGCGTCTTCAGTTTTCCGTTAAGAGAGTAATACGAAAACGCAACGTTTAAATAAATGTCCACCATTGTTAGCATATAGACTAATCTACGATATCGTATCTTCCGTGTATTTAGACGGGTTGTAACGATTGCAAAGATATGTCAAAACTGAATGAGATTTGTTTCCCTTCTTTCTCTTCGTGTGCTTCTTCTCTCTCTTGCAAACCTTCCCTCTCTCAACTCCGTTACGAAATTCTTCTATTCAACTCTTTTTCTCCTAACACAGGCTCTCATGATGATAATTAAATAATAACTCCTGCACCTTCTACATTCAGGCTTATTCGCGCTGGTGTGAATGATAGTGCACATAGCAACAGGATATATTTAAGCAGCCTGTTCATCATAAAAATGCTAGAAAATAAAGAATCATTTTGTTCTGATCCTTTTAGACAGAAAAACCAGATTATGACTTTGACATAAGGGAACATGTGCGTACCATATTCATCCAGAGGAGCATCATAATCATAGCTTGTAGCTATGAAAGGACCACCGGCAGTTCGACCAAAATTTGTTCCACCGTGATACTGAAACAAGAAAACCAGCATATCAAACTTTGCTTACCTACACTAGGATTCCGGAAAACCTATGGAGTTAGTAAATACTCAGAGAATAATCTAACCATGTAGTAATTAACAAATGCTCCTCCTTTCTGTATGAACCTTGCAACCGCGAATGCTAAGTCTTCAGCTGGCCGGTAAGGAACTGGACCACCAAATTCCGTAAACCTGTATTGATCACAGAAAAAATAATCTCCATAAATTTCCTGTTTTTGGCATGAAACATGTATACTAATTCTCACCACGCAGTCCAGGCCTCAGTCCACATCTTGGGCTTGTAAGGCTTGTTCGGCGAGAAGTAGTCACAATAGAAACCGTTGCAAGCATTAATCTGTCAGGACAGCAGAAAGATTAGAAATAGGAAAGCGCAGAAACCGAAAGATTTAATCAACTTGAACTATAACTCGAGAAGAATATTTTCTAAAAAAGAGGCAGACTCCAAGTACATTTATTTGATTTGATTTGAAATGGCTGAAAAGAATATATTCCACAGTTCACATTTACGAGAAAGAAATTTATTCTCTATGAGCACCCAGAAGCCATGCTGACAATGGTTAATGAATATAATAGAGAAATCAGTAATGGCCATCTTTATTAAGAAAAGACAGAAAGTCAAAGATATGGGACTGAGCAAGTTGGGCAGCTAAGCCATGTGCAGTGACGAATAACGCTTCATTTCAATCAACAACAACAGGGCTTCAAATCAACCATCTAATTTTCTCTCTCCCAATTATTGCATGTTATTGGGAACATCTGAAGTTAATGGGACAGGTGATTTGAAGCACAACAACAGAGCAACCAACACACTCTCACCCAACAACCCCACTTAAGGCAGGGAGGGCTTCAGATCTGGTGTTCCCATCCTGCTATGATCAGTGCGGCTGTGGCTGAATCAATCCCAACCATCCATGTACAGAGCACAGCAGAATGGAACAGCAGATCTCCGGTGAGTCGACATAACATGAGGACCATGACCATCACCGAGTTGGATATGAAGTACGAAAAGAAAGGTTAACAAAAGGTATTACAAAAAGTTAAAATAGCACTAGTCCATAGCTTACAACAGGATCTGGAGCATCATCTTGCTTGCACATGACCCATGGGACACCCGTGCCCAGACCTACAGCCATATTTGCTGCCCATTTAGCATAAGCTTGACCAGGTGCACCAAGTTCATATTCTATGGGTCCATACTCATTCTCAATCTGCCATACATATTGAAACGTAGAGAATAGAAGGAAAAGTCACTTCCTCTAATATATTTTCCGTAAAACCAACGGTAAAATCCAGATAAAATAACGGACTTCATATTCCCTTGGATATACAAATCTGGTTTTTTATTGAATTTGTAAGCATCCAATAAGAATAACAAAGCAGTAATTTCGCTACCTGGGATAAAATAATTGGACCACCCTGAGACTCGTACAAACTTTCTGCTTTCATCATCTTAACAATCTTTGCTGTGAATCTTTGCATATGAGCCTGTATAAAAAATTTAATTTCGATAAGTAAATAAACCAATTCTAAAATGGAAGAAAGCCGTAACAAGGGTTAATGTATATACGTAAGAAACAACAAAAGCTCCTGACCTTGAAAGGGCGATTATCGGTTCTGAAACTGATTCCAGGAATGTACTTGAGCCAAACTGGGAAACCCCTGAAATTTAAGCAGGGGATTTCTGTTTAAGACTTCATAAGCGAACTGAGTTCTCGAAACTATGAGCTTTGAAGTAAAAACGTTGGTATGTTACCCGAAATTCCACTCAGCACAGGCATAAGGTCCAATCCTGAGATGAACATAGAGACCTGCTTGCTGCACCAGCTTAATAAACTTGACCAGATCATAGTTTCCCTCAAAATAAAACTATACAGACAAAAATTGCAAAAAAATTAGAATTCAAAAGTTGGACTGTAAACAAAAATATCAAAGACAAATATGTTTGGTCAAATTACTTTTCCAGGTGAAGGTTCATGTCCATTCCAAAAAACATAAGTCTGAATCACATCAACTCCTCCTTCTTTGGCCTTCCCTGTAAGATCTGGCCACATCTGTCATATTCTCAACCAAAACCGTCAGGCCAAAACAGAAAAAACTTATATTTAAATGTCAGTGTACAAACGACAAAAACAGAGACGGCGAAGAGTGTGCCCATTTGGAGAAGCTCCGCAAAACAGGGGATGTTTTTTTTTTATAAAGAACTTGATAAACAAGAGCGTGAATGAAGTACATTTGGAATAATACCTCAGGGGTGCTTCTTGGGTAGTGAATGGATCCAGATATAAGGATCCTTCTTTGGCCATTAATGGTGATAGCCCTTGAGTCATAAGAAACAGAGGCAGAAACAGAACAAACACATAAACCCAGCAACAAAACCCCAACCACGTTGTTGCACATAGCAAGCTTCTTCAAGGGCATAACTATGACCCAAAGGATCCTTTCAAAGCAATGGCCTTTATGCTCCAAATATCTTCCCCTGAGCACACTTTGTTCAATGCTTCTTCATATGAACAGAAAATTGTACATATGCATGTCTCAAAGAGAAATCCTAGAAAATCAACAAAACCAAGTGGTTATATATACCTTCTTTTCTTTTAAGTCAAATGTAATAGAAGGGGAAGATGAGGTAAGAAAGTTTCAAACTCTCGGCAATAAAACGTGCGTGGGAGAGTGAACAAACGAGTGAGAGAAAGAGCTGGTTTACTATGCTAAAAAGGGGTGTGCTTTGCTTTGCAATTGCAGCTGCTTTTGTCAGCACTAAAATAGTGGAGGCTTTGACAAGGAAAAGGCAGACCACTTGGCATTTTATTGTTTGTCCTTTCTCCAGCAAATTCCTTTTTCACTTTGTTGTTATTAATCGTATTAAAATAAGAACAAAATGTTAAAGGCAATTTTTCTTTGGCTTTGTGAATTGTGATAGCACAACACAAAGATTCTCAGAGGCAAGGCAATCCCGGCGTTCTCTGTGTCTCAAATCCACGCGCATGGAGGATGTAAGTTACTCAAGTAACCAAGAATTTACACGTACATCTCAAAATTAATGTAACTATTTAGTTATAATCCCTAGTAGCAGTCAGCTCCTAGCTCCTAGCTCCTAGCTCCTAGGAGGATGCCACCAAATAAGTGAAAGTGATATTTTTAGTGCATTGACTCCGTTAAAGTAGACTCTGGAATTCTTGTTCTAAAGAGGGGTATTGATTTAAGTTGGAAGTACATGTGTTTATAAACAGGTTGTACTTTTTTTGAAACTCTTATTAAAAAGTTATGGTTAAATGACAGTTTTAATGTAGGAGGAGGACATGAGTGTGAAATTTGGAACAACATTAGCAGCCTCCTCAATAAAGAAGGCTTCAGTTGATAAGATTCCTTAATTATTAGCATAAGCATGAAAACAAACCGTTCTCTTCATAATATATGTTTGATGTTGCCACCTGACTGGCAATAAGCAACATCAAGAAGAAGAAGCTTTCATTTTCAGAAATTTTAAAAACAAAGGATGGCTTGCTTGACAAGAAGAGAGAGAGAGAGACGAAAAAAGAAAAATAAAAAAAGACGAGAATATATCATATTTAAAAAGGAAACCTCCATCCGACTCATAAATCAATTAGGACAGATCGTCTGTTCCATTTATTCTATTATCACTTTATTCCAAGCCCTTTCATCTATTCATTATAATAAAAAATAAAAATTAAATGGATGAAAGGTTTGAGAATAGCGTGTAACAGAATAGGTCATACTCCCTGTATCCTTACCCACTCAACCATGCATAACTACGATCACCAAATCTTTGCCTCAATTTAATGAGTTTCTCACCAGTCAATCATTATCTCTATTGAAACTAAATAGGTATTAACTATATCATAATAACCAGATAGAAAATAAACAACTATATCACAAGCAAGGTAAGTCTAACTCGATATATTAACAATCATAAAAGAAGTTAATTTGGTAACATAGGAGATCAAAGGTTCAATTAGTATTAGACCTATTAAGGTATATGTTATCTTATTATTCTATTTTATACATTATTCGATAATTGGACTTTTAAGATAATATTGATTGGTTTTAAATTCTAATCGAGATGGAATAGCATATTCTTTAGAGATTTAGTTGGTTGATTGCAGCTGGACTGTGGCTGAAGGACTGTCGTTTTTTGTGTGAATCAACGACAATTCTTGTATGACCTGGAGGCTAAGATTTTAGAGCTATCCTGGATAATATTAAGCAGCAGATTATATTACAATAGAACTTTATCTGTTACAGATTTTTCTAGGTGAATCACACAACCTAGGTTGAATCACGTTACTTCTGTAAGATTTTGGAGCTGCGTTAATTTGTAAATGTCATAACTTTTTGGTAAAAAAATTACAGCTATTTTTCTATTGGAGTTTTAAGTGATTTGGTTGATGTGTGTGTGCTCCAATTTTCTTTGGTAGTGTTGTCATTAATTGGGTGTGTGCAGCGTTTCTCTTAAGGGTGCGTAGTTGATTGGGTGGTTTTGCTATTGCTTTGTCTTGGTTAGGTAATTTCAGTGTGTATTATAAACCTAGGCTGAAGGGGCCTGAGCTGTGTTTCTTGTGTGTCATTGAGTGGGTATTTTTTCTACTAAGAGTTTTCTTCTGGTTTACATGATACTTGGCTAGCAATCTGGGCACATATGTTGTGTTTTGGTTGACAATGTGTTTGGGTTTTGAATGAGTATCTTTCAAATATTCAACGACAGTTGACGATGTTCTTTGAGAGTTTTGCAGCTGATTTATTTTTGATCTATGTACTCTCTTTGTGATGCTGTTCTTCATCCTTCGTATAGCTTTTAGTGAACTGTTTTGATGTTGATTATGTGGCTAGCGATAGTGGAAGTGGTGTCCGGAAAATCTAGCAGCTGAATACGACAATACCATTAGCGAACAACTTTTCGATTTTTCATTAAGAAGTTGGAATTAGTAAGGAAGTTATTTTTCTTTCTCAAGTGTCTTTGTTTATGTTCATTGTTATTTCAATCACCTCAGTTATTTTATTTTCATCCTTTATTATCAAATATTATTAAGAAAATCTTCTATTGAGGTTAGTACGAGATGATTGTATTATTTGGTGTAATTTACTTTCACGAATAGTGAAGAAGAAGAATAGTGTCAAAGGTTGAGTGAGTCGGGTCTGTAATATTTTAAGTAAAACTATTGTTGTATCACAAGTGAAAGTAACTAAGCTGGATGACGGTCCCAAAGATGTAGACAAGGTGTGTCAAACTACGTTACCAAATCTTGGGTGTTGATTTGTTATTAAGAATTTGATTTTTTATTTCATATTTGTCAAAAATCTTATAACAACAGTGACTATTTATATTTTGTGTGAAACTACATCCTTTCAAATTTTTCAATTGGTATTAGAGCGGGTCACTTAATCAGAACTTAGTATGTCAAGTTGGTACAGATCCATGTTTCGCAATTATTGCTATAAGAGAAGAGACATCAATCATCAGGACACTGTTGTTAGATGGTTCCAATTATCCTACATAGAAATCATAGATCAGAATCTTTATTTAGGCACAGGGAACAAAAGCGTAGAACTCAATGTTACATGGTTGGACACATCCAGTTATAATAGATGACAAGGGAGAAGTAGTATTGAAAGATTCATATCAGTGGACAAGAGATGGAGAAGAGAGAGCACTCAGAAACTCTTAAGCCATACATGTCATCTTTAATGGTATTGATGAAGGTCGCTTTTCAATGATATCAGCTTGAAATTCAGCAAAAAAAGCTTGAGACACTTTGCAAACTATATATAAGGGATTGAAATCTGTGATAGCCTCAAAACTTTAGATGTTGGTTGTTAGAATTGAAGAGCTTAAGATGGATGAGAGTGAAACCATTGGTGACTTCGATAAGAGACTACATGACATAGCAAACCAAGCACATCAACTCGGGAAGAAATAATCTAACCTAAAATTGGTTAAAAAGACATTGAAACCGTTACTTCTGAGGTTCATACAAAAAATTATAACAATCAAGGAAGCTCATGATATCATTGAGCTATCATTGGATTAGGTAATTGGAATTCTTACCAATTTTGAGATGAATTTATTGAGGGGAAAATAAAAGAGGAGCAAAGGATTGGCATTACAAGCTTAAATCAATAAAGCCATGAATGACATAGAAGATGAATCCGTTGAGAATGAGGATATGGAGTTATTGACAAGAATTTGAACAAATGGTTAAAGAAAGTGAAGAATGATAGACCCGATTTAGGCAAAATGGTGGTAGTTCATCAAATTGTCACTTCAAACAACAAGCTAAAACTCAAAAGGGTGAAAGATGAAAAAAATTCAAGGTTATAGAGTGTCAAAGCTTCAGACATGTGCAAGCAGAATGTACTAACTCCTTAAAGAAGAGAAAAAGGAAGTCTTATACGAGCATTTGTAGTGAGAATAAATCCAAAATTAAGTATGGTTGTGAAGAAGAAGTTGTGGGCAGTGCTGTGTCTGTTGCTTTGTACAATAAAAGTCTAATTGCTTGCTTAACAATAACCAAAAAAAAAAAAAACTGATGATGAAAACATCGATAAATCAAAAAATTCTGGAAAAAATGCAAAAAAATCATCTTAAAATCTAGCCTTAGATTATGATAGTGATGACAGTGGTTCCAATAAAAAAAGGAGGATATCTATAAAGCTTATGAATTAATGTATGCAAACACGTAAGAAAAATGAAAAGATAAAGAAGGAAAACCTCTTTATGAAGAACATTATTCAAGATCTAGAGAATAAGTTATTGTCCACATTAGATGAGCTCGGTGAAACCAAATTGAAGTTGGTCAGTATGAAGAAAGGAAGGATGCTAAATGGAGGTACAAAAAAATTAGAACAATTGTTGGAAATTGGTAAGATGAAAGGAGATCTCCAAGGAATTAGCTATAAAGATGAATGTTCTAAGTCGAATAATGAGAAAAATGGTGCGACCAAATCTGTCTAAGGAGAAATCTTAAGGAAGAACTGAAAGTTCATACCAACATGTCACTTTTTTGGGGTAATCAGGCACATAAGGTCGAATTATTACAAGCTCTAACAAATGATAATTCAAATGGGTCAAAACTAGAAATCTAGACACTCTCTATTAAATTTCTAGTAGCAACCCAAGTTACCAAAACATACTTAGATTAGAAAAGGTCAATTACAAGTACTAAGAAATAGTGAAGGAAAAACAAGAAATTTTCTAGATTCACAGTCAGTTGTCGTTGTTAAAGAAGCTAGTCAAACAGAGGATCTATTAGTTGCTTCTGAAGGAGAAACCAACAAGACATTTGATTACAATGTTAATGTGACGAGAAATAAGTCCATGTTTGAATTTTTTCAAAGGGCCTAGGGACTGTGTACTTTACATTTGTGAAATATATTTTGATGTTATTTTAAAGAAAGGGGCTCAAAGAAGTTAACATATAGACTTTTTGAGTTTTTGATTTATGGGTGTTTTCTAAGGTTTGGGTGATTGGTGTGTGTTTGACTTTTCTTTACTTGTTGAATAGTATATTTGATGTGAGAATGAAGCTTTGCTTGATAATTTGAGAGTTTTGCTTTTGGATTTTGATTTACAAAGTTATGTCAAGGATATGTTGATGTTTGGTTGGAGACATGTAGGAAGATTAAGATTTTTCTATGATTTAGGTTTCTCAAGTTTTATCTTGGTTTATTTCTATATCGTCAGCTGTCTGAATTTTGGCAATTTGCATTCATATGGTTTATGTGAGAAAAAGATTGATTAAATTTGATTATGATTTGTTGAATGCATTTTTGAGATTTCTAAATTTAATCAGTCATATGTGGATGACTTTGATGTGAGTAATGATACTTTGGCTATTGTTTTAAATTGTGGTAAATTGTCATCTTGACGCGCTTATGATTCTTTTGCTGCACCTATTGTTGATTCTTATGCCTCTTTATTCGCTGAGATTGAAGTCTTTATTCATTTTGGCATTGTTTTGTCTTAAGGGAAAGATATACAATTGTTTTTGGAGACTATTCAATTCAATGGGAGATTTCACGGTATCTTCATGACTATCTTTTTGATATCTTTTTGTTCTAAGGGAGAGAATGGATGATTATTGTTTATTTGGATATTTGCAAACTACTTATGTGAACTTGACGAACTTGATATTATGTGCTTTTGAAGTCATTTAGACATTATTTGGAACCTCATGTTTGATTAAGTCGGATTTCTTTTGTAAGTTCTCATGTAGTTTGTGAATTCAATGTTACAATCCAATTATACTTTTTAGGAAGAGTTTCAAATATGTGACAAAAAATGCCAAAAAGTAGGAGATTGTTAAGATATGTATTACATGTCTTATTATTTTATTTTGAACATATTTGATAGGACTTTCAAGATAATATTGACTAGTTTTAAATTCTAATCAAGACAGGATAACATATTCATTGGAGATTTGCTTGGTTGATTGTAGTTGGATTGTGGTTGAAGGATTGTTATTTTTGGTGTGAATCAAAGACAATTCTCATATGACCTGGAGGCTGAGATTTTAGAGCTATCATGGATAATATTAAGCAGTTAATTATGCAATAATAAAACTATATCTATTGCAAATTTTTCTAGGTGAATCACACAACTAGATTGAATCACATTACTTGTGCAAATTTTTAGAGCTGCGTTTAATTTGTAAATGTGATAGTTTTTTGGTTAAAAAAATTGCAACTATTTTCTATTGGAGTTTTACGTGATTTCGCTTATGTGTGTGTGCTGCAATTTTCTTTAGTGGTGTTGTCGTTAATTAGGTGTGTGTAGCATTTATCTTGTGGTTGCGTTGTTAATTGGGTGGTTTTGTTATTACTGTGTCTTAGCTGGGTAATTTTAGTGTGTATCATAAACCTAGGCTGAAGGGGCGTGAGCTGCATTTCTTGTGTTTGTGTCGTTGAGTGGGTATTTTTGTTGCTAAGATTTTTCTTCTGGTTTACACAATACTTGGCTGGCAATCTGGGCACATATGTTGTGTTTTGGTAGACATCGTGATTGGATTTTGACTGGGTACCTTTTTATTATTCAATGATAGTTGACAGTATTCTTTAAGAGCTTTGTAGCTAATTTATTTTTTGGGCTATACACTCTCTTTACGATACTGATCTTCATCCTTCGTATGGCTTTTGGTAAATTGTTTTGATGTTGATTGTGTGGCTGTCAATAGTGGAAGTGGTGTCCAAAAAATCAAATAGTTGAATATGGCAATACCATTGGCGAAGAACTTTCCTATTTGTCATTAAAGAAGCTTGAATTATTAGGGAAGTTGTTGTCTTTGTTTATGTTCATTGTTATTTCATTCACTTGAATTATTTTATTTTCCTCTTTTATTATCAAATAATGTTAAGAAAATCTCCTGTTGAGGTTAGTATGGAGTGGTCGTAATATTGAGTGTGATTTACTTTCACAAATAGTGAGGACAAAGGATATTGTCAAGGGTTGGATGAGTTGACTTTGTAATGTCTTAAGGAAAACTATTGTTGTATCACAGATGAAAGTAATCAAGTTGGGTGAGGGCCCCGCAGACATAGACAAGGTGTGCCGAATTTGTTATTAAATTTTGGGTGTTGATTTGTTATTGAATATTTGATTTTTTTGTTTTGTATTTTTTTAGAAAATTTATAACAACAGCCTATTCATAATTTGTATGAAACTGCATTATTTCGGATTTTTAAAGACCATTGTAAAAAGGTTAAAGATTAAATAAAATTGAAGAATTTAAAACATAACTAAAGAAGATTATCCTAAGAATTTCAACTTTAATTAACAAATAAACAGTTAAATAAAAATTTATTTATTTATTTTTGTTTATAAAAATTAATTAATTGGTGAGAAATAATTGATTACCTAATAAATTGGTTTGTTTTTAATAATAAGAATTATTAAAGTAAATCGAATCAAAAAATTAAAGATCAAATTAAAAAATTAGCTAATTTAAAATTTTCATTGTTAAATCGATTAAAGTGATTTAATTTTTTAATTATTAATATAACCGTAAATTCACTTCCATCTTTATATCTTTGATATTTTATCACATAAATACAAAATCAGTGCTAGCCCATGGCTCTTGCCCAGGGCCCACTATAAGAAGGGGGCCCCAACCTTGTGTTTTGACTCCCATAGCTGCAATATTACTAATTCACTATTAATCCTTTAAAGTAAAGTGAGAGTTAAACGTTAACTTGCCTGCAGATAGTAATAAATGACTTTAATGTTGGTGTAGTTGATGTTTCAAACAGTTAAACGTTAGTAGAAGGACAAGTTTCAAGATTGATTTAACTTTATCAATTAACGTTATAAGTTAACATTGTGGATCTTATGGTTAACATCTCATGCTTATAAATAGTGTTGAAATATTTAAGTATGCTTTTACCTTCTAATTTCTTTATTTTCATCAATATATATATATATATATATATATTTAAAGTACTCTAATTTAAAAATTAGCAGCAAAAAATTTTACGATTCTGTCTTCTGAGTTCTGAATATAATTTAAAGGTAAAGTTATAAATTGATTAATGTATTTTTATCTTATTAAATATTTGAATGTGTTATAATTAATTTGTAATTTGTTATTAACGTGGACATTATATTAGCTTATTTCCTAAGTATGTTAATTTTTTGTAATTTTAGAAATTAGTATGTCTCTATCATTAATATTTGCTCTTTGTTTTTTATTTTTAACATTAGATATATAAACTTATAAATTGAGTCATTTATGTTTCATATAAACATGTAAACTTAAGTATATTGTCGATTTATTATGACCCTTTTTTATTTTGCTCCGGGCCTATAAAACGATAGGAACGACCCTGTACAAAATTGGATAAAGATGACAGTAAACTAACATTCAGGTGTTTTCAATTAATTAACCTACGGGACCGACCTGAAGTCCAATTATACTAAGCAAAACAACATCGTTTTTTTAGAAGAATTGGATCTCGGGTAGATCTGGACTTAGGTAACTTAGTTTCAGACTCAATTAAAAAAAGATATTATTTTACAATTTTAATTTTAAAAAAATTGACGGAGCTAGTTTATGGATCAACCCATTATCATCCTTACAATTTGATAATTAATAGGTGTATGAGATAACGAGTGCTATTGTGTTTTTTCATTTTTTTATGCAAAATAAAATTTATCTGCCTAGATTTGACACATTTGTGTTAATATAGTATACGTGATTAGATAAATGTGTACTAGTGTATTATTTTATAATTACATTATGTTTAGTGTGGGTGAAAAGAGAGCGTTACAGTAATAAGTTCAATTTCTTTATTTATAAAAATTTAGGAAAGCTGCGCACATTAATGATGTATGGTGATCTAGTACTAGGAAGCTTGTGCATTAAGACACTAACTTTTATTTTTAGCGGGGGTGCTTCTTGCTATGATTTCGACTTCCTGGTTCTTAGGTCTGTGTCCATGCAGGCTTAAGCTATGATGCTAAGCTAGACTTGACTCCAATTATTTTAATTAGCTGTTCATAAGGATTTGCAGAGTTAAATTAACACCCAGATGCTGTATAATTTTTTTGCGTAAGCAGTGACAAGAATGAACCCGTGTATATTTATTAATTCTATCAAAATCTCATGTATTGTGAAAATTCTCATATGTTGCAAAAAATTCAAAATCAATTTTCTGTTAAAGTTGTATCGTTAATTTCAACTTATATGATATTTTCTAAGTGTGTGACATTTAAGATGAACAACCACAATACAATTTAGGAGAGGATAATTAAAAATGAACGATATTACAGTAATATTATATGTTAAAATATATTGACCCATTGATTTCTCATATTTATATATCATTATTTATATCAAAATATATTAATATTTATTACACTAATAATATAATGATGATAATAAATTAAGTCTTTTTATTAATTTTTATCGTATAACAATATTAGTAAATAAGTTGATGAATTTATTTTCTTTTTATTTAATAAATAGTTATTTTTATAATTTTAGTTATTAATAAATAAAACCATTAAACTTCTTATTATTTTATTAGTCTATCATATTTACACCTCATTAGAAATACAAAGGTTTGAAGTAGCCAGTAAAGGTTTTTTTTTCTTTTTGGTATCTTAGAGTCACAAAAATAATATCTTTATAAAAAGAACACAAAGGGAATGTTGCATATATTGATGACCTTCCTCCTCCAATCCTCGCAAAGCGGGGAAGCCTTGTGCAATGGGGCATATTGTGTTTTTTTAGAAATATAAAAAGTATGAACAAATATTTAATATATAATGTTAATTAATTATATTAAAAATAATATATTAATATATCATATTTATTAATTATGAATAATATACTAATCAGATAATAAATTAAGTCTTTTATTTAACAATTGCATATTATTACTTATATTAAATAATGTAATAAATCTAACGTTTAATATAATTTATTT
>JAOQMP010000001.1:14608892-14622555 GCA_027563575.1 Erythroxylum pedicellare
ACAAGTAAGATCAATTTCTCATATTTAATTAAAATGAATAAAATTAATTTTGCTAACTAAACATTATTATTATTATTATTATTATTATTATTATTATTGTTATTATTATTATTATTATTATTATTATTATTATTTATCACTTGATTTGTTAGGCTCAATTTCAATGTTATTAACATTTCTTATTATATTAATTTATTAGACTCAATGTCAATACTCATGAAATTTTCAGGTTTTATCAATTAATCACCTAAATTTAGTATTATTGCTAATTAATTTTTGTATTGAACCTCTAGAATATTAAATAATTTCAGTCTATCTCATTCGGACGTTGGACTCAATGTTAGAATTATATACTAAAATAAAAATTTTAATAGAAAATCTTAATTTGCTATTATGTTTAACATATCAATAATAAAATAAATTTATACGTTTCAAATGAGTACTGATATGTATATATGATAAATAAAAAAAATGATAAGAATTTTTACGATATTTTATTTATTAATAGTAAAAATCGATTAAGTTAGTTACAAGTTATATATAAAAATATATTATAAATAAAAATAAGAAATTTATTATTTTGTTTATTAGTATTATTATATGATAAATAAATGTTTAATGGAAGACTCAATTTACTGTCGTATATATTAAACTAATGAACATATTTTAACATAAATAATAATATAAAAATATGATAAATCAATTTTATTTGACACATGTAATTTGCTCATTCTTAATTTGATTGTCCACGTGGAGTTTCACATGTTCATAAATGATCACGTCAAATGAAATTAACAATGTAACGTAAAATAATTACTAGTTTCGGACTTGCTAAAAAAAACAAAGAAATTTCCCACAAAAATTTTAATTAAATCATAGAAAAATTCGGTAGAATTATATGAGAAGCTGATATATTTTACTCAATGGGATGAATACTCTTCCATACCAAACAATACTTACTGGTTATGAAATCTTGAAACGGGTAGGATAGATCTCGTCCCCAAAATAATGGAGGATGATACCATACTGGAAACAGAAATCGGTGTTTCAGTCAAAATTAACTAGTACACAAAACATGGGTATTTACTGGGTAAGAATATTAAATTTAAAAACATTAACGTCTAAATAGCAAAAAAATAATTTTAATAACCTAACCCTAGCCAAGAGTCGTCTCTCATTTCTCATTTCACTCTCTAGGTCTCCAGTCCAGCTCCATCAACTCCTCTACCGGGACACTATCATTGCTGCCTCTCCACAAACGTTGTTGGCTCTCTTAACGGTCACTATCAATACTCCAACTCATCCCTGAAACGTCGTCAGATGTCGTGATAATGCCACTGCCAACTCCTCAATCTCGTCCCTGCGACCAGCCAGGCATCGTCCCCTTGATCCATCAACTTTTAGGTTATTATTTGTTTGATTTTTTGCCTAAGTTTTGACCTTTTGGAGTTGTTCTACTGCATAGTTATTTGAGTTAGGTTAGCACTTGGCTGTGTACTGACTATTGAATATTGATATTGTTGGAAGTTTGTAAATGGACAAGGACTATGCATGAGTTTAGTATTGAATCTAATTACATTATGTGACATAAAAATAATTGACTAGCTTTAACAAAAATTTTAGCATTGACCAGCCTTTCTTAATTTTATAGCTCACCTCATTTACTTTTTCATTCTTCTTCTTAATATCTTTGTTTGTTTTTTGTACATTTCTTATTTGAATTTTTTCTTAGCAGATGGACATAAATTCTTAAGAAATGCCTCCCTGGATCTGCTTATTGGTCAAGTTTAAATAAGTTGGTGCTGAAGTTAGTTGGATTTTGATTAGTACGACATAATTTTGCTTAAACTTACATAATTCAAACCTAATATTCTTCCTAGTAAAAATTATAAAAAAGTTTGTGTAATATTCTTGGTTAACAATTCTTGTAAGCTGCACTAGACTCAAGGATTAGTAAATGGTAAAATGTGCATATGTATTAAATATAGGTAAGCATTGTGATTCTGGAAAACTTTGATTTCAGCATGGACACAACAAAAGAAGTGAGAAATGTAAACAACTAGGTGAATGGTTTTACTCGTTTGTGTTTAATCACACATTCAATTCCAATTTAATGATCATTTCTTATTTGTAAGAAGAATGTACTTGTATTGGGAATATTACACTTGATAGTGAAATTAAATTGGAATAACATTTTATTTGAAATAAAATTATTAATTTAATCTTGATATATTTCTTTATTTATTTTTATAAGTAAATGGAGAAAAGTTCATGTACTAATGATGATTCAACCTCCTTAGGAAGATTTAGTGATTCGACTTGGACTCATACAACATTGGTTCCTAGTATGAATAACTATACTATTCATTTGTATTGTAACAAATATTTGAAACGTGAGAGAATCACCAAGTTAAAGAAACATTTACTAAGATTAGAAATAATAAAGAACCTTATAAGAAAGTAAGTCATGGCATGAAATGATAGACAAAAATTTTGCTTGAAGAGTAGCAGAATGAGAAAGAAATAAGGCAAAGATCTGACTACAAAATTGATAATAAAAGTACTTTTTTCATTGGTTAGGATGATACTAACAATCTTAAAGGTGCTATTCCTACTCAATAAGAAGGGATTGTTGCAATTAATGTGAGGAATAGAAGAAAATATGTGTCTAACTTTTTGCTCCACAAACAACACCTAGAGCTTAATTTTTAGTGCATTATAATCTAAATAAGTATCTTATAATGTGGATATGACAATGATTAGATGTTGTTATGATGCAGGTGTGTCATTTAATTTAATACTAATCAATCTTATTTTTATCAGTCTATGGTGGATGTCATTGCCTCTTATAGTCTAGGATATAAATCTCTTTCAATTGGTGACTATAGATGTAATCTCTAAAACAATGTTGTCCACGAAATATTATTTAAGTAAAAGAATAATGACTTTGGTAATTTATGGGTATTCAATCATGTGTGATGGTTGAACAAATGGAAGAGAAAAACCTATTATTAATTGTTGGTTTATTCTACTAAGGGGACAATATTTTTGAAGTTCGTTGATGCATCTGACCTCATAAGAAATGCTAATACTCTATTATAGATATTTGATAAACTTGTGAATAAAGTTGAACCTAAAAATATTGTACAATTCATTACTGACATTGATGCTGCATATAAAATAGTTGAAAAAAGATGCAAAACACGTATAATACTTTCTATTAAACTCCTTATGGTACATATTGCAATCACCTAATATTGAAGAATCTAGGAGATGTTATTTATATTCATATCATTGACAAAAATATGCAGTAATCGAGAAAAGTGACTACGTTCATCTACAATCGTACATAGGTTTAAAATTTGATGAGAGAAGATTTCACTAATGTTAATAATTTATCTTATCCTGCCTTACAAGATTTACAACTAATTTCTTATCAATTTAGTATTTTGTTATAATTAAGAAAAAGTTAAAACAAATATTTACAAGTGATAAGTGGGTTGTAACTTATCATATTAGGTCTAATGTTGTAATGAAGGTTTCTATAATTATACTTAAAGATCATGAATTTTTATCCTAATGTCAATTTGTTATTTGAATATGTAGGCCTTTAGTAAACATACTTCATTTAACTCATAGTGATGAGAAGGCAATAATGGGTTACTTTTATAATATCATGGAAAGGGTGAATGTAACAGTTAAGGTCAATTTAAAAATAGGAATTCCTTGTATATACCTTATCTTGCAATCATCAACGAAAGATCAAAATGATAACTTTATTATTTATTATTGGTTTTTGGGATATGTTTGAATCTTAGTATCTATCTTAGACTAGATTTTGCAAAGAAAGCTAAAGTTAATAGCAGAGTACTATTAACTATCATAATAATTGTTTCACATGAGATGATGTAAGATTTCTTTAGTTCATAAATGGAGATATACAAAGATGCATGTGGTGATTTTGGGATGCCCATTGTAACTTTCTAAAGAGACAAACTTAATCCATGTATTATTTCTTCACTTTTGATACTTGTTTTAAATTAAAATCACTTTATTTTATTTATGAGATTACTTTTGTTATCTTATAGTTGCTTGGTGGAACCAATTTAGAAGTGACATTCTAGAATTTCAACAGTTTATAATTCAAATTTTGAGTCAATGTATCAGCATAACTAAGTGTGAAATGAATTAAAGTATATTTGAATTCATCCATTCAAAAAAAATTAACATACTAGATTAAAAGATTTATTCTTTATTTGATACAACTTGAAGTTTTGAGAAAGATATATTATTATCATTATTAAGTTGAATATATTTTTTAATTGTTTTATTTTATTTATTTACTAAGACTTTTAATAGAACAAGTAGTTCTATAAATCAAATTTACCTTAACTATATTAATCTTTTAACGAATTATATTTATAAGAGATTAAATTTTATCGATGAGAGAAACTTAGAAGATAATCTTGGATATAATATTATTAATATGTTATTTGGTACAATGAGTTCAAAATGATGGTAATGATGATATCCCCTCAATGATGAGGATTTCATATTAAATAAAAATTGATATCAATAAAAATTGAGTAGATATGTCATTATATGAAGTTTCAAAATTTTCAATTTTCTCTTTCTTTTAATTTCACTTGCACTTAATGTATAAGTTAAATTCTATATTTGTAATATAAATATAAATTTTTTTTAAAAAAGTTTGTGTAATACTCAAACATAATATTCTTCTTAGTAAAAAAATATGAAAAAAGCTTGTGGAATGCTCTTGGTTGACAATTCTTGTAAGCTACAGTAGACTCAAGAATTAGTATATGGTAAAATGTGTATATAAGCACCATGATTCTAGAAAACTTTGATTTCAGCATTGACATAACAAAAGAAGTGAGAAAAGTAAATAGCTAGCTAAATGGTTGTACTCTAAATATGCTTAATCACATATTCAATTCCAACTTAATGATCATTTCATATAAATGAGCAGTAAATGTACTTGCATTGGGCATATTGCAGTTGAAAATGAAACTAAGTTAGAAGAACATTTTGTTTTAAAATAAAGTTATTAATTTAATTTTGATATATTTATTAATTTATTTATTTATATAAGTAAATTGAGAGAAGTTCAAGTACTCATGATAATTCAACCTCTTTGGAAAGATTCGATGATCTACCTTGGACTCATACGACATTAATTCTTAGTATGAATAACCATACTATTTATTTGTATTGTAACAAATATTTTAAAGGTGAGAGAATCACCAAGTTAAAGAAACATTTAGCTAGGATTAGAAATATTATAGAACCTTGCAAGAAAGTTGGTCATGATGTGAAATGACAAATGAAGATTTTGCTTGAAAAGTAATAGAATGGGAAAGAAACAAGTAAAGACTTAATTACAAAATTGCTAGTAAAATAAACTTTTGCATTGGTTAGGATGATACTAGCAATATTGAAGGTGATATCCCTACCTAACAAAAAGGGATTGCTATAATTTATATTAGGAAGAGAAGAAGACATGTGTCTAACTTTTTTGCTTTAACAATGGCTAGAGCTTAATCTTCGATTCTTAATGCATTACAATCTAAAGAAGCAACTTATAATATGGATATGACAATAACTAGAAGTTGGTATGATGCAGGTATGCCATTTAATATTGCTCAATCTTATTATTACCAATCTATGGTGGATATTATTGCCTCATATATTTTAGGATATAAAGCTCTTTCAATTGATGACTATAAAGGTAATCTTCTAACTAATGTTATTTATGAAATATTATTTGAGTGAAAGAAGAATGACATTGGATAACTTATGGGTATTCAATCATGTATGATGGTTAGACAAATAGATAATAAGAGCTTATTGTCAAATTTTGGTTTATTTTGCTAAGGAAATGATGTTTTTGAAGTACAATGGTACATCTGACCTTATGAAAAATGTTGATACTCTATTATAGATATTTGATAAAGTTGTTAATGAGGTTGAAACTAAAAATACAGTATAATTCATTACTAACATTGATGTTACACCTAAACCAGCTGAGAAAAGGTTGTAAAATACATACAATTCTTTTTATTGGACTCTTTATGCTGCATATTAAATTAACCTGATGTTGAAAATATAGAAGATGCTAAATGCTTTCATATTATTGACGAAATTATGCAAGCGAGAAAAATCATACACCAATAGTAGGGATTTATGTCCTCCTGCCTTACAAGTTTTATAACTATTTTCTTATCACTTAAATGTTTTGGTATAATGAAGAAAGAGTTGAGACGAATATTTATAAGTGATAAGTAGGTTGCATCTTAGTAGACTAGGTCTAATGCTAAAATGAATATTCTAGAATTATACTTAAAGATCATAAATTTTTGTCCTAATGTCAATTTGTTATCTAAATTTGTAAGTCTTTAGATAACTCATAGTTACGAGAAGATAATAATGAGTTGCTTTTATGATGCCATGAGAGGGCAAAGTAAACAATCAAGCCCAATTTAAAAAATAGGTCTTCCTTGTATACACCATATCTTGCAATCATCAATTAAAGATTTGAAAGAAAACTTTATTCTTTATTTTTGGTTGTTGGGACATTTTTGAATTTTAGTGTTTATCTTAGACCAAATTTTGCAAATGAAAGCTAAAGTTAATAACGAAATACTATTAACTATCACAATAATTGTTTCACATGAGATGTTGCAAGATTTCTTTAGTTCATGAATAGAGGTATAGAAAGATGCAAGCGGTGATTTTAGGATGCTCGTTACAATTTGTCAAAGGGACAAACTTAATCCACATATTATTTCTTCAAATTTGTTACTAGTTTAAAACTAAAATCACTTTATTTTGTTTATGAGATTACTTTTGTTACCTTATAGTTGCTTGGTGAGACCAATTTAGAAACAGTATTATAGAATTGTAAAGGTTTACATTTCAAATTTTGACTCAATGTATGAGCACAACTAAGTGTGAATTGAATTGGGCATGTTTGAATTCATCATTTAAAAAAAACGTTAACATACAAGATTAAATGATTTAGTCTTTATTTGATACAACTTGAAGCTTTGAGGAAGATATGTTATTATCATTATTAAGTTGAATATAATTTTTTAATAATCTATATTTATTTATTTACTATAACTCTTAATAGAATAACTAGTTCTATAAATCAAATTTGCTTTGGCCATATTAATATTTTAGCATATTATATTTATGAGAAATTAAGTTTTATCAATGAGAGTAACTTAGAAAATGATCTTGGATGGAATATTATTAAGAAGTTATTTGGTGCAATGAGTATAAATGATGGTGATGATAAGATCCCTTCAATGATGAGGATTTTGTATCAAATAAAAATTGAGCGAATATGTCATTAAATGAAGTTTCAAGTTTTTTTTTATTTTTTATCTTTTCTTTTAATTTTACTTGCACTTGATATATATGTTAAATTCTATATATGTAATATAAATATAAAACTTTTAACTGTAAGTATTTTTATTTCAAGTTTTACTTATACTTTGGTGTGTTCCTTGATGCAAACTCTTTTTGTTATGCTGAAGAACCTATATTATTCTTCTTATATGATGTTTTGATGCAATCAATTGTAATATTTTAAATATCTTGTATTATTTTTAGTTTTATATATGTTTGAGAATTAAATAATCTTTTTCTTGTATTAATTATAGTTATTCTTTATAAGAGAGATATGAGAAAAGTAATATTAATAAGAATAAAGAGATAATTGTTATATCCAATTTATATTATTATGAATTTTTGGAATATGGTTAAAACGAGGTTTCAAAATTACAAATTGAGAGAGTATTTTATTTAAGAAATATTTTATAATTTTTAAAAATTATCTGAACCGATATCTGATATTAACTAGTACTAGTATTAATATCATACTAGAATCAAATCTAATATCAAGTCAGATATAGTATTAATAATATTATTTTTACCCTTTAAAATATACAAAGTAATAAGAATATATAGCTATCTAAACAAATTACCATTTATGCAATTAACGAAATTATAAGATAAAACTAGAGAAACCTTCAAAATAAACTATAAAAGGAGTAGTATTTTCCGCAGTGAAGCACCAACAAGAAATTATGTAAAAGCTCAATATAAGTAAAGTTTTTTTAATAACAAGATAAAATATGAGTAGAGTTTGTAGTGTCTATCTAGTTGTTTTGGTAGATAAACTCAAGTGTATACGAAGGACAAAACTCAAATATGGGATATTTTCCCAAATGGTATTTACCCATGTAAAAAAGAAGAAGAAGAAGAAGAAGAAGTAGATAAAAATTCAGTCCTAAAATTATGCAATAAAATGACAACAATTAGAACTTTCAACATCTACAATTTTATGAATTAAAAAAGAAATGTAAATAAAATTCAACTTAACATACTTTTGTCTCAAAATTTTATCCTTTTTTAAATAGAGATTTCAGTTGTTTTTGGAATGTAAAATCGTATTTTTTAAATAAAGTCCTACCACAAGTTCTTCACCATCACCGTCAACATGCAAGTCATTGCATCCACTAATTGACCTACAAATTTGGCACCTATGTGCTGTACTTTCCCTGGAAAAAGAAAAGGTAAAGGTAAAGGCTTAGTTGAATTTAAAAAAAAAAAAGCTTTAAAATGAATTAATAGCTTTGGCCAAAAAGAAAAATGAAAGGATTGGTTTAAAACTTACATGTCATTGCTTGAACTAAAAGCCTCTATCTAATAACTTATTTACTTCAATTTGAACTGTCCTTTCCATTTATGTCAACAATTTTATAGTAACTCAGCTATGGAATAAAGCCAAAAGTGAGAAAACAAAAAACTTGAATTCTGGATTCTGGTTTCATCCGTCTGTCCACCTTTAATGATGTAATCAGACATTGCAGTTCAGTCCACACATAAATGCAGAACTACTTGGACTGCATGTCACATTTTGACTAATTCATTTTCGACCACATGGTTTATGTCACATATTAACTTCTTATTAAATCAACGTTACATATTTATTAAGAAACACAAGTCCTCAACAATTACACAACAAGCTATGCGGCTTCTGCTAGACTTTCGCCAGAACAATTTGTTATTTTACACGGAAAGTGAAGCCGCACAATTGGAGAATAGAAAAACAAATGGTATTTAGTATTTTAATCACATAATCTCATATCCAACACTAACGTCATAATCAGTAGCTGGGCTGTCACTTTCCCAAACTTCTGCAGCTACTACCATTGAAAGACTCTTCTTTGCTTGCTTACAAGAGGAATGATTCTTGACTGAGAATTGTAAAGTAAGGAAAGCAAGGAAGTTTGAGCTTCAGATCGTCTGATTTGGTTAACTAATTATAATTTTATTTTATTAAATCTTATCCACATATTTATAAAAAGAAAGTTCACATAAATGTATAAATCAAATTAAGAATAACAAGATTGAACACCCTAATTTAAAGAACAACTTTTGCCTTGAGAGCCATCCTTGTGATCTGCTGAATTGTGAGTTCGATTAGTCGACAAAAACAGTCTGACAATATCCGGTCCATAATATAGTGGGCAGAGGCTGAGTGGAACCAGACCCACTTGCAATTTCTTCAGTCATATCAAAGTAGCAACTGCTTTTGTTGCTCTGCAGCTGCAATGAACTAGTGAGACGAACTTGAGGTTGCAAGAGTTCAGGTGAAATTCTTCTAGGGCCCAATTCCAAACTTATTAGAATTGTCAACTTCCATCAAGTACTTCTGATTCCACAACGTTCTCTTTTATAAGAACACAGAGTTGTAGTTGTTAGGATGTAGCCTGATTATATTTATCACATCATTATCTTTGTTATTCCTCCAAGTTTCCTAATGAACTAGGATCTGGAAAAACTTGATAATATACAGCCTTACCTTTATATTATAGAGAGGTTATTTTTAGTAGACCTACATGTAGATGTTACAAGATAATTATGAAGCAGGTTAAAAGCGTAAATACGTAAAAATAGACATTATATATATATATAATGAATATAATAATCAATAAAGAAAATACTAAAATAAAAAAAATAATAATAAGGAAAAGAAGAATAATAAAAAAAAATCTTATTTGGTACTTATTTAATTCATAAATAAATCTAAATCGCTTATTTTGATAAGTTAATAAACGTACCAAATTAAAAATTATAAACATACAAATTAATCTCTTTATTAATGAGAGTCAAAATAATTAAAAATTAAAAATTAATATTAATAAGAGAATTAAAAGAAAGAAACTAATTTTAAGTAAAAACAGATAATGACATTTTTATATCAATTACATAATATCGTACCTCAATTATTTATAATCATTATTTATTCAATATTCTAAAATTATAAACGTCAATTTCAATTTTTATTATAAAACTTATGTTTTTATAAGTGATATCATAACAGTTTTGAATAAATAATTTATCCATCGTTTTTATTCAGCATTCTATCCGGTACATTGGCTCATGAAGCTTTATTTTGAGGTCGTTCGAATTGTCAAGTTGTAGAGCTTTTATAATTTTATCTGATGTCTCTTATTTATTTATCGTTCTTGAATGCTTCTTTTGTAAAGTATTGCTCCCTTAGTACTGAAATTGAATAGCTTCCTTTTATTTTCCCAGGAATGTAATCGTTCTCGCATAGATCGAAGATCTTTGTCTTTCGTTATGTTTAATTACACGTTATTCAAAAGGAAAACAGAAAGTATTCTGGCATTGATCATTGGTTCCTTTTTCAAGTCAAATCATAGAATCTAAAAGCTTTCGTAAATATCATATTTCTTTAAGTATATATACTAGGGACGAAGGGGATGGACGACCACGCAATTCATCTCCATCATCCATTTAATCTAACAGTTACTTGAACGTCTTTACCTCTTCCCCTCTACACCCTCCTCCCGCGTTTATATGTCATGGTTGGTCTTTCTATCTTTATTTCTCTCTCATTGTTTAGCTGTCTGGCCTCCACCTCCTCTGCTTCTCCGCCTCGCATCTACCGTTGTGCTTCTCCACCTCGCGTCTAACGCTAGGAAACACTAAACATTGCATCTCTGACAGTTGTGGTAAGCTCTCCTTTTTTTGTTTTGTTCGGCAGTCGAGTTTTTATTATGTGTACATATTTCTAACTGTTTGCTTTTATTCTTTCTGTGGGTAGTGTGGTAAGATCTTTTATTTTCTGTCATGAGTTTGTATTTTCTTTTTTTTCCTTCTCTTTGCACTTTTTGCTTCGACTTTCTTTTATTTAGTGTACAGATGAGTTACTGTTTGCGTTTATTTTGTGTACAGCTGGGTAACGGTGGTCTGGTAAGTTCTTCTTTTTTCTTCTCCGGTTCCTTTTTCTCCAGTCATGTTTACGGTACTGTGGTAAGATCTTCTATTTTCTGTCATGAGTTTGTATTTTCTTTTTTTCTTCTGTTTACGTTTTTTGTTTCGACTTTCTTTTATCTAGTGTACAGATGGGTTACTGTTTGCGTTTATTTTGTCTACAGCTGGGTAACGGTGGTCTGGTAAGTTTTATGGGTTACTGTTTGCGTATTTTATCTACAGCTGGGCAACGGTAGTCTGGTAAGTTCTATAGGTTACTGTTTGCGTTTATTTTGTCTATAGCTGAGTAACAGTGGTCTGGTAAGTTTTTCTTTTTTCTTCTCCAGTTCCTTTTTCTTTAGTCATGGTTAAACGACTTTCTTTTATTTAGTGTACAGATGGGTTATAGTTTGCGTTCATTTTGTCTACAGCTGGGTAACGGTGGTCTGGTAAGTTCTTCTTTTTTCTTATTCGGTTCCTTTTTCTTCAGTCATGGTTAAAGGAGAGAGAGGATCGATATTCATTTCTGCTGCTTCATCAAGAAAATTTTTTCCTTGTTTTGTGTAATTTGTAATTTTTTTAAAGTTGGTTTGTTCTTTTGATATTGTATAAAATGGAGATGGGAAGCTTTTAGAGACTGCTTCCTCTACAACATAGGATTGTTTGCCACAATCTTTCACCAATTTTGTTTTAGCTTATTGTCGTAGATTTTGATGACAAATGTTAATATCTTAATATGATTTTGTTTCTTCTTTTTTTTTGTTCCACCAGAGATAACAATTAACATTTCGCATGTAATGGCTGCATTGTTTTCTTATTTAAAGGGCTTAACATTATTTTAAAAAATTGATTTGAGTTATCTTTCTGGAGGAAACGAAGGGCCATCACCTTGGTGAAATTTTGGCATCTCTCAATCATTTCACACTAAAACTCATTTGTGAGTTGAGTAATCCTTCTTGTATGAAACGAAGGGTTATCTCTTAAAATCATTCGGCTATGCATACTTTTCAATAACAATTTGTCAGAGTTAAAGATTAGGTTCAGACATCTCTTTTTGGGTTACCGCGTAAAGTTTCCAAACGTTTTTTTATTGTTCCACTCACAAGTTGATGAAGAACTTCAATTAAATATTTTATATTATTAATAAGTAAGACGAAAGCAGAAGGAAACTAAGACAGAAAATTAAGACCGAACCAAACTAAGACGGAAGCTAAATCAAACTGAGACGGAAGCTAAAACGAAAGTAAGACGGACATTTATAATAATAAGTAATATATTGAAGTACGAAACTAATCATAATAATCACATCAATAAAAAAATATGATTTATAAAACGTTTTTTTTGGATCTTCCACTAACAAGTTGATGAAGTACTTCAATTAAATATTTTATATTATTAATAACTAAGAAGAAAGCGGAAGGAAACTAAGACGGAAGCTAAAGCAAAAGTAAGATAAAAGTGGAAGCAAACTGAGACAGAAGCTGAAGGGAAAGTAAGTAATATACTGAAGTACAAAACTAATCATAATAATCACATCAATAAAAAATTTAAGTTTTATAAAACGTTTTTTTGTTGTTCCACTCACAAGTTGATGAAGCACTTCAATTTAATATTTTATATTATTAATAAGTAAGACGAAAGCGGAAGGAAACAAAGACGGAAAACTAAGACAGAAGCAAACTGAGACGGAAGTTGAAGCAAAAGTAAGATGAAAGCTAAAGCAAACTTAGACGGAAGCTGAAGCGAAAGTAAGACTGATGGTGAAGCAAAAATAAGACGAAAGCAGAAGCAAAAGTAAAACGTATTTATTAATAATAAGTAAGACGGAAAACTAAGATGGAAGCAAAGTAAGACGAAAGCTAAAGCAAAAGTAAGACGAAAGCTAAAGCAAACTGAGAGGGAAGGTGAAGCGAAAGTAAGAGGGAAGGTGAAGCGAAAGTAAGACGAAAGTAGAAGCAAAAGTAAGACGCATTTATTAATATTAAGTAATATACTGAAGTACGAAACTAATTATAATAATCACATTAATAAAAAAATTAAGATTTATAAAACGTTTTTTTGTTGTTCCACTGACAAGTTGATGAAGTACTTCAATTAAAAATTTTATAGTATTAATAACTAAGACGAAAGCGGAAAGAAACTAAGACAGAAAACTAAGACGGAAGCAAACTAAGATAGAAGCTGAAGCAAAAGTAAGACGAAAGCTGAAGCAAACTGAGGCGGAAGTTGAAGCGAAGGTAAGACGGAAGGTGAAGCGAAAGTAAGACGAAAGTAGAAGCAAAAGTAAGACACATTTATTAATAATAAGTAATATACTGAAGTACGAAACTAATCATAATAATCACATTAA